>QRDG01001501.1:0-389740 GCA_012064385.1 Puccinellia tenuiflora | reverse complement strand
AGATCTAGATCTACATCTACATCTCCCACCCATTCCAATCCCTTTCTCTCTATTTGTAGATCTAGATCTAGCTCACTCTCTTCTGTCGACGTGTGGCTTCTCCGGTGCTCTAGCGTGGACCTCGCGTCAGGTAACTAATGAGTGGAAAGAATGTGCATGCAAAGTCGCGGTCACTTGTGGCGAAAAACTGTTTCCATGCATATGTGGACCGTTGTGCATTTGTTTTGATGTTCAGGTACATTGAGTTGCTAATGTTTTGCCGGAATGTTGATTAACTTCCGTTCCGGCGATTTCTGGCAATCCGTCATGACCATTTTTAGCAAAGGTCATGCCGAATTTTTCCGTGAAATCGAGACGATGATGGGTCTCTAATCGATTCTCTTGTGTCGTGCAGGCTACGATGTTTCATCGAGATGAAGGAAAGCGTCGTTGATAGATACGTGGAACGCGCGACGGCTGATATGTATCGAACTAAGCGCATGCATATAAAGTGTCCTTGTCGAAGATGCAAGCTAGTGTCATTGTTCGACCCATTTCAGGCACTGTGAATGAGCACCTGCTTAGGTTTGGTTTCATGGAGGGCCATACTCAATGGATGAGTAGCGACGATGAAGGTGATGATGATGAAGGTGATGATGATGATGACCACGACGAGGAAGCGGATGCCACATACGACAATGAAGATGAGGTGGGAGGGGATGTCGCACGCGTTTGATGGTGAAGAAGGCCGGGAAGAAAACATGCGGATGATGAGGACCTGAGTAGGAATACCCCGCTAACCGCGGCCGTGCATGACCCTCATGTTCAAGAACTTCTTCTCAGCAACACATCGGCCGATAGACGAAAGTCTAAGCTGGATCAACTGGAGGTAGACTCGAGAACTCCGTTGTATGGCCCAGCTAGCGGGACGGAGGAGAGCCGTCTGAGAGCAGCTCTCGATATTCTGGAGATGAAGGCAAAACACAAATGGTCGGATACAAGCGTGGACGACCTCTTCGGATGGATGAAGACGCACTTTCCTGAAGGTAACACGTGTGCCGGTAGCCTAAATGAGGCAAAGAAAATCGTGTGCCCTCTCGATTTACCGCACAAGAAATACCACTCCTGCATCGGTGACTGTGTAATTTATCGAAATGAGCACGCCAACCTCGATACATGCCCAGTGTGCGGCGAATCTCGATACAAGAGAGGGACGAGAAAGCTCCTCGAAAAGTTGTGTGGTACTTCCCGCTCAGGCCCCATCTCCAGCGGTACTTCGTGGACCCCAAGGAAGCTAAGCTCATGCGCTGGCACGCGGAAAGGAAGGAGGCGGTGAAGAAGGATCTAGATCGGGTTGAAAACCCAGTGCTGACACACCCTTCGGATGCATGCCAGTGGAAGGCATTAGACGGTCAGTATTACGAAGAATTTGGAAAAGAAGCAAGGAACATCAGGCTGGGTGCGAGCACCGACGGGCTCAATCCGTTGGCAACCAGAGCAGCAAGCACAGCACTTGGCCCGTGTTTGTATGGATGTACAACCTCCCCCATGGCTATGCCTGAAGAAGAAGTACATACACATGAGTATCCTAATCCAAGGGCCGACGCAGCCAGGGAGCGATATCAACCTGTATCTCGGGCTATTGAAGGAGGAGCTAGATGGTTTGTGGGAGGAAGGGATAGAAACTTGGGACGCCTACGGGCAAGAAACTTTCCGTATGAAAGCTGCACTGCTCACGACAGTGCAGGACTATCTCGGATACGGATATATCGCGTGCCAGGTGTGCCACGGACACAAGGCATGTGTGAGGTGCATGGAAAAGACGCCATTTGTACAGCTGAGTAAGGATGGGTCTTCGAAAACCGTCTACATGAGGCATCGAATGTGGCTACCCGAGAATGACCCGTGGAGGCAGCGTGGAGATCTATTCAATGGGAAGGATGAGCCCGAAACAGCTCCACGTAAGCGTAGCGGCGAAGAGATCGATACTCTGTTGAAAAACTGGAAAGACTGCCCTCCATCGGGTAAGATAAAGAAGCAAAAGCGGAAGAAAGGAGATAAGAAGAAGAAAAAGGATCCTGGGCCGCTCTTGGGGGTATGGAAAAAGGAGGTCCGTGTTTTGGGACTTGCCGTACTGGAAGATCCTCGGTATGCCTCATTGCCTTGATGTCATGCATATCACGAAGAACATCTGCGAGAGCTTGCTTGGCACTATGCTCAACATGCTCAACACCAAAGACGGGTCAAAATCAAGACGCGACCTGATGGCCCTGAATATCAGAAAAGAGCTTCACTTGGATCGGATGAGGAGGAGACGGATAATCGCAAGCGCAAAAGGGCGGCTAAGCATAGCGAAACTCCTCGCCCCTCCTGCTTCACTCTAACTCCTGACGAGCTCGAACAATTCATCAACTGCCTCCTAGGAGTCAAATATCCTGTAGGCTACGCAGGCTGATTCGCAGATGGCTGGACCCGACGAAAAAAATATTCAGCGGGATGAAGTCTCATGACTGTCACGTCATGATGACGCAGATACTTCCGGTTGCAATACGCGGGATAATGGAACCGCACGTTCGTGCAACGTTGACTGGCCTCTGTAGCTTCTTCGATGTCATCACTCGGAAGTCGATAACCGTCAAGAAACTTGGGAGGCTGCAGGAAGAGATCGTCACCATCTTATGCGAGATGGAGATGTACTTCCCGCCCGCATTCTTTGACATCATGGTCCATCTGCTGGTGCATATAGTAGACGATATCGAGGATCTCGGGCCGGCATTCCTTCACAACATGATGGCATTAGAAAGAATGAACGGGTTCATCAAGGATACGTTTCGTAACAGGGCACATCAGGACGGAAGCATCGTCCAAGGCTTCTCCACCGAGGAGTGCATCTCTTTCTGCAAGAATTATCTAAACGAGGATGACCCATGTCCGCTTGGTTTGCCCGCCAGCAAGCACGCTGGCAGGTTCGATGGAGTAGGCCACGATACTGGCAAGAGGGAACTGGACGTGGATCAAGATGGTAGAAGAACAGACTTTAACAGGGCCCACTTAGTAGTGCTACAGCACATGACCGATGTCGAGCCTTGGGTGGAGGAGCACATAACCATGATCAAAAACACCGCTAACTGGCCGATGACGGAAGAAGAGGTATTTAGAGCGCACAACTCCTCTTTCGCACGCTGGTTCAAAGACCAGATTGATGCCAATCCCCCGCCAATGACAAGCAATGCAGACAAAATGCTATTGGCCTTGTCTTATGGGCCCGCGCCCAACCTCATGACTTATCAGAAATACGACATCAACGGTTACACATTCTATACGGAGGAGAGAGACAAAAGAAGCGACTACCAGAACTCGGGTGTGATGATGGAATCATACACGGGTGAAGAGAAGAAAAGATACTACGGAAGGATCGAGGAAATCTGGGAGCTCGACTACGTCGGGGAGAAGCTAGCAATGTTCCATGTCAGATGGGCTACGGACGTCACAAAAGAAGACGAGTATTTCACAACCATGTGTATGCCCGACAAATCCAAGACCAAGAACCCCACCGCAGAAAATGAGCCATGGATACTGGCTAAGCACGTCGAGCAATGCTTCTTCATAACCGACCCGTCTAGGCCCAGCCGTGTTGTCGTAAGGAGAGGCAAAAGGGCCCTCGTCGGAATGGATGGAGTCGCCAACGAGAAAGACTTCGACGGCCTCGTCGGAGACCCAATGATGGAAGAAAACCGATGAAGACGATAAAATATACAAACTAAGAAGAACAAGGACAACGCTACCTAGGTCAGGTCTTCCTCCGTACACAAGGAGTCACGACGAAGATACCGGTGGGGTCACAAAGACTAAGCGGAAGGGCAAGCAGAAGAGAAGAGTGTGATCAAGAATAGTATTGTGTATCTAATAAATATATATTGATGTATAAGTAACATTCGCAAACTCCTATCGATGGTTTTAATGACTATTAATGCAGAAAGAAAACAATAAAATGTGTGCTATTTTTGATAGTTTTAATGACTAAGCGAGATGCATGTGTGCAGGTCTCTCACGAAAAAATAAAAAAAAGCAGATATATAAACCAAAAAAAACAAACACAGCAGCAAAAAAAAAGGTCAATTTAGCCCCGGCGGTTTGTAACAGAACCGCCGGCGATAAGAACACGTGGTCCCACCCGTAAGTGGAACATAACTTACCGCCGGCGGTTCATCCTAAACGGCCGGGGTAAGTTATGTTCCACTTACGGGTGGGACCCGCCCTAGTGGACTTTGCCCCAAATCGACGCCGTCCTCCAAATCGACTTTTCCCCAAATCGAACTCCCCGCCGTCCAGCAGCTCCCCGCCATCGCCGAGTCCCCGTCGCCGTCGGCCCCCTCCTCCGCCCGCCCCGGTGAGCCCCCTTCCTCACTCTCCCCTCCCTCCCTCTCTCTCTCTCCCCTCCCTCCCACTCTCTCTCCCCTCCCTCCCTCTCTCCCCCCTCGCCCTCGCTCCCGCCGACGCCGTGTAACCCTAACAGCCTCCACCTGGCAGACGCCGTCGACCGCGTGGAGGAGCTCGTGGACGGAGCCGCCTCGCAGACGCCGTCGACCTCGCCCTCGCCCCCTCGAGGACCCGCTGCACCGATTTCTCCCTCCACCTTTGAGGTCATTCACGCACCGCCACTCGCAATCCAATCAATTTCCACCATCTTCTTCTTTCATCCCCATGGTCGCTGCGACCTGCGACGATAGTTGTCGGCTTCAAATTTTAAAGAATCCCACTTATAGTTCATTTGAAGATTTTTGGAGAAATGATTTGTGGATTTGTACAATCTATTATATGCAGCTCCAAAAGAACTAATTGGTCCATAGTATATGGCTGTCAGTTCAACAATCACGTGTCTTCTGTTTATTCTACAATACCAGCCTTGGACTGAAAGAAGATTGTGTCCTTGGTAACCAGTCTTCATTTTTTTTCTTACATTGGGTGCATAGAAAAAATAATAACCTAGCTTGGTGGACCGTATACCATGTACATGATACTACTATGGTCAGATTCATCTGTATACTTAATAGTTTCAGCTTATAGTGCATGCCAATATTTATGAAACAAGGTTAGTAGTTCACTTATTTACTGAACTGGAAACTAGAAACAATTACAATACAGATAAATTAGGGAATGAAGATAACCTATAGTGTAATCCAATTATTTACTTGTACATACTGAAACAGTAATTAACCACAGGTACTTGTGCATTATCAACAACCATCGACTTTACAGATTGTATTAAACAAAAAGGGACTTAAAACCCGCATCAGTACTGGAACTTTTAGCTACCTAAGAACTGAAAAAACACACGTCAGAGATGCTCAAACCAAGTACTTACGAGCATGCAGATGCAACAACATATAGATATAAAATGCATCATTAGATTTGCAAAGAAAAATCATAGCGGATTTGCTTGGATGGATTGTGGGATAAAAAATCTGGGGAGGACGAAGCTTGTTCTCTATATTTGCGTATGTCTATGTGGTTGCTGAATGCCCAAGATGTTTGCCAATATTTGTTTGAATTGTGCTATGTAGTAAGATGCATAACCTGGTATTGCGGTGACACTCTCGTGAAGTTGGTTGCATATAACATAAACAATATTTAAGTTGCATTACTTGTGTACGGAAAAGACCCGCTGTACACATGGGTAGCTACACACCCCGTGACTGCCGTCCGATCAGTGTTTAGATGCGAGCTGTTGCTGTAGCAAGTTTGACCAGGTGGAGCGAGCACCGATTCGTTTAGTGTACACC
Source organism: Puccinellia tenuiflora (assembly GCA_012064385.1). Classification (NCBI taxonomy): domain Eukaryota; kingdom Viridiplantae; phylum Streptophyta; class Magnoliopsida; order Poales; family Poaceae; genus Puccinellia; species Puccinellia tenuiflora. The sequence continues at coordinate 383,978 of QRDG01001501.1, read as the reverse complement.
GTTTGTCCCATTTGCTCTAATAGATGGAGGGAGTTGTTCCCCGGCCGGCCGTGCCGATTACTATGGGTTTGTCTCGTAGCATTTTTTCCACCAACATGCGAATATAATAACATTTATTGCATGCAATCTTGCCAACTAGAGCAATAAAATAGGCAGCCAGTTGAACTTCAGTACGGTAGAACCTGCAATGTGTGGCTGTGTGCGATCATTTTGAAGAGGTCACGGGTCCTCGTACTGTAGCTTCCTGTTCATTTGAGTTCTGACTATTCATTCGAGGTAGCAAGCACAGTGCCATATCTGTTCGCTTGATTAAAGACTAACAACGTATGCATGCAGGGTTGACGGGCGCGAGTGGGCATAACTAACCTTTGACCAGATGAACACGTGTCAAGCATTGGAGGGGTGTGTAGCTACCCATGTGCACAGCAAATTGCCTCTCTACTTGTGTACATGATTCTAGAACAATTAAGTTATATCGCTACAATACATTATTTTTCATCTCTCTTACAGCTGACAACTATAATGAATAGCAGTGGGCTGCTGTGAATAGCAAATGGCTATTATGAATAGCAGAATAGCAGTGGGCTGCTGTTACAAATATTGAGTTCATTATTATGGTGGCTGCTGTGATATATGTCTCTACAGGTACATTGAGTGCCAATGTATCGCCGGAATGTTGATTAACTTCCGTTCCGGCGATTTTCTGGCACTCCGGCATGACCATTTTTAACAAAGGTCATGCCGAATTTTCGCCGTGAATCTAAAGTCTTTTCTTCTAGCTTGTGAAGTGCTAGGTACAGCTAGCCATGTCGAATTCTCAGCGAGATTTGGATACAGTCATCTCTTCTCAGCGAGACTTGAATGAGCACTATCGGCTCATGGCCTCGGAGCATCAGCTGGAGGAGAATTCAGGAGGCAGCGACAGCGACGAGACCACCGATGATGACATGGGAGATGATGAGGCCACCGATGATGTCGGTGATGAGAGGGCCGGCGATGCCGAGACCACCGATAGTGGTGCTGCCGGCGATGCAGAGCCCAAGAAGCAATGGAAGCAGCGGCGCCCAAACAGGGTCGGTGCCACAAAGGAAACATTCTTTGCGGTGAACCCGCAGACCGGTCTTCCTACCCACCCCCCGGATCTGGCGAGGGGGTACGGCCTCCAACTGGGAGCAATCCTCCGGGACGTCGTCAGTGTCAACGAGACGAAACTCCGAACCAAGAAAAAGAAACATCTGCGTCGCCAACTCCTTGCGTGGCTGCAATCGCGGTACCAGTTCCCTGAGCCCTACGATAATGAGGATCTCAAGGGTAACATCGTGAACAAAACAGCACTCGCCAAGTTCAGCAAGAACCTCAGCAGTTATAAAACCATGCTGATGGGGTTTATTGGTGACAACGAGACTTGGGAAACTATCCATTACCACTTCCCGCGGATGACGCCGGAGGAGTATAAAAAATTCCTTGAAAACGAAGAGCTAGATTTCACCAAACGGCAATCGGTCTGGGGGAAGAACCTGACGGATAAGAACATCGGTCACCACGGTCTCGATTGCCGTGGCTACGAAGGCAAGGAGCCGATATGGGAGAAGGAGGACAAGGCCTACAGGGACGCTGGCCTCGAGAACCCTTACGACAAGTACAAAAACAAGCTGTTCAGACAATTTGTACGGTCCCAGTACCGTAAAGAAATGGGTGGCAAACGTGTCACGAAACCTCAAGTGGTGGTGGGAGTTGACTTGGTCACCGACAGGAAGGTGCAGGCTCTTGAGAAGGCAGTGGTAAGCAATTTACTAGCTAATCAATTTGCTACTACTCACCAAGTCCATTACATTCTAAAATTGTTCATGTTAATTCTGGCAGCTCACCGAAGAAGCAGTCGAATCTGGCTCCTCGTCCCAGACGTCGACGAGCAAAGTCCCATGGGATACGCCTTTTATCAGGGGCCTGAACACCGTGAAGGAGCGGCTGCTGTTGGAGAAGCCGAAACGTGTCCCCGGCGTCGGAGGAGCTCACTCGCTTGTCGACCATGGCTTGGACATGCCCAGAACTAAGGCGTCGCGGCAGGCGCATCTAGACCAGGAGAATGAGGCTCTTCGGAATAGGTTGGCCGACTTGGAAGCAAGCATGGACCAACGCGTGGCATCCGCGGTGGCAAGCAAGCTCGACGCCGAGGTGGAAAACAAGGTACAAAGCAGGGTCGATGACGCATTGACCAACAGGTTCAATGAAATATTTCCTACTGTGGTGTCGTCGCTACAAGATTATTTCCGAAACAACCAAGAGGGACCGATCCCGGTGATCAGCCTGGGCGGCAGCAACTCGAACAACAAGCCTCCTACTACACGGGCTCAAGGCGCACCCATATTGGTGACTTCACCCACCGGCAATGCAGGTGCTAGAGAGCATTCGTCGGCCATGGGGGCCACCAGCAGCCCCTCAGTCACTTGCACGCCCTGCCTCGGTCCGACGGCACGATCCGTGCTCGACAACCTCAAGGTAGTTAATTGAGCCTCTCAAAGCCTTTGCAAGTTAATTACTCCTCGTCGTCGCTCCTCTCTTACCTACACATGTTTTAACAGGAACCCGAGAATCCTTGCACCTTGCTGCTCCTGAACGTGGACAACCAGTTGAAGGATGTTGCGAAGGGAGCCGTCATCTTCCCACAAACCAAGACTTTCCACACCGTGCCAATGGACGAGAACATGCTCCGGGTTCGCGTGGATCGGGCGTTACCGGGATGCGAAGACATGCATCCTCTTACTCAACCCCCGGAACAAGTTGAAATGCTGAAGGTCGGGCAACTCAAGAACAAGATGCTTCTATGGCCAAAAGCCTTAATTCAGTTGAACAACGCCGTCTCAAGGTCAGAGGCAAGCCATGGGAGCGTCAATCCTGAGGCTGCGCCGGGGCCGTCTAGCCAAGCCATAGTCACTCCACCTGCAGATGATCCTCTCGAGCCCGAGACACAGCAGAATGACAAGGCGTTGGACATCGATCGGGCTCCCATCGATACGTTCATCGATGAATTGGCGGGCGACTTTGGTCCCTCCACGGCACCCGCCCGTGATACCCTCAAGAAGAAGCTGTTCCCCTCTCAAGAAACTCCCGAGCAGGAGGACACTACCGCCTTCACAGCTCCGCCGCAAGTTGGGCTTACCCCGAGGACACTCCTTTGTGTGACCGTGGAGGCATCGAAACAAGCCGGCACTCCCGCGTGCCGTAAGAAGAAGAACAAGAAGCGCAAGAAGTCAGTGAATGATGCCGCCGCAAACAAGAAAGTGGTTCTTGACAAGGTGTCGACCCCGTGGAGAAAGTTGCATCACCTAGGCCAGCCAATGCTGCCGGCAAACAATGTCAGTCAGCTGCCGCCGGATATGAGGAGCCTGCATGATGCAGTTCTAATCCAGGAGCTGCGTCTTCTTGGAGAAACAAATCCGTCGTACCCGGTGATCACGGTCAGGGTGCCCACTAACTTTGGCTTTGTCACCACATACCCCGCGGACTTGATATTCATTCGGTATGAAGACATCTTTCGGCTCTTTCACATGCAACGGCTTGACCGGAACTTGGTCCGCCTGGTAACGCTCAGCATGGCGCACGATCTCATCGTGGAGAAAACCCCGGGCGTCGCTATCATGGACCCCTTCTACATGACTCCAGGTACCACCGCGAACGAACAGGCGTTTCTCGCGACGTATGTCAAGGATTTCTTGGTGGCAAATAAGGATAAGCAATGCTTTCTCATACCATACTTCCCCGAGTAAGTATTCGGTTGCTAAAGTACCCGTTATTACATTCTTTCGTGAATTTCCTTAATAGCTGAGGATGATGGTTTATTTCCAACACTTTTGCGCAGACTCATGTACTGCACCCTCATCATCTTTCACCCGTATCATTCCAATGCCATCTATCTCGACTCCGGGCGTGACGAGCGGAAAGACTACACCGAGGTCAAGTCTACTCTTGATAAAGCCCTCAGCGGCTTCATAGCCGAGGTTGGCAGCAGCAAACTCAGGCAAGAGAAGAAAGTTAAAGGCTGCTATGTGTCCAACCACGTGACCAATTTCCCCTGCCTCAAGCAATCGTCATCTGACAATGGGATGGAAGCCTGGTTTGCCATCCTACAGATGAGGGCAGTTGTAAAGGATCAGCAAGATCTCTTGTTGCCATCCAGTCTTCAGAATAAGGTCAACAAGCTTAGGGACACCACCGATGCAGAAGTGAGAGCCGAGTTCCGTGCCATCCAGCGGTTGATTAGCACAATAATCTTTAGGGATGCCCTCAAGAGTGGTGGCTTGTTCCACCACAAAGTCATACCAAGTAAAATAGAGATTGAAAACCGCTTACAAGTGAGCCGTGACGAGAGGACATTCAACACGCTGGACGGCGTCCGTCCCTTCCCGCCGAGGGAAACTTGAGTCAAAAACTTGTCTCCTGCAAATGTTAGTCATAAAATTACTTAAGTATAGCCATTTGATGCTTTTTAATTGTTTGCATAACTATATGTTTTCTATCTATGAATGTGCTAACAACTTACATTTCTTTCTTATTTGTGAGTGCAGATGGCTTATGTAGTGTTCCACGGCAGGGTTCCCGGAGTCTACCATGACTGGGAGAGTTGCTGGAGGCAGGTCCACCGTTTTAGCGGCAACAACTACAAAGGGGTACGCCACTTTGGAGGAGGTTGAAGCTCAGTATGCCAACTTTCGAGCGCGACAGAGGAGGGAGACTTGGAGGACCCCCTTCGTCGTGATGATGCTTGCCGCCACCGCCTCCCTAGTCTTCTATCTCATTGTTGTTTAGCTAGGTCATGCAACTCCGGATCGAGAACTACTTGTAGTGTTTGCTAGTACTTGGACTCTCTATTTGTGTAATCCGTACTTGGGAGTCGAAGTTTGAACAATATGGTCGACTTTGTTATTGATGAACACTTTGGCTGTGTATATTGCTGTATCTGTTATATATATTGTTGTATCTGTTATATATATTCCTGTATCTGTTATATATATTGCTGTGTATATTGCTGTAATTTTTTTCCCCTGTAATTGTTACCGCCGGCAGTTACCGATAAACAGCCAGTGATAAAACATTTACCCCTGGCAGCAGAGTAAACCGCCGGTGCTATCATCGTTTATCCCTGGCGGTTTTAAAACCGCCGGCGGTAAAGAGTATCCCCGGCATTTGGCATAAACAGCTGGCGCTAACCAGGCTTACACCCGGCGGTTTGAAAACCGCCGGCGATAAGGTATTACCACCGGCGAGGTGGTCGCCGGCGGTTTGCAAACCGCCGGGGATAACCGAATTTTGGCCGCTAGTGGTAAGGGTTTCCCTAGTAGTGTCAATCTTGCTAAGGCCATCTCCCTAGGTAAGAAACCGTTTGTCACTTCACAAAAGGGGAGAGTTGGTTTTGGGTTTGTTGAGGAAGAAAAGGAGAAAGAGATCTTCATGAAGGATGCTAGAGCTCCTCAAGTTAAGAAGGCCAACGTTGCTAGTGCTCCTCAAGCAAAGAGGATTCCTCAAGCAAAGAAAAAGGCCAACATTGCTAGTGGTGGTGCCACAAGGGGCAAAACCATTAGTGATGACTTCGCGGGAAAGACTAACCCTCACTACATCATATTTGTTGATTATTATGGGGATGTCTATGCTAAGTTTGTTGGTCCTAAAAATGTACCCATTGCTCGTTCTATTTGGGTTCCTAAGACCCTTGTTGCTAACAAAAGAGGACCCATTGAAAAATGGGGACCTAAATCCAAGCAATGATTTCTTGTAGGACTATGCTTCCGGTGGGTCAAAATGGGTGCTTGATAGTGGATGCACAAAACATATGACCGGAAGCAAGGAGTTGATGATGGAATTGAGACCAAATCTAAATGAAGCAACCGTCACTTATGGAGATCGATCAAAATCAAAGGTATTGGGCTTTGGCAAGGTGGTAGTCGCTAAGGATATCACCTTAGCGAATGTCATGCTTGTCAAAGACCTTGGTTTTAATTTACTTTCCGTTCGTGCACTTAATAAGATGGGTTTCGCCGTCTTCTTTGATATTGATGTTGTGGTACTCTTGTGGAGCAAGACTCTAAAGGTCGCTTTCGTTGGGTACGTCAAGGATGATTTGTTTGTGGTTGACTTTTCGGGGGAAACCACTTCAAATTCGATGTGTCTATTCGGAAAGGCCGACAAGGGTTGGTTGTGGCATCGCCGCCTAGCCCATGTCAACATGAGAACTTTGCAAAGTCTTCACAAGGGTGGCCACATTCTCGGACTAAAAGAAGATGTCTCTTTTGCGAAAGATCGTGTTTGTAGGGCTTGTGTTGAAGGAAAGATGCATGATTCTCCCCATCCTTCCAAGACTATTATTTCATCCAAGAGGATCTTGGAGCTCCTCCATGTGGATCTTTTTGGTGCCGTTCCCGAAGCAAGTCTTGGTGGGAAGAAGTATTGCTTGGTGATTGTTGATGACTATTCAAGATTCACTTGGGTTTATTTCTTCAAGTCGAAGAGTGAGACCCAACAAACCTTCATCGACTTCTCCATTGAAATGCAACGTCAACACAATGTTCCCATATTGGCAATTAGAAGTGATAATGGCTCCGAGTTCAAGAACTACATCCTTAATGAGTTTCTTAGTGAAGAGGGCATTCGTCATCAATATTCCGCAACCTATACCCCTCAACAAAATGGTGTAGCCTAGAGGAAGAACCGGACTCTTATGGATATAGCAAGCTCCATGTTAGCGGAGTTTAAGACTCCGTTGACTTTTTGGGCGGAGGCTATTTCCACGGCTTGTCACTCCTCCAACCGGCTCTACTTCTGCAAAGGGTTGAACAAGACCCCTTATGAGATCCTCACCGGCAACAAACCTAACATCTCCTACTTCCGTGTCTTCGGTTGTAAGTGTTTCTATTTGATCAAAGGTTGTCGCTTAACTAAATTCGAATCTAAATCTCTAGAGGGTATATTTGTTGGTTACGGTGCCAAATCCCACACTTATAGAATCTATGATAAAGCCTAATGGCGTATCATAGAATCTTGTAGTGTGGTGTTCGAAGAAAATAACGGCTCCCAAGTGGCGCAATTTCATGTTTCCGATGTAGATGATGTAATTCCTCAAGAAGCCATAAGAAGAATGGGTGTGGGATTCTTCCGCCCCATTGAGGAACCCCTTGTGGTGGATCGAGAAGGACAATGCTCTACTCAAGTGGAGCCTTCATCTTCATCAGAATTACAAGCAACTGCTACTGGAGTCAATGATGCACCTGATCAAACACAAGCTCAAGACCCTCAACAATCCCTTCTGCCTCCTGTCGCCAGGCCGGAGACTCCGACCATCTTGACCGGAGGAACCCCGGAAGGAGACCGGAGTCTCCGGCCTACTTAGGTGTGGGGAGCCTCTGGTGCCAGTCCGGAGGAACCCCGGAAGGAGACCGGAGTCTCCGGCCTACACCGGAGTCTCCGGCCCACTTAGGCCGGAGACTCCGGTCTAAGTGACCTCCAACAGTCAGAATTTTCAGAGGGGTATAAATACCCCTCCACCTACCTCAGACCAGCTAGCTCGTCCAACATTTATGAACCCTAATATTTGAGAGCTCAAAATCGCAAGATCTCCCAATTCCTCCGTCCAAACTCTTTGATCTTCGGAGGATTGAAGGAGAAAACCCGGATCTACATCTTCACCAAGCCTTTCTTCATTTCCCCCTCATTCACTTGAGGATTCTTGTTTCTAGGGTTAGCATTGTGTTACCCTAGAATTCTTGTACTCACTACTTGTTGTATTTGTGACAGTGTTGTTGATTTGGGAGCCCCCAATTCAGTTGTGGGTGTGTGCCCCAAGAACCTTGTAAGGGCTCCGGATTCCGCCTTGAAGGATTCCGATAGTGGAAGGTGAATCAAACCCTCGGGTACGGTTCATCGGAGAATAGGGTGAGGCCTTTGTGGCATCTTGAGTAGGCCTCTTGTGGCGAGCTCACACCCCTCCAACGAGACGTACTCCCTTAACAAGGAGGTACTCGGGAATACATCCTTGTCTCCGCGTGCTTCCCCTTTCGGTTACCTCTTTCACTTAGTCGTATTTACTTGTTTCGTAAATTGCCTAGTTGCGTTAGATTGCTTCTCATATAGGTAAATTCACCGTAGATGCATATCTAGAGAATTTACCTTTTGTGTTAAGCCTAAATTGAAAAAGAATTAAAAATTGGTGTACCACCTATTCACCCCCCCCCCCTCTAGGTGCCCATACGATCCTTTCAAACCGGCACCAGCCTCAACGGGATTTGGCTCCCGGTTGCGGAGTGGCGGCGGGCGGCCTCGATGGCGCTGGCCACGGTGTGCTGGGTGGCACCCCACCACTTGTCGCGCCCGGCCACGTTCCACTTCGCCGGCTTCCCCCAGCGCGTGCGGTCGTACGCCGCCAACTCCTCGTCGCGCTCCCGGTGGAGGCGGACGAGCCAGGCGCCCACGTTGTCGGCGGTGTTCTCCGGCTGGTTCCGCTCTGCCTCCGTCATCCTATCCCGCCGCTCGAGGATGGCGACGCGGAGGCCTTCATCGCTGGCGGGGATCGGCGGCACGGCGAGGCCCCCGACAGAAATGGCCCACTCCTTGGGGAGGCGGCAGTCCGGCGGGCAGAGGAGCCGGTAATGGTGGAAGATCTTCGCCTCCGGGACGTGCAGGGTGGCGCCCCGAGCAGGGATGCGGTGTGGATCGGCGTTGTTTATGGTGGAGATCACGAGCGGGCGGCGATGGAAGATGAGAGGGAAGGAGATCGCGAGCCGGCGGAGATGGGGTGTGGATCGCCATCGCCACCCCTTGTCCTCTATTTATTCACGGGCGGAGGACGAGCGGGGCAGCGAGGCGTCCGAGGGGGAAGGCGTGCAGACCGATGGGCTGACCGCCGCGCCGGCGCGTGGCCTGGCGGGTGGGCTGGCGCCGCGTTAATGCGCCGCGTAGCCGTCCAGTCCCGTCGCCTGCATGCTGCACCGGCGTGGCGTGGGAAAGCGGCGACATTTACGCCCGCATGCGTACCGGTTTCCTACCACGGCGCCATTAATCCGGAGAAGAAACCTCTTCGTGCGGCTGACGGGCGGGCCATATCTGTCGGAGGCTCGGGCCGGACAGTGTCCGGCACCGCGAAGGCAGCCCCCAACTTTGGAGGCCCTGTTGGCGGTGTCGGTCATGTATTGGGCTGGACAAAGGCTTTGCGACCCCCCGATGTGGCATGTTTTTCTGTCCGGGGCCCTAATGAAGCTTTAGGGGTCCTATTGCGACCCCGGTGGAGATGCTCTTACTGGAAAAAAACTAATAAAACCGTGTATGGTGCGTGTCGATGACCATAGACCGTGAGCCGAGAATCAGCTGGAATAATTAGTTTGATACAACGTGACTATTTAGTTATATAAAGATTCTTTCAGTTGATACGGCGTGATTCGTAGTATAACTCACGGCCGTAGGATTACGCTGACGCAGAAATCGTGTCAGCGCATCCCTACGGCGTCAATGAAGAAAAAGCCAAGACCCTGTAAGGTGGACTAGATCGTTGGTTGGTCGAGAATCAGTTGGACTAATAGGCTTGATACATCATAAACTTTTTAAACGAGAAAGATTTCTTTCAATTGATACGGGCGTGATTCGTATAATCGATCCTAGCTAGCTTAATTTAGTAGGCAGTATAGAGGCAGAGGTGCCAAATCGTTCTCGCTGAGGTTCATATTGCACCCTGTTTCCTTTTGGTTTACATCACTACCATCTTCGTTAACTCGTATTCGGGTAAGCTAGCCCTTCCCATCAAATGGACTCCCATCCATTCTCAAATACTCCCTCCGTTCCACAGTATAAGATGTTTTAGCATTTCTTTTTCCATCTGTATCTAGATATGTTTTAGTGTAAGATTTATTTGAACCTTATACTAAAACATGTCTAAAACATGTCTAGATACGAATGAAAAGATAAATGCTAAAACATCTTATATTTAGGAACGGAGGGAGTAATACTGATGGGGGGATACTTTATAGGTAGGCCCATGGACCCGGAAAGTAGACCCGCCAAGACCAGGAAGGCCAACGCCGAGTCACGAGACAAGTCACATGGGCTGGGCTGGAGACAAGCCGGCCAAGGCCCGTGTGGAGAAGGGGACACGTCAAAGATGGAGTCCAAGTACAACCCGAAGCCTAAACTTGGAAGACCAAGACGTAGAGTAGGACTCCGTATTCTAGTATGACTCGGTGTAGCCTGTAATTCCAGAGACCCGGCAGCCTTTATAAGCAGGGTCCTGGATCGTAGTAAGATAAGCTTCAATCAGTAGAAAGAAACCCTAGCCACCAGAGAGAAGTCGCCGGCTCCTGAGTTGTAGGAGCCGGGTCCTTGTAATCGAGATACCATCAAGAGCAATAACATAGAAGCAGGAAGTAGGTCTTTACCTCGAATCAGAGGGGCCGAACCTGGGTAAATCCTTGTTCCTTGACGAGATTAACCGTTCCACGTACTTCAATCACCAATGGCCCCAGAACTCATCTTCCCGGAGGAAGAACTTGCCGTGACAACCCCACGACAGTTGGCGCCCACCGTGGGGCCTATGGTGGCGAAAGGAGTTGAGATCGTTGGAGCTGCTCGTCGAGCTATGGAGAAACTCGCCATCGGGCGGGTCTACACTGATGAGCATGGAGAAACAGAGATCGATGACTCAGGCTGGACCTCGGAGATGAACGAAGTCGACGAGGGTTATCAGCTTGTCTTCGGAGGAATCAACGTGTTCGTCGGGATGGTGTGCGCGTCGGGTCTTCGCGCGAACTCGGCGGAGTCGGTACCAGAGCCAACTGTTATCGTCGAGTCCGACGGCGAGGAGTCGGTCGGAACTTCAGAGGTCGGCATCATCGCCGAGTCTGAGGAACCCCTAGCTGAGGAACCAGAGATGCTTCAAGAGTCAGATTCAGATTATGATGCAGATTCAGAGTCCATCCTACCCTTGTTTGAAGATCGGCTTGGGTATGGGATAGAGGAAGAGGATTATGAGGAGTCGCCAGTACGCGCTCGAGTTGTGGGAGTCTACATGTCTGGGAACACAGGGAATCAGTTTGATCCAACTCTATTGACAAAGGAGATTAATGCAAGTAATGCCGCAGAGAGGGCGGCCGAGTTAACCAACGCTCGTGCTGCGTTGGAGAAGCAACTAGCTGATATTACAGAGGCAAACCGTAGACTAGCTGCAGAGCAGGCCCGAGTCCAAGATGAAGCTCAGGTCGTGCGGAGGCGCCGCGAGGAGCTTACTTCAATTCAACACCGCAGAGCTAGGAGTCGCTTGCATGATGGAGTACATATCAATCCAACCAATCTATTCACCACACCCAATGGTCCAGGCAGAGGAGCCGGACTAGGAGGCTCAGCGGCAGCAGGAGGCGCCGCAGGAGGAGCCGGAGGAGCACCACCACCACCACCACCACCACCACCACCCCCAGAAGGACCGGGAGGCAGCCGTACCAACGGACCACCGCCTGAAGGAGGAGTCGGAGGAGGAGCATCTGGTGGCTTAGGGTCACAGCCAAACAGATTTCATACTCCAGAGGGACATTACTCTAATCCTATGGACAACGTTCATGCGGCGACTCTGAGATTGGAGAATATCTTGGTACCAGAGGGACCAGCGGGTCAGGAGACTCGTGATGCTATCGAGCTGCTGAAGACAGCTTTAACTCAGCAAGCTTTATATCCAACTTTTCCAGATGCAAGTAGGCTACATTCAACACCCTTTAACTCAGGTACGAGGAGTCGGCACGGCGAGTCCAACCCGGCAAACTCTACGAGTGCAAGGCGTCGTGAACTAGTGAGGAATCGTGCAAACATACCAACCGCTTCACAAGCTCAGCTAGTGGTTGATGAAGCAAGGCAACGACGAGAGAGAGAAGCAGCAAGAGCTCGGGAGGCAGAGAGGGACAGAGCGTTAGTGGGTGCACACAACCCGCCTCAGCCAACCCGGGTGCACGAGGAGGTGACTTCTCCTGGTGCTTCCCCAGCGTTAACAGGACCAGAGTGTTTGTCTGATGTCATCAGATCCGAGTCCTTCCCTAGCAGTTTCAAGGAGCCGCGCAAGGTTCCAAACTATGAGCCTAACATGGACCCGACCTCTTGGTTGGGTACATACGAGATGGCGATGAGTATTCGCAACGCTACAGGTAATCTGTGTGCCAAGTTCATGTATCTTATGATGGAGGGAGCAGCCAAGGTATGGATGCGCAACTTGCCTCCTAGGTCAATCAACTCTTGGGAGCAATTGAAGGCGGCTTTTATTCAGAATTTCCAAGGCACATGCAAGAAACTCAGCACCATCGAGGACCTGGAGCGGTGTGTCCAGAGGAAGGGCGAGTCAGCAAGGCACTGGATGAAGCGAGTCTCAGAGATCATTAACTCCTCACAAGGACTCCCACCAGTTTCAGTGTTAATGGCGATGGAGAGAAATTGCAGTTACAATCCTTTGAGTTGGAAGCTAGGTCGTATGAAGGAGAGCCTGAATCAAGGTATTCCCCTTACGATTGGTGAGATCATGGCAGGTGCTAACAAGCACGCTGCCACAGACAAAACAAAGGATCAGGAGGAAGGGGCTAAAGGACAAGGTGGCAATGGTCAGAATCAGAACCAGAATCAGAACCAGAATCAAGGTGGTAGCAAGAGGCCGTATGGAGACAACTCTGACCTAGTGGCCAACACAAACACTGGAGTCAGACGCAAGGACAATAATTCTGGTGGATACCAAGGCCGTACTCCAAGCACAGAAGAGGTCTTGAGAATTCCATGCCCTAAACATGCCAAGAACGGTAGATGCGGTCATACCTTGGGACAGTGCGTAGATTTGCAGCGCGCCAGGTTCCAAGGGCCAGGAGGAGGTAACAACAATGGTGGATATAGAGGAAACAATGGAGCCGGAGGACCCGGCAATAACGGTGGAGGAGCCGGCAACAACCCAAACCAACCTCAAGGAGGAGGTAATCAGCAGGGCGGGTTCCAGCAGAACCCGAAGCAGCTTCATGATGGCAATGGGCAATACTATGTCACAACTCGGCAGCCAAACCCGAGTCGTGGCAGTTACCATGTCTTCACAACGAGCACGTCCAAACGTTCCAAGAAGTTAAAGGTTAGAGCTGTTAATGCAGTAGAGCCGGCCCTTCCACAGTGGCTCAGGTGGTCAGAGCAAACCATCACATGGAGTCGGGCAGATCATCCAGCAAGAGTCGACGAGCCAGGGCAGCTAGCCTTGGTGGTAGCACCTCAAGTTGGGGGCTATACATTGAACAAAGTGCTCATGGATGGTGGAAGCAGTATCAACATCTTATATTACGACACATTCAAGAGGATGCAGCTGCAAGATAGACAGCTAATTCCAACAGAGACAGTTTTCCATGGGATAGTACCAGGGAAGTCGGCCAAACCTATTGGTAAGATTTATCTTGAGGTTGCTTTTGGCACAGTGGAGAATTTTCGTTCAGAGATTATGCCTTTCGAGGTAGTGGATCTTAAGAGTCCATACCATGCTCTCTTTGGTCGACCTGCATATTTTAAGTTTATGGCTAGGCCATGTTATGTGTACTTGAAGCTCAAGATGCCAGGTCCAGCAGGAGTCATTACAGTTAATGGCAGCAAACAGATGGCATTGGAGTGTGAGTTAGGTGATGCAGCTATGGCTGAGACAGCTTGTGCTCAAGAGGAGCTAAAGTTTTACAAGGCAAACGTGGATCCGGAGGACAACTCGGTCCTTAAGAAGCCGGCCACAGAGGAGAAGATGAAATTCAAGTCAGCTCAGGACACAAAGCAAGTCGACTTTACCCCTGGTGACTCTTCCAAGCAGTTCACCATTGGGGCACACCTCTCTGATAAATAGGAAAGCGCGCTCGTCGAGTTCACCCGTGAGAACCGGGACGTCTTTGCATGGAAGCCATCTGACATGCCAGGAGTCCCGAGAGAACTCGCCGAGCACAGCTTACATGTTAATCCTAATGCAAGACCAGTTAAGCAGGGTCTGCGCAAGTTTCATGATGACAGGAGGAAAACCATAGGAGAAGAGGTGGCTCGGCTCCTCGCAGCCGAGTTCATCAAGGAGGTCTTTCACCCAGAGTGGGTGGCCAATCCAGTATTAGTGCCAAAGAAGACAGGAGAGTTGCGTATGTGCATCGACTTCACGGGCCTAAATAAGCATTGCCCTAAGGACCCGTTTGCACTACCTCGCATAGACCAGATCATTGACTCCACAGCGGGGTCAGAGTTGCTTTGTTTCTTGGATGCATATTCAGGGTACCATCAGATCAGACTCAACATAGAGGATGAGTTGAAAACGTCCTTCATCACGCCCTTTGGAGCATTTTGTTACACAACAATGCCCTTTGGACTCAAGAACGCAGGAGCTACATATCAGAGGTGTATTCAGAATTGTTTCAAGAAACAGATTGGAAGGAATATTCATGCCTATGTGGATGATGTAGTGGTCAAGTCTCAAAAGGCCGACTCTCTGATAGCAGACCTGACAGAAACCTTTGAGAACCTGCGCAAGTACAAGATGAAGCTCAACCCGACCAAGTGTGTTTTTGGAGTCCCTGCAGGCAAACTCCTAGGCTTCATCGTTTCAGAGAGAGGCATTGAGGCAAATCCAGAGAAAATCAAGGCTATCCATAACTTGCAGAGGCCAACTTGTCTGAAGGACGTTCAAAAGCTCACTGGATGTGTGGCAGCTCTAAGCAGGTTTATTTCAAGACTCGGGGAGAAGGCGGGTCCTCTCTACCGACTCCTGAAGAAGTCAGATAAATTCCTATGGGATGAAGAAGCTGATCGTGCTTTTGAGGAGTTGAAGAGAACTTTATCAACAGCACCAGTGCTTGCAGCTCCTACAGATAAAGAGCCCATGCTATTATATGTAGCTGCCAACGAGAGAGTTGTCAGTGCAGTAGTAGTTGTGGAGCGTGCAGAGGAAGGAAAGGAGTACCCAGTGCAGAGACATGTCTACTACATCAGTGAAGTCCTCACAGAGTCAAAGCAAAGGTACCCACAGTGGCAGAAGTTGGTCTATGGAGTTTTTCTTGCAAGTAGAAAACTCAAGCATTATTTCCAAGAGCATCCAATTAAGGTAGTGAGTTCAGCACCGCTGGCAGATATTATACGTAACAGAGAGGCAACAGGGCGAGTCGCCAAGTGGGCAATTGAGTTGGGTCCTTATCATATCACATATGAGCCAAGGACAGCGATCAAATCTCAAGCTTTGGTTGATTTTGTCAATGATTGGACAGATTTTACATCTTCACCAAGCACCCCTTGCACCAAGTATTGGACAATGCATTTTGACGGGTCCAGACAGTTAGAAGGCTCAGGAGCCGGCGTGGTGTTAACATCGCCTAAGGGAGATAAGTTAGCATACGTCCTTCAGTTACACTTTGATTGCACCAACAACATGGCAGAGTATGAGGCTTTGCTACATGGCCTGCGTTTGGCCAAGGAGATGAACATCAAGCGTATCAGGTGCTTTGGAGACTCGGATCTCGTAGCTCAGCAAGTATCTGGAACTTGGGACTCAAAGGATGCAAATATGGCGGCTTATAGAAGAGCAGTCGAACAGATAGCCGGGTTCTTTTCTGGTTATCAAGTGGAGCATATTGACAGGCGCAAGAACGAGGCTGCTGATGCGTTATCACGACTCGGCTCTCGTCGGGAGAAAGTACCACCAAATGTGTTCTTGGATGAACTCCATCATCCTTCAGTCAAATTGCCCTCAGAGGAAGAGTTAGCTTTTCCAGACCCAGAGTCGGCACTCGTTGCAGCAGTACGAGCAATCCCAACATGGACAGAGCCCTACCTAGCATATCTCCTGCGGGGTGAACTCCCAAAGGATGAAGTCAAGCGAAAGCAACTCATCAGACGATGCAAGTCCTACACAGTCATTGATGGAGAGTTATACAGAAGAAGCGTTACTGGAGTCTACCAGAGATGTGTGTCTCCAGAAGAGGGCAAGCAAATATTGCAAGAGATTCATGCAGGTGATTGTGGTCATCATGCATCCACTAGATCCTTGGTGTCAAAAGCTTTCAGACACGGGTTCTTTTGGTTGACAGCACATTTGGATGCAGAAAGGATAGTTCGAGTCTGTGATGGATGTCAAAGGTATGCAAGGCAGGACCACGTGCCAGCTCAAGAACTCAGAACCATCCCTATCACTTGGCCATTTGCAGTTTGGGGACTCGACATGGTGGGCCCTTTCTCAAAGTCGCCTTGTCAGAAGACCCATCTGCTAGTAGCAGTTGACAAGTTCACCAAGTGGGTGGAGGTGGAACCCGTCAGCAGAGTCGACGGTGCATCAGCTGTGAGATTCCTTAAGAAGATAGCAACACGCTTTGGATACCCTCACAGTATCATTACAGACAATGGTACCAACTTATCAGTTGGAGAGATGGCCAAGTTTTGTGGTGAGAACAACATCAGACTCGACCTAGCCTCAGTGGCACATCCACAGTCCAATGGACAAGCAGAGAGGGCAAATCAGGAGTTGTTGAAGGGGATTAAGCCTCGGCTCCGAGTCCCTTTGTTAAGAGCCGCCGGGTCTTGGGTTGAGGAGTTACCAGCAGTACTTTGGAGCATCAGGACGACTCCTAACAGATCCACTGGCTTCACACCTTTCTTCATGGTGTATGGAGCTGAAGCTGTCTTGCCAAGCGACTTGTTGCATGACTCGCCACGAGTCGCCAATTACGTTGAGACAGAAAACGAACTCGCCCGCCAGGACTCGGTCGATGCACTTGAGGAAGCAAGGGAGTTAGCCCTTGAGAGATCAGCAGTTTATCAGCAAGACCTGCGGCGGTATCACGCACGCAGAGTCAAAACCCGGACTTTCCAGGAAGGAGACTTAGTGCTTCGCCTAGTCCAGAATAAGGAAGGGATGCACAAGTTATCTCCACCATGGGAAGGACCGTTCGTCATAAGCAAGAATCTGAACAACGGGTCGTACTATCTAATGGATGTGCGAGAGCCGGCAAGCGTGGGCAAAGGAGCTGATACAGCTCATACTCTAGATCCTTATGCAGAGGCAAAGAGGCCTTGGAACATAGCTCAGCTACGTCCATATTATACTTAAGTTGTAATAGTTAATGAGTTTCAAGGCAAAGATCCCAGTGAGCCATGCCTAGATGTAATCGCATTGTTATGATCAAATGAAATAAAGCCGGCTTTTGTGAACATGAGTCCTTTAGTCGAGTCACCCAGTGAGTGCGCTTTGTTCTTTAAATTTTGATCATCAGGTTCTGGGGGGCTTGCTTTTCAGTGAAAAAAGTTAAGCTTAAACTCTTGGACCCGGCACAGTAGCCAAATTTTCCTAGTTTTCTCGCTGGTAAGTCAGATGCATCCTGCACAATATGATTTATCTACAGGCATGACTTGTTTCTTTCTCTTATGGATCCTTAGGAGCATATGAGTTCAGAACCTGTCAGCACAAACTGTAAGAGAAGTCATGCAGGGCCTACTTATTCATCAGTGAAAAACTAGACGGGTTATAAGAACCAAGCCGATTGGCACAACTTTCAAATAGCTAGACAAGCTCAGTTGTTTAAAGCACCAGTTGTGCATCTTTACAACTCAAAAGAGCTAAACAAGCTCATTAGTTTAAAAGCACCAGTAGTGCATAATTACAAAGTTTCAATAGTAACACAGCGTTACATAGCAATCAAAAGTCATTCAGAGGGTGTCTTCTAGAGGAGCTGACTCCTNCCACCTAACCTCCAAAACCCTAATCCTGCCCCTGGCTGTTTTTCTTTCCCACCCCCTGTCTTCTTGCAGCCACCCACCTCCCTTTTCAGTTTTTCGCAAACAGGCCCCTCCACCTTACAAGCATGTCCTTTTCCTATTCTTTCTGGGTCCCTGCTCCCTTTTCTCTCTCTCCCTTTCTTTCCTTTCTTCTTTTCCCCTCTCCTCCCGTGGCCTCTATCTTCCTCCCCGTGCCCGGCTCGATCCCCTGTCCCGCTCGAGCTGGCCGCCGTGGACCCGATCCTCCACCTTGCCCGTGCTCTCCCTCCTCTTCCTCTGCTTCCCCAGCTCCTCTGCTTCCCCAGCTCCGGCCCGGCCGCATCCACCTCACGTCCCCGGCTCCTCCACCTCTCTCCCCGGCCGGCCCCCTACCGCTCCTCCCCGCGCGTGCCCGTGTCCTCCACCCCGTCGATCCCGTCCTCCTCTGCACCGTCGCCCGCCGCCGGCCCGTCGCCCCACGCCCTGCAGCGTCTCCGGTCGACCCCCCCCCCCCCGTCTCTCCCTCCTCCACGAGCTCTCCTCACCGCGCCGGCCACGTCTTCCTCCTCCGGCCAGCTCGCCCCGCACCTCCACCTCGCCTCTGCTCCTCCGCCCCGCCGTCCGCCTTCCGTCCTCTCCGGCCGACCTCCTCCACCATCCAGAGCCGCGCACCTCCGCCTCCTCTCCGCCATGGCCCCGGCCTTTTTCCCCGAGGTCGCCGTCCCGCGTGTCCTCCTTTCCACCACTCCTGTTTCCTCTACATGCTGCTGCTACCTGTCCCTGGAACAGCGTGTCGTTTTGTCCCTGTGTCGTGTGAGCTGCAGCTACCGTAACTCCGACGCCCTTTGCTGTTGGCCGTGTTCCCGTGTTGTGTAGTGGCTGCTGCTCTGCGAGTTTCCCGATCCCGTGTTCCCGTTCCCGATCTCCGTTTCCCGTCGTAAAGCCATTTCCGTTCCCGTCGTGAAGCTTCCCCGATGACGCCGCTAAGATCTCCGACACCCCGATGCCGTGAACCACGACGACCGTGAACGACGATACGACAAGATCTCCCCCGACTCCGTGAAGCCCGATGCCCGACTCCCCGACACCGTGAAGCCCGTCAACCCCGAAGCCCGGAACGCCAAGGTCTGCAACGACGACGACCCGAGTACGACTACTTCCACGACGGCGACTACTTCGGCTACCTCCACGATGTCGACTACCTCGACTGCTTCGACTCCGGACCGACTACTTCGACTACTTCGACGACATCGACTACTTCCTCTCCGATCCGAAGACGATGGTTCCCAAATCTGAAGTTCCTCGATCCGATGTGTGACCCCAACCCTAAACCCCTATATGCCATATATATATCCGTATCTTATAAAATCATGCATGCTTAATTAACATCGCACCTTTATTCATTTAGTCTAACTAAATCAACTAAATTATGGGATTTGTCCGGTGCATTTATATTATGCACTGATCCCATTTAAAATGTTTTGCCATGTGCTAGGTAATAAAATTGGATCACATTAAATTTGTCATGCATCATGTCATCGACATGCCGCTTCTTTGCCATAGAAGTAAAATGCATCTTTTCCGTTGTTCAGTGTTCGTTGCTTCTTCGGGGATAGGACGTTGAGTTGATGTGAGTAACGACAGGTTCTGCTACCTCTACCAGATTGCAGGCAAGTGATACTCCCTTGCTATCTTCGCTTGTTTTCTGTCTCTCACTCGTCCTATCTTTTGTTCCTTGCTAGCCTTATGTATCGATGCTTGTGTCCCGATCCTATATGCATGTTTACCTTGCAGCCATGATATGCCACCACCCCCACAACCTACCACCCTGTTGTTTGTTTACCTTGTTGGCCTGCGAGTCGTAGCGCATGCTTAGCTTTGTCTTGCTCGAGTCTTGCTATCTTTAGCTAGTCTTGCTTTAATATGATAGTTGGGTTTAATTCACATGATAATCTATAATGTTTGGCGATGGGATATAATTAATAAAGATAAGGCACCGGCGGAAGGCCAATCGTGGTGATTTGTTCTGCTAGTGTCGCCTAGGACCCGAGTTCTTGTCCTCTGATCCAAGAATGAGCGCACTACCCACATGTGGGAGGAAATGGGACTCCCCTCGACCTAGTACCGGATCTGCAGCCTTGTCCAGGGCGCCACAAGTAGTTCGGGTGTTTCCATTTGCGCGGCGCTTTATATTGTTGCAGGTACACGGATGGGACGCCTCCGATACGATGATGGTTACTTACGGTAGGGTTGCGGTACGTTCGTTTATCGAGTGTGGAAGGAGGGGCAATCGTATGAGTGTGCCTCCCGACACCGTCCTCGCAACGGCTAGGTCCACCTCGGAGCTTCGGCCGGACTTTCAAGGTGGGTCAGACTTAGCTAGGTGGTTCCCTGGACTTGTGTGGTAGTGAAGGAAAGTGTAGCGTCGGACACCCTGCCAGCATACCCCGGAAGTGTGCTAATTGCATGGCAACAAGGGTTGAAGTGCGTGTGGTTACAATTGTGCACCCCTGCAGGGTTAAATCTTTTCGAAAAGCCGTGTCCGCGGTTATGGACGACTTGGTGAAATGTGCTGGCTAACAAGATCATAGACAACTTACACCTAATGATAATAAGATGATTAGTAAGATAGAACTACTTCAATAATAAAATTATAAAATTGCCAACTGTGTGAGTGCCTTTGGGCTTGCTGCTCGTGGTTAACCGGGCTGGTAAGGAATTGGCTGGGTATGTTTGGTGTTAGTATAGTTGGTTACCTATGCGCTCTCTTACCTCCTCTCTATTAGACGAAAGTTGTAGTGTGTCTCTATAAGTTGTTAGTGCTGCTTGCCGCCGCCTCAATCGCTAACCCTTTCCCCGGAATTACAGCTTTGATATCTTGTGAGTATTACTTGCCAGTACTTCTACTAGTACTGACCCCTTCGTGGCTGCTATTCCATGGCAGCCAACAGGTATGAAGTGTGACGACGTTAGCTTGGAAATCCTGCCGGCTTGGCCTGGGCAGGGATATGGTGCTTTTGCTTATCTTCAGGACTCTTAGTCCAATTTGTATCTTGTCCGTAGCCGGACGCTACCCGCTTCTGTTGTTATTTGGATCTTTGTATTGTATCTTCTTGTTCTTGACTCTGTGAGTCGTTGCTGTATATATGTTCTTTTGTGGGTTCCATCGTGAACTGTTGTAATGTTATCACAATTCCATCCGCATAACGTGTGTGTTGCGACCTGCACGATATGCCTGGTGGGCGTCCTCTAGGATCGTTACTATGCGGATTTGGCGGAAATCGCTAAGTCTGCATAGTATCGATCTTGGGGCGTTACACCGAGTCCTAGTAGAGCTAAGGACTCAGTGCTTGGGGGCTACAGTGTGCAAATTTTTTCTATATAGCAATTGAGTTCAGTATCAAATCAAAGCACCTATCCTAGTCACAAGTCACCACAGACAGGTGCTTGGGGGCTACTGAGATAGGATGATGCCAGAAAGCATGAAGGGTGAAGTCAGAAAAGCTTACTTCATGAACCATATGAAGAGACCTAAGAGCCACTTGTTCTTCATCCTTCAACCTCGCTGATTGATCGTTCAAGTCAACAGCTTCAGCATAAGCCTCAGAAAATGACATGTTGTCAGCTACTCGAAGTCGGCTGTAATCAGTTGATGACTTGATCTTGATGGACGGAGAGGCTGCAGGAGTCGGCTTCACAGGAGCCGGACAAACTTGGGGCGCAGTATCAGGAGTCGCAGCACCAGAGCTGGGCTGGACTATTGTTGGAGTCGCCGCCCGAGTCCTTGAAGGGGACTCGGGAATGGTTGGAGCCGTGGTTGCACCAGCAGATGCAGCAACTGAAGGACCTGTCCTTGTGCTGGTCGTTTCAGAGGCCGAAGGAGGTGCAGGTCCACGACCAGAAGTGACATCAGCCATGCCTGGGAGCTTGGTTACCTTAGAACAAGGCCGAGCCCTGAAATACACAAAGATAGAAGTCAGCACCAGAATTAATGAAAAGGGAAAAAAGCAGAAGTCATTTTAATACAAGTATAGAAGCAAAGGAACCTTACCCAATATTGGTCTCCATGTCCAAGGAGGCCTGAGAGTCTGAAGAAGGCATGGACATCCCAGAGTGGTAAGAGTCGTCCTTATGGGGAGGAGAAGTCGATTTCCGTTGGTGTGAAACTGGCAGAGGCTCAGGAGCATCTGCAGGCCCATCGGAGCGCAGCTTCCTCTTCCTGGCGGCGATAACACTCTGCATGTGTTCCTCAGGCTTAGTTGGCGAGCTAGAGGACCCAAGGATTCGTGAGAGCGGTACCTTGGGAACAGCCTCTCGAGATCCATTATTATTTGAGGTTGGGGAAGAAGAGGAGTGACTCCTAGCAGAGGACTCCGCAGATGGCGACGGTTGAGCGGCAGCAGAGGCAGTATCAGTTTGTCTAGTGGTGGGAGCCTCCGGAGAGGACTCGTCATCGTCAATCTCTTCCACGATGGGAGCCTCCTGAGAGGACTCCTCTCCTTCAACATTCTCGATTGGAGCCACTGGCGAGGACTCCTCATCGGCAGGCATCGTCTTCAGCGGGAGCCCCCTGGGAGGACTCCTCATCCACATCATCAGTGTCTTCTGCCACAGTGGTTTGATCTGTGGCAGGAATCTCTTCTTCAGCTTCAGCCTCAGCTTCAGCTTTATTCTTAGTACCAGCTCCAGAGGCCGGCTTCCAGAAGGAGTCGGTGAGCTGCAACAGAGTCAATAAACGTGAGTCAGCAAGCAGTACAAGTGAGATCAAGGTTGAAATAAAGTAGAGAATGATACTTACATCAGGAGCTGGGTTGGTCGAGCAGAAGGGCTGGAGCCCGAAATGAGCTTGATCCTTCACCGGTTTCCCAGTCAACTTTTTGATAAGTCGACCAAGTTCGGGTCCATCAGACAGCTGCTCCGTAACTCGGAGGTCATCACCAGCGCATC
This sequence comes from Puccinellia tenuiflora, assembly GCA_012064385.1. NCBI lineage: Eukaryota > Viridiplantae > Streptophyta > Magnoliopsida > Poales > Poaceae > Puccinellia > Puccinellia tenuiflora. The sequence continues at coordinate 361,295 of QRDG01001501.1, read as the reverse complement.
TGGTATATGAGCATATCAACCGAGTCCTAGGACTCAGCGGCTGGATTCTCCAAGTCGTCCAGCAGCGGACCAGATCCATATTTTCCAAGTTATGGGACAAGAGGGCCCGGATGCGAGTGATCAGAGACTCGACTCCTAGCCGGGCGGCCTCTGGGCACCTGGCTTTCATCAGAGGAGTCGCCCGAAGGCGGTCCTCAGAGAATAAGGGAAGTTTTAGTTCATTTGCAGGGGAGGTGTCCTTGCAATAGAAGAAGGTTTTTTGCCAATCCTTGATGCGATTGGGAAAGATTGGCTTTGGGAAGACAGAGTTGAGGCGCCGTTGAAGAGCGACGGCGCCACATTGGAGAAGAGGGCCCCCAGAGGTCTCGGGCTGAGGGTTGCAGTAAAAGAGCTCAAGCCAGAGATTGATGTCAGGCTTAATCTGGAGGTAATCCTCACAGAGAACGACGAAGTTGGAAAGGGTGAGAATGGAGTTAGGAGCCAGATCGTGGATCCGCAGCTCATAAAGTTCGAGGAGCTGGCGGAAGAAAAGATCGCGGGGGGAGAAAATCCGCGGAACAGGTGCTCCACGAAGACAACTACTTCGCCCTTAGCGGGAGAGGGAACAATCTCATCCCCTGGGGCCCGAGCTTGAGCGCTAGAGGGAATCAAACCTGAGAGCCTATGAGTCTTCAATTGCTCCGCTGTGATCACAGATCCACCCCAATCGGCAGAAATCGATCGCTTGGAGGAGGATTTTGCGGCGGCGGCGGCCGCGGCGGCGATGTCCACCGTCCTGCTCGACGAGGATGCCTTGGCCTTGGATGTGGTCTTTGCGCGCTTGGGAGCCATGGCGTGCGGGCGGTGCGTGCTGGGCGCGGGAAGAGATGGGCGCGAAGAGAAAGGAGAGGTTTGAGCTGAAGGGGCAAGTGAGGTTTTAAACCTAACCCTTCGGTATTTATCGAGAGGGTAAAACCCTAAGAGAGTTACAGTGCAGGTCCACAGTAAACTGTGGATAACGTTTCGCTATTAAGCAGTTCAGTGGTTAACAGATAGAAAGAGCACAGTGCAGAAAAGTTAAAGTCACAGAATTGGAAGAAGCCGGCTTGTCCCAGAGTGGCGAGTCCTGTGGCAGTGAAAGTCGAATTGTCCAGTCCTTATTCGCAAGAGTCACAACAGACCCGGCCAGCATGTGCAAGGGCAAGGGTGATGACTTGAACAAGGGCTGAGGATAGACTCATCTTTTATATTTTTTATGTCTTTATGCAGGAATTCATCTTGGAGCTAGCAGCAAGCGACTTTGGAGCCTGTGGCTCAAGTGGAAGGAGTCGACCCAGGGAGTCGAACCAACAAGTCAGAGAAGCCGCCAAGCTGCGCCCAAGATAAATTCGGGGGCTACTGATGGGGGGATACTTTATAGGTAGGCCCATGGACCCGGAAAGTAGACCCGCCAAGACCAAGAAGGCCAACGCCGAGTCACGAGACAAGTCACATGGGCTGGGCTGGAGACAAGCCGACCAAGGCCGTGTGGAGAAAGAGGCTCACCCGAAGAAGGAGTCCAAGTACAACCCGGAGTCTAGCTTGGAAGACCAAGGCGTAGAGTAGGGCTCCGTGTTCTAGTGTGACTCGGTATAGCCTGTAAGTCCAGAAACCCGGCAACCTTTATAAGCAGGGTCCTGGACCTTAGATCGATAAGCTTCAACCAGTAGAGAGAAACCCTAGCCACCAGAGAGAAGTCGCCGGCTCCTGAGTTGTGGGAGCCGGGTTCTTGTAATCGAGATATACTCAAGAGCAATAACATAGAAGCAGAAAGTAGGTCTTTACCTCGAATCAGAGGGGCCGAACCTGGGTAAATCCTTGTTCCTTGGCGAGATTAACCGTTCCAGCGTACTTCAGTCATCAATGGCCCCGAAACTCATCTTCCCTGAGGAAGAACTTGCCGTGACAACCCCACGACATATTTTCTTCTCTAACTATCAAACTTAATATTTATGTTTGTTGGGAACCTATCTACTGTGATTAGAAAGGTCAATCAAGAACAAGTAATGAAAAATGAGAGGATGTCATTCATGTATGTTTATGTACTATCATACCTGAGACGTGATAGCTGATAAAGAAGCAGCTCCAGAATTAGTCAATACACCGGCAACATTGTAGAGTGAATATACATGCTTGAGATGCTTTCCTATTTTTTATTTTGGTTTGCCTTTAAGTACATTTGTTTAATTACAATTTGCAGTAGCTTTGCTCTAGCATTTAGTCAGGATCCACTACTCAGTTTCTCTTCTAGAGGTCATCATCCAGTTTAGCTATTTAATTGAGTGGTCCCATGAGTATATGAAACTCTTGGTGGCTGCTGCGAATTTTCCTGCTTTTTCGTCGTATATTACTCTAGCCATTAATCTTATTCTTTCTTCATCGAGTGACATGATTACATGGTAAGGACGGCTGGTGCCCAAAAAGAGCCAATGTATCGCTCGATGGAGCAGGTTTCGGGAGATAGGTCAGCCACTGTCGTCATCCGAGGAATGTCCAGCTGTAGAGTTATACTGCCAATCAGCTTTGGGACACAGTTGAAGCTATACTGACTGCAGAACTCACATAAGAGTTTGGTCCTACTCTTAAACAATCTTTACTAGCTACAGAACTCACATAAGAGTTTGGACACAGTTGTATTCATATAATTGATGCGTCGAAAGCCTGAGACTATATTGGCTCTCTATCGTAACAGATGTATTCATCAGACTAATGTTGTATACCTTCTCTGCTGGTGTCCTAAAACTGTAAAACTTAGGTTTCGCTGTACCTCATGATTAGTAACCTACTAGCGGGTTCTTCGCATTAGCGCCTCTCTCCTTCCCTCTTATGGGCTTGGTCCTGTTTACAATAGCATTGAGTAAAATATGAAATGCCACTATGTCTGTACATTATCTGATTTGGTGGTGTTTCGGTTGCATATTCATTTTCTTACCCAAGCAGTATGATCAGAAGCAATAGCAAAGAGATAGCACATAATTACCCTTCACAAAAGATCAAACATTCATCAGAATATACACATTTCAATTGACAGTTCCAGAAATAGTGGAAACTTAGTGCAGGGCCCCTTTTAAAAATCTGGGCTTGTTCACAGCCCTCTTGTGCCTGATTCATCTTGATGCATAAACCACTGACATTATTGTTCTTACATGTGTTTATTACCAATTGCAATTTGTTTGCTTTGTCATCCTTATTTATATTTTAGCCGACAATATGATTAACACCTTCGCTCCTTGTCTGTTTGGACATAGTGCCCTTATGGATAATGGTTGATGGTTGTTGGATTCGTGCTCTTGTATCACACCTCTTCGACAGTGATGATGAGAACAGATTTGGATCTATGACTGAATGACCGTTTTCAAATCAAGTGTGATCACTAATGAGCTTGAGTGATGGAGGTTGTGATGGATCGGGCTGGCGACATGAATATAACATGACAACATTGGATACGGGACAAGAACGGCCAATGACAATGTAACTTGAAAAGGGGGGCATTGGTGGAAAAAGCTCAAAGGTGGGCACATTGAGAGAACCCGATGAAACCCTAACGTGCAGCCTCCATAGGGGTATCGATGGTTGCGGCATGAGAGTCATAGAATCTTATACGCGAACAACAACATAAATGCAAAACATATAAAATTTATGGCTAAAATATATTCTTGCTTCTGGCATTCACAACAACATATATGCAAAACAGATAAAACTTATGTCCAGAACCGTCGAAACATGTATGCTCCAATCCAGCTAAATGGGTTATCCAATTGAAAACTTAATGTACATACCAAATATGATTACCACAAAGCATGATAAGGGTTCTTACCTAAGATTGGAGCGGGTCGGTGACGATTTTTTTTATTGAGCCGATGATAGGGATAAAACACGACAACATGGGGCAAGAAACATGCCTTATAAAAAGAGGCGTTGGTGAAAAAAATCCGGACGGTGTATACGTCAAGAGGAGCCATCGAAAACCTAACGGGCAACCTTTTGCTAAAATACAGTCTCGCTTTCGGCTTTTGCGCCAGCGGCGCAACGGGTCATCTAGTTTACTCTATAAATGGCGCTAGCCTACCCGGGCGCTGAGGCCATCGAGAGATCGAAACGCACCGCCTACGTTGGATTCGCGTGAACAGTAAAGTTTTCTCTCCCGCGTGTGACAGCAGCCGTTGGATGCGGTAATTCATTTCTTCACTTTCGTGCTGGCTGAATCCCTCCATGACATGTGGGTCCTTAATCGTGCGGGGCCACAAATCGGCGGGCCAAACAACCTCGTCCGCGTCGCACTCATTTTACCCACGCCGGCAGCGACACAAAACCAGTGCCCCGGGGTGAAACCCTAGCCAATCCCCGCTCGTCTCTCCTCTCTCAGCCGCCTCTCTCGTCCACTCGCTGCGCCGCCTCTTCGCTCTCGCTCCCGCCCCCGCCCCGCGACCTCACCTCCGCTCCGCCCCGGACGAGCTCGTGGAGAAGGAGCAGCGGGGTAGGCGGCGCATCGACCCCCTGCACGGTGACCGGACGGCCGCGGTGGCTGGTCGGCGGAGGCGTTGTAGGAGAGCGTCCTGGAGGAGGGCGTCGGCGACGAGCTCGACTCCCTGCGCGGCGACCGGACGACAGCGGTGGCGGGTCGGCGGAGGAGCTGCAGGAGCGTGTCTTGGAGGAGGGCGGCGACGCGAGCCAGGATCCGTGCCCACCCGTCGTTCGACCCGCCGCCGTGCTTCCTGCTGGCGCCGGGAGGAGCGGCTGGTGGGGTGCCTCCATGGAGCGGTGCTCGGCTCAGCGTGGGGGCCGCTGCTTTGCTCCTCTTGCGGGCCGCCGCTTGTGCCACTGCTGGCTGCTGCTCCCCTCGGCGTCCGTCTGTCTCCTTTCTGGTACACAGGTAGGCTTCGTGGCTGACCCTTATGCTCCTATTTAGTGCATTCGGCTGCGGTTTCATTTTTCCAAACTTCCCCATCAGATCTGTTGTTGATTATTTGCCATGGCTTTGTTGGCGAGGTCACCAGCTAGGGGAGGCGAACTCGAGGTCGGCCCTAGGAGCGCGAGTGCCCACGGTCGAGGCGGTGTGAAGAGGTGAGGTTTCACTACACAGGTTCATTATTTTCATTTCGTTCCAATCTCCATGCCAGTTTGCGTCGTTTTCTTTTGATCTGCCTGCCTCTGTAAGATTGATTCGTGATTCATCTCTCTGCCTACCTAGCCGGTATCACCATGAGGAAGGACCTAAAGGCTAAAGCAGGTGGACGAGATGTCCCAAGGTTAGATGTCGTGCTGGCATCTGGTGCTTAGGTCAATTACAGTATCTGATATATGGTCTTCTTTTTCCTGTTCGTGTTCTAGCCAAGGAAGCCAAAGCCATGTGAAAGGAGGTTGAACCAAACATTAATTGGTTGTGGAGGTGATATAGGACATGATTATATCACCTGAATCCAACTCGGAAGTTGCAGCACATACACACGAGCGTCGTTTTCACTGGCAGTTGCAGGCATTCCTGATGAAGAGCTCGTGGTGGCCAGCTCCTCTGGCCTCCATCATTTTTCTCCACCTCCGACTCCTGCTTCCTCTGTTGCTCTCCTGTGAGTGCCTCTCTCTCTGTCTCCTCTTAGCATTGCCACTATTATTTATTGATTTGTGCTGATTTTATGGGAAAGAGCAGGAGTCGAAATTTGGATATGATCTAACTGATAAATATATAATGCTTTAATCAGAGGAAATAGTTGGGGGTTCCTGACTATATTGTGTGTGGCAAAATTTGGATATGATCTAACTGATAAATATATAACGGTTCAGTTTCTTCTCATCTACTCATTGCCAGTTGGCTGGGGATGGCTGTGTGTTATTATTTCCTTTCATAAATTAGTCCCAGATAGTCTTTTTGCACAATTTACCTCTTGAGTTCCAATAGTATATGCAATTGCAAATATTTGATTTTCCAAATAATCATACACATAATGTTTTTACTGTCTATTTCCACCTCGAGCTGTACCTGAAGATGGAACACTGTGTATATGGCATTCTACAAATTACAGGTTGCTTTCATTTTTGTATCGACTTGTTAGTGTAAAATATGCATTTGTCTTTCCACTTTACAGGTTGCATTATCTCGTTTGCGGTAGTCTATCGTTCCTCTACTAAAATATTCTTGAAACTGAACTTGAATTCCTTATGAATCTATGTCAATCTAAGCCTATAATAGATTAATTTGCACTTACTGGCCTAACTTTGGTTTTTAATGTATGATATACATAAAGATGAACCTCAACCGATTATCTTGGTCTGAGTGAGTATTGATTTTTATATTTATTCTAATAATAGAGGATGTTGTGATTTATTTTAGTTCCTGCTTTAAAGTGGGCCGATTAGAAACTTCTATAAATATGTTTCTTGATAAAGCTTATGCTGATGTGTGTTTCCTTTTCATTTATTTTTCCTTCACAGAGATCAGTTTTTTAAAGTGAGATGTGTTTAATTCAACTTTGTGCTACATGATAATCCTAAAGAAAATATACATGTAGTAATTGTTCAGATTCCAGTAGCACACAATCGTCTGCTTTTAGTGTGCAAGTTCTTGGTCGGTCTCCTTTTACTGTGAGGTCTGCCTCTGCAATCTGAAGATCGTGAACAATTAACAACACCATATTGCCTACATGGTCCATGGTGTTTCCATTTTTTAATGTATGACTCTAGATTTTAGCTCTGCTTTTGGTAAAACTTATTGACAAGGTTTGATTAGAATTTTTTCCTTTTCTTTACAGCTCAAGAGGACATCTCCCATGGAGTATTTTGTCCGTCCAAATACGTGCATCATCCAGCCAAGAAATTCCTAATACAGATCACGAATGGTTAGTGCAACACAAAGGTGACCAAATAAAAATGTTTGTTGCTATTGATTATAGTATGGATCTTTTGCCAACGATACGCTTCAACCTATGATATATCTTATGCTTTTTTTTTGTGGGGATATATCTTATGCTTTCTCTGGGTTACACTACTTAAATGAACTACTGATCATACTTGCATGCAGCGAGCGGCTGAGCGCCTTGTGTAGTATTCAAATCCTTAAGCTCCAGCTTACAAAGAGCCTATGACTGAAAGCAGTTTGACATATATGTTCCGCACTGTTTCATCAGATTGATTTAACCTTAATACTGCCAGTGCCTATTGATTTTTCAATTGTTTTGCACTGATACCTACAAACATAGAAACATCTCGATTTGTACTTGATGTCTGCTTTTCTACTGTGATGTTAAATCACTTGCTGCATGTTGGAGAATTTGAGATGTTTAGTGCGTTTTAGGTATGCTGAGTCGACAGTCCTATGCCAGGATAAGTTATTATGGGATGGTTTGATTATGTCAGTTTTTGCCACTCTGATAACAAGATGGTCAAATACTGATAAGACGATTGATTTTTCTGATTGTATGTATTGGTCTATGATCAGCAAATCGAAACCTGTGGCGGTACTTATTCTATGTATTTAAGATTCACACTATGCAAATAAACTCTTATTGCTTAAACTGCGGCTTGATTCTGCCACTTGCGCCATTGGAGAAGGAATACGAGTTTAAATCCAGTTCATTTAGTTCACTTTGGAAACATTGGTTTTTGTCAAGCAAGACTTATATTGTCTGCTTTTATTTTGATAGATATAAGTAGAGTCAATTTTTTTGGTCATCTTTACACCTATAAATTTATATCATGATGTTGGTTTCAAGTAAATCTACATAACTGCTATGTTCGGAAACAATAGGATTAGTCATTGCTACAACTAATGCATGTCCTGTATACAGGTAAATGATGTGACCAAAATTGAAGTAGTTAGCTTGGATTGATTTCTCAAAGTACTTTTCCAAAATAAATGAATTTCTCGGTGGACTTGGCATTCATATAGAAAAAATATATTGCCAGAAACCGTTTTTGAAATCAGCTTCTCAAGATGAATTAGAAACAGGGCACCTATGTTACCTTTTGGCAGCTTGAACTTCCCGCCTTACTCTATCCCTGCTGTTCAACTTTAATGGCCAATGCAATCAATCAAATGGGATGGCAGAGGATGCACTTAGTTTATTGATTGTCAACGAGTTAGGTGAGAAATATTTTACACTGCGGTGCTAGCTGATTATTAAAGTACTGTAACACTGAGCTACCATTTTTCTATGACTTCTATTTTTTGTTGTGTGGCTATTGTTTTGTGTTGCAAACTACAAATGCTAAACTTGAGTGTTGATTCTCCATGTACTGTATGTGCTTTGGCTGAATCCCCTGTATTTTATCTCAGCCTTTGCTTCTTCCCTTTGTTTTTCTTCTTGTTTGTTTATCTCAGCTTTTTCTTGCCATGCTGTTTTTAAGCAATGTACCTACATTTTTTCTTGTTTTTAAGCTCTTGTATATCTACAGTTTGAAAACGCAAGTTTTGAGATATTGGGCAGGTGTTGGAAAATGGACCGAGAAGTAGATGCTAGAACAAGGTAATGCTGCAAACTCAAGTGCAGTCACAATGTTGTAGATCTGGCGGAGGATTGAGATGCTAGTGTGGTTGTGATGCAACTCATACAACTGATCACTACAAAGATGGTCTGTAGTAGTGTGCCTTTGGGTCTGTTTGGTTACAGTATGCTCATCAAGATTTAACCGCAAGTCTTATCTTGTACCTCGAGGTTATCTTATGTGCCTCGATCTGATACTGGTTGGTCTGTAGGATAAAGTAGCGGGAGTTAATGACCTCTTAATTTTGTTCTGTGCCTGCCAGTCTCTGTACTAGCTATTGATACGACTACAAGTTTGTGGCATGGAACTTGTCAGTATGTTGAATGGCCAAGAGGATCTGTTGGAAATCAATTGTGGAGCACATTATCAGACTATCTATTTTGCTTACTCATGCTTATGGCAAGTGAGGTGAATCAGATGGTTACATACATACCTGTTTGTCTCAACAGATGGGTAGGATCAAAGAATTTGTGCGCTGTGTGAGACGGTGAAGATGGGTACCTCCTGATGCCAGCTCATTTATTATTATCTTGAATAAGCAGAAACAAACTCACTTTTTGTTTCTGATTATGAATTCTAAAGTCTGATTGAGGGTATGCTGCAACTCATGGCTCGATAGTTATAGGAAAAGCATTGACAACATGTTTAATTTCTGCACATTCAGAAGGTGAATCAATACGCTGTGCTACAGCCTCAAAAGTAATGTGATGGTTGTTTAAGTACTTATGTAGAAGCTGTTTTATGTAAACAACCAAATCCTATGCACAGAGTATGTAGTGGACTTGATCTCCTATGCATGGCATGCACTACATTATTATGTTTATGTCATGCTTTATTATGTTTCGGTTCTTTCATTCTACTTTTTTGAGAGAATTGTGCTGATATGTGAGCTTCATTGGTGCATTGTTGTCTGCTCCAGGTGTAGGTTTCCTCACTACACGTTGTACAATGTTGCACACACTTCAGTTATCCTTGGGTAAATCAACACCATGTAGAAAATAATGTTTGGTGTGCCTGTCTAATTCCAACTGTTCTGTAACCAGCGTTTTCTCACGAAAACCAAGCATTAGAAGCCGCAATAGAGAAAAATTAAGAATGTTTCTTTAACCTCCTAAAAAATGGTTATTTAACATAGTATCCACCGTGCTTGAAGTTTGCGTGTTCATAGCCTGCATTTGCTTACAATTACCAACCGTAAAGCCCCGCTTGGATTCCAGTTTTAATTTCCGGCCGTATTAAATACCCCCGTATCACACGCAATCCATTGGAAAATAAAGAGGACCTCTGGACGTCCGTAAATAAATACCCCCGTATCTTACTAATTTCCGACGAACCAAGCGGGGGCTAAGATGAGTGCATAAAATTTATGGCATGAATACTGTCTTGCTTCAGTTAATTGATTTAACATAGCCTCCACCATGGTTCAAGTCTGCATGTTCATAGCCTGCGTTTTCTTACAATTACCAACTCTAAGGTGAGTGTATAAAATCTATGGCTTGAATACTGTCTTGCTTCAGTTAATTGCGCGACGCAACGGGTCATCTAGTAAGTGGGAAAAGAACATAGCGTGAGGTCTGCGGCCGTGTGCAGTAAAAGTCTGGTTCGGAAACTGAAAGTCTACATGGGCCTTGGGCCGCATCACTCTGGTATCAGCCGCGAGTGATTCCGGGGTACAATCTGTCGGGTGGTACAGAGCAGATCTAATCATCTAAAAGCTTCGGGCTTTAATTGGCTTTGGCGAATGAGCTTGATTACTGGTAGGCCGTGCCAGCAGCCTCAATCCCCGTCACGCACGATGTATATGGATGGACAAGGACAAGTGATCGAGCTCCTTTGCCTAAAAAAAAGGTGATCGACCTACTAATTCTTAACAAAAATGAACGACTTTCTTTTTGGTTGTATATAAGTTATTGTTCTAGTCCCTTGTAAAGTCCTACTCAAATGAAAGTGACCAAGTTCCCACAAAAGGTAAAAAAGAGATCGATTTCGCTGAATTCGCGCACGATTCGTCGGTAAGCAAGACCCAGATTTAGTTGTATCGACATGCGGAAAATGGCCACTCCTCCTACTACAACTAGTACTGCCACTCCGTAGCTAGCCAAATCGGAGAAAGTGCTCTCCAGTAATGCATAATACGATTTCGGGCAGAGTAACCAAAGACAGCTGCTCGGAGCTCAGACGCAACTAAAACAAATTTTTAGTCCCTTGTAAAGTTCTAGTACTCAAATGAAAGTGATCAAGTTCCCACAAAAGGTAAAAAGGGATCGATTTCACAGAATTTGCGCATGATTCGTCGGTAAGCAAGGCCAAATTTAGTTGCATTCGACCGCTAGGCGGTTGCATCGATCCACAGACGGAAAATGGTCACTCCTACTAGTAGAACTCTAATTGAGGAAAATGCTTATGCAATTGATAGCAGAGTAGCCAAAGGCAGCTGCTCGTAGCACAGACGCAACTCCATCGATCGACGAAAGAAAAAGAAAGATAAGGATAGCGGTTACTGCTTTGCCGGCTCGAATTCGCATCTGGAGAGTTGAGTTGGCCACCCAATCGATCAGATCACAGCTCATCTTCTCCTCTTTTACTCCTACTTCAATTAATTTCCCCCAGCAAGTCCATTCCCATTTTTTACTTTCTCCATCCGTCCCTCCGCACGCAACGCGACGCAAGCAATCTCCACTTCTCCCCGATCGATTCTCTTCCCAGGTCGGTCGCGAGTATAAAGTTCGCGAGCTCTGACGGTTCCATCAACGCAATCAAGCCACGAAACTTCACCAACAACCCAAGCAAAGCAGCAACTTTTCGACAGCCGAGCACCAAAACCCCCAAATTTGCTCATTCCTTCCCTCCCTCGCCTCCTCCGTCAGGCCTCCCTCCACCTGAAGGAATCAACCGCCGAGCCGCGATGAAGCACGCCGGCGCCGGCACCGGCACCGGCGCCCTCGAGGTCCGGGTGGAGCGGCCGCGGCCCCCGCCGCCGCCGGTGCACCTGAACCCGGCCCGCCTCAGGGCGCGCCCATACTACCGCCGCTGGACGTCCTGGCTCGTCCCGGCCGCCTCCGTCGCCTGCGTACTCGTCTTCCTCGTCACCATGTTCGTCAACGACTGCCCCGACCGCGGACTCGGCAACTGCTTCGCCCCCTTCCTCGGCCGCTTCTCCTTCCAGCCGCTCAAGGAGAACCCGCTCCTCGGCCCGTCCTCCGCCGCGTACGTTCATTATTCCCTTTCCTCGCTTCCTTGCCTACCTGACTGCGTCTGCACTACTTAATTACTTGGGCCTGCAGCTCAGCTTGCTTACAGGAAGGCTAATTCAAGTGCAAGACTTAAAATTCCCCACTTTCCCCTCTGTGTGTTCCATCCCCAAACTGTTGACATTGATGGAGTAGTACACAAAGTGGGCACATAGTGTTCTGTTTCACCTCCTCGCTTAGGGAATTTTGTGAACTAGCAATCCACAAGTTTTTGAGGGGAAAACTTGTATAAGCTACACAAACATTCATACCATCTACTTTGTTCCTGAACTTCCCCTACCATACGACGAATCTAATCAAGTGCCGGAAGCAAATTCTGTTAACTAAAGCCTCCTTACTGAGTTAGTAATTAACTTGGGCTAATAGCGGTATCCTGAAACTGACCATCGAGTTCACGTCCATTTCAAAGAAGAAAGTGACAGCTGAAAGCAAAATGTACAAGTAATCAGTTGGCTTGCCAAGTCACATGTAGGACGTATTTAGACTTTGTATTGGCTTATCTAGCTTTCACACTTCATTTTGCAATAGCTGATTGAGTATATTCTCTGCTCGTGGTTGGAGTTGGTGATGACTCGAGAAACATTCAGATTATCTCAACCGTCCAGGTGTCACTGCAAAATTTGACTTTGATGATGTTACCAGCATAACTGGACTTTTATGGTGTTTCCCCACAATTAGACTTTTATGGAACTTAAATTACTCATCGGATGGTTTATGTTATTTACGAAGTGTAAAGTCAGTGAATAGGTAGTTGCATGCTATGTTTACAACTAAGAAGTGATAATTCTTCCACTACTATATTTTTTTTGCGAGGGTAATTATTAAAGTATAACCTAGATGCATTCTTCAGCGTGATTAGAATTAGACCTACATTGCTTGGATCTGCAGAAATTTGGTGCTTTCTCTGTGTTTGTATTAACTTGGAACTGTTTGGTGTTGACTTCTGGTCATCCAACTGATATTTTCTAAGAGCTACAATGAATTTTATCTTTCCAAGTGTGTTGCATCACTACATGTGAAACAAAGGGCATGGAAGGAAATGAGAACAAACAAAATTGTGTATTTGATTTGCATATTTACAATTGTAGAACTAAATATTCCTAAAAACAATATCTAAGCAAATCATTTTTCATGCCAGGTTGCTGAAGATGGGAGCACTAGACGTGTCTAAAGTTATCCACGGTCGCCAAGGATGGCGTTTAATTACGTGTATCTGGCTCCATGCTGGGGTTGTCCATTTACTCATCAATGTTCTGTGCCTTCTATTTATTGGTATTCGACTTGAACAAGAATTTGGGTTTGGTAAGTAAAAGCATTGCTCGCAATTTTCACCTGAGCCTTCTTGAATTTAATAACAACAAGAGAAAAGTTAGATCCTAATAATTGTTCTTCCGTGGCCCTGGGTCTGTTATTAATGGAAGCTTTGGACAATTTCTTGTAGGGAGATATTCATGGATCCAAGTCTAGTAGTCTATAGACATTTCACGTGTAACATCATATATTTTGTAGTAACTTGTCTTTTTAGATGTATGTTCTGTAACTTGGATTGATGTAGTAGAACCAAAGATATTAAGATTCTGTAATTATGCAGGTAAGCTATTAGACTGAACCTGTAGGCACCATACTAGTATACTGCAACACCTGAAATGTACGAATGCCTCAAAGTATCCTATCCATATCGCTGATTTGTATATGAACACTCTCATAGAACTTGCACAAGATGAATTAATGAAAATGGATATGCATACAGCTTCAATGCTTTTATGCCTTTATAGTACTGAAGATTTTTTCTGCTCAATGTACAGTGAGGATCGGTATTGTTTATCTCATTTCTGGGTTTGGTGGGAGCTTGATGTCCGCTCTCTTCATCCGATCAAGTATTTCAGTTGGTGCTTCTGGTGCTTTGTTTGGACTGATTGGGTCTATGCTTTCTGAACTCATCACAAATTGGTCACTCTATGCAAATAAGGTTTCTTTTCCGATATATCCTTTCGCTTAATAGTAATAGCAGTTCTTGCAGTGAAACTGATTTCGTTCCATCCTTCATGAATTGTTCAATTAAATGGTGTGATATTTCCCCTTATTTTCAGGTGGCAGCATTATTAACATTGGTATTTGTAATCGTGGTGAACTTGGCTCTTGGGATACTCCCCAGAGTGGATAACTTTGCTCATATTGGTGGCCTTATATCTGGGTTCTTTCTTGGATTTGTTGTCTTCATTCGACCACAGTTTGCATGGCTTGACCAGCAAAGAGTAGCACCTGGACAACCAATTGCTCGTGCCGAACGCAAGCATAAGACGTATCAATATGTACTGTGGATAGTTGCTGCTGTTATGCTGATTATCGGGTGAGCCCACATACATTTCTCTTCAGGCTCCATTGGATATGTAACTTTCACATGTTTTCCCACTGATGATACCTGTACTTTGGAGTTACTTTACAGGTTCACGGTGGCTATAGTTATGCTTTTCCGGGGATATAATGCTAACGATCACTGTTCCTGGTGTCAATATATGAGCTGCGTTCCTACTAGAAAATGGAAGTGCAACTCGTCACCGACAACTTGCTCTGTAAGTTAATCCAAAGTTTGTCCCTCTGCATCTTTCCAATTACTACTGGCACCACCAACAAATGAAACACAACAACCTGAAAAAAAATACTAGCATAGTGGAATACGTCGTTTTTTGTTGTATCTTGCATAAGTTGAGAAGCAACCAAAATCCACTGGCAGGTGAACTAATTTATGCTTTTAGGTCAGTATGAAAACAAAATGCACTTTGCTCTAACAAAAAAAAAACAAAAAAAAAAACAAAAAAAAAAAACTATGCCAGTGCACTTACTTTGGCTCAACGTTGGAGCTAGATGGTGTAACGCATTCCTCTTAACGTAGAGATGAGCATGGGGGCTGCAGTCTGTTGTTATGTGTATCTCTGAATTCCATTTCCGTTGCAGGCAATACTGCAGGGGAATACCTTGAACGTGACGTGTGAAGGCACAGGCATACACCGGAGCTACATTGTAGCTGAAGCTCCACAAGATAAGATCGACCAGCTCTGCAACCAGCTTTGCAGTTAGCAGAAGAGGAATCGGGTTCCCTGAGGTCTCCTAGCTCGTTACATTTTCTTTATTCTTTGTGTACATGAAAAAATACATCTTTTAAGGAGACAGGGAATAGAAGGTTACTTAACAAGGGAGAGAGAGAGAGTACATTATTTTATTTTATGCAGTGTCTTATTAGATTACTTGTGATTAATATTGAGAAGCCATCATCAAGTGTTGTTCCGATTCCAAATGGACTGAGAATGGGAGGAAAAGTTCTACAACTGCAGGGTTACGATAGCCTTGCTTGCACAGGCATGCGCGGTGTCTCTGCATCATAGTGACTCTTACTGATGCAGCATCGAACATGTAGGAGCTTCTATTTACAAATGGCAGGCAGTGATACGGTTTTACCTAATTTCGAGAGGGAAGTGGTACGGAGTACTGCCAGGAAAAACCGAGGAGTACCACGATTTCAAGGGTAAAAAAGTAATTGGAAATAAAATTAACTGCCATTAGCGTCTTATGATCAGATCCGCCGTCGTTCTTCCATGGCGTTGGCAACTTGGCCTTATCAGAGGCATCGGTCGAGTTGGCCTGTAGCACGGACCTAGATGTCAAATCTTTCTTTTAGATGACCTTGCTAGATGGATACTTCCGTATTATTTTTTGGTTCTGTGTGTTATGTTTTTATTAAATTTTTTTTGACAAGATTATGTTTTTATTAATGGATGAGTGTGAATGTGTGATCTTCCTAAATAAACAGTTGATGTGCCGACGAATGATGATTAGGAAGATGCGTCATCTGATCTGGCAAACATTCAACTAGTCTGTATAAATAAAATCGAGTTATTCCCCGTGTCCTCCGGCCGCCGACGGTTACCGCTCCGGTGAAGGCGGCTTTTGAGGACTCCACTGCGGCGGCTCAACCAGATCGTGTGTGCTGCCGTCGTTTCCGGCGCCGCCATCGCAGTTCATATGCATGCGTTGTTTTCTTCATACGCACACACGGATGCCGTCATTTTCTACAGTTTGCTAGGAGGAAGAAGATGGTAAGAAACCAAAAATACCCCTCTGAATCAAGGGCTATAATTGACTGGTACTCCTTATCACTCGTGTGGAGTACCGGGGTACTGTAAAATTAGCCGAGAAAAAAAGGCCATTGAAAATGAGCTGCACTGTGATTTAGTTGGCGTTCACATCAGTTGTGACACCCGTGGCAGAGGTTCCGCAAAATATGAGCCAATAACTGATTGCACAAAAAAAAATCAAAATAGGATAGAAGGCAAAAAAAAAATGTCATAGTTGAAATAACTATTTTGCAGTCAACTTTCAAAATTTGGTCACTAAATCTAAGAAAAATACCTATTGAATTATTTTGTGCATTTAGTGCAAAGCATGTCGTATTGCCTCCGTCGAATGAAAAATAAATCCTACCCACTTCGTTACGAAATATAAGACATATACCTTCTCTCTTAAGTCAAATGTATCTATGTTTGAACAAGTTTATAGAGAAAAATATCAATATCTACAGTATCAAATATCATTAAATCTATCAAGAAATATATGTTCACACTATATTCATATTGTATTATAAATGATGATGATTTTTTCTATGAACTTGATCAGATTTAACGAAAATTGACTTTAGGAAAATTCTTATATTTAGAACAAAAGGAGTATTTCTCGACCAGCTTATCAAATTGTTCACATAGAAAATTGTCTGAACTTTTCCATGGATCTTAATGCACAATTGGCGGTTCTCGGCTTTAACCGAGAACTAAGAATTTCTCGGTTGACTGAAAATTAGCAAAATCGGACAAGAAAACAGACTCAACGGACAAATCAAAACGTAGAAGCCGTTCTTGTCTTGGGAAAAACTCCACGATGAGTGTCTTCCTCACTGAGTCTATTTGGAGTTTGCGCACCTATTAATTTTTATCGCCTCGGACGATCGAGGTTTATCGACTAGAGGGGGTGAATAGGAGAGATTATAAAAATTAATTAGAATTAGAGCAACTAAAATTTGAAGAAACAAGAAGTAAAGTTGATCTAGCAACAAGATGTAATAAAGCAAATGTAAGAAGAAGAAGCTAGATATGAAGACACATGATGTATACCACGAATTCAAGTTGTTGGCAACAACTCTATGTCGTTGTTGGACAAGCTAGGCACACCTGCCTTGAATTCCTCAAACTCCACTTTCTTCTCTTTGAACTCAAGTTGTGAAAGTTCAAGGATCACTTCAAGATCCACCATAAGTGATTGAACAACTTACGAGCTATGAACTCAAGTTAAGTTCATAGCTCGTAAGTTGTTCAATCACTTATGATGGATCTTGAAGTGATCCTTGAACTTTCACAACTTTGCTCGAGGCTTGTTCCTCAGATCGGATGCTCTCAAATGACATCAACCCTGCTTGGAGATACCAAATTTCCATGAGTAACAAGTGAAGAGATCTAGGCCAGATGATGCTCTTGCTTGATGGTCAATTAAGTTGAACTTTCTGCCTCCCCTCTTGAGATATGCTCAAGATTAATGTAGGGGAATTTCACAGAGAATGGGAAATTGATCTCAGATATAAAATGTGTAACCCCAACTCGCAAGGTAGTGACAGCGGGATCACTAGGTGTGGGCCCAATTTCGTTAGTTGTCCCAACAAACCCAAGGTGGATTAATACAACACTAAGGCCCAACAGACCTAGGGTGGCCTTTGTCATGTAATAGGTTGTCACCAGAACAAATGTAATGTTCTCAAAAAAAAAAAACCAGAACAAATGTAAGACTTCCACCTAGCTTGCCTGAGCCGACTCCTCGAAGCGTCAGCCGGAATACCAACTCTCGGAGCGTGAGCCGGGTGTCGACTCCTCCAATCGTTCCCATAAAGATGGGTGTTACCAAGCATTCAAGGTAGATGTTTCCAGTAGAAATCCTACACAAAGGAGCATCTACAAGAGCGATTTCATATTTTCTACAAGATTTTTGATCCAAATTTCAAAATGTCCAAAAACAGTTTCTTTAATTAAAAGTTGAATATTTTGAGTATTACTTTGTGTTTTTTAATTAAATAGTACATAAATATGGAAATACACCTTGAGTTGTCTTCCCATAATGTTTGGAAACAAAAATATTTGTAAAATTGTGGATTTTCCATTTCCGCCCCTTTTGAAATTAAATAAAAAGAAATATTAAAGTATATAAAATAAATATTTTTGATACAGGATGATAGAGTATGAAATATATATTATGAAAATGTTTTTTTTTGGAATTTTCACTTTGGAAAGTTTTGCCATTTCTTGTAAAACTTTGAGACTATGATTTTCTTTTATAAAAAGAAAAAATAGATTTTTGATCAAAATAGAAGGGTAATAAAGTAATTTTGGGTTCTCCTCACAAGTCATGATCATTTATATGGATTGGAGGCTGTTTGATCATATGATCGTAGTTGGATAAGTTTAAAACACAAACAAGTCAACATAAGTCAAATAAGGCAAGAAAATCCAACTCAAGTCAAGAACATGACACAGAGTCAAATGTTGAGCTTAGGCTTAGGCTTGATCATGACAATATGTTTGAAAAGAGTTTCCAAAACATATCTTGATAGTTTTCCAAATAGATTTGGCACACAAGAAAATACATGGGATACTATATTTTCCCATTTATAATCTTTTCAAAATATGTTCAAAATTAGATCTTAAATATTTTGAAAAGTATTATTCTTGAAAATATATAGGAGACGGTATCCTATAGATCTTCATAGATCTGTAATCTTTTGTTTTGGAGTCATTTATCAAGGCTTTTGGGTCTTTCGTTTAATCAAAATCTTTAAATAAGAGATTGGCCAAGATAGGGTTTTCAGAAAATAGTCTTAGTATTTTATCGTTATGACATGAAAATAAGAAGTATATTTATTTATGGGTTCACGAGATAGTTGTTTGGTAGGTTACCAACACAACAACAATTCACATAAGGTCAAATAAAGCCATGTGAAGGAAAAGTTCTAATCATACCAAGCATTTTAATTTTTTTGTTGGTTCTGAAATTTGGCTTACTGGACTCATCCTTCTTGTTTCATAATTTTGAGGATGTGACATAGGATTTCTCCTCCACTATCACTTCTTTTTCACATTAGTTCACTGCCATGACTCCAGTACTACACTTTTGGAGCTCGAGCCATGAAATAGAAATGAGGATGTCCATAATGCCTGTGCTTATTATAAAGATGGTTGGCTGAGATTTGAATGGGTCCAAAGGTCATCCGAATTGGGACGGACATCCAAAATCAACAAAGTCAGTGTCTCTATTGTTGGTGACGAGAGGGCAGAGTTCTTTTGGAAATTTGAAGTTTTCAACATGTTACAAGCTCATTTTTTGGTTTGTTGCATGCGCAACAATAAGGACATGTCACTGTCATTTAAATCAAACTTTCTTAATATGGCCGCAGAGTTCTAGGTTGGATTTTTGCAAGTGAAGCAAAGATAAACTTTTCATCTATACATAATAGATGTGCGCTAGATACTTGTAAAAAATTGCTATAAAATACGTCAATATGCAATCTACACAAAGAAAAAAATTATCCCATAAAATTGAAAAGTAGATTCATTTTCACCCACATATTTCTCTTTTTTTTCGTGTCTATGAATCAAAATGCGTATTAAAATTTGTACATAGATAGTTCACATCCGTCAAATATTTCAAGAAAAATTGAGTTTTTGAAGTGCCGTTTCATTATAAATAAAATGAACTCCATGGATCCCGGGCATCCAAAATAACTTTGTGGGCAGATTTCTTCCTTTTACAGGACCAAGTTTGGAGTGGAGATTTATGACTCCCGAGCTCGAGTGATCCCAATTCACAAAAAGAATCAAAAATCATATTTACAAAATTGAAAAAATATGGAAAAACTTGCCTATTATTAATAATGTATCCCACAAGCGTGAAAAAAACTCAGTTTGAAGCACTTTATATTTGAGCTACATAAAAATGGCAAATGTGTGATCTGATTATACACACTTCCCAATCTTCAATACATACAAGATTTTGTTATTTTTGTGTAGCCCATTATACAAAGAAATTCATATTGTGATTTTACATGCTTGTGGATGCATCATTGATTACATCCACTTTTAATGAGGATTTTTTTAAAACTTATAAATATACTTTTAAATTTAAAAAAATAAACAGATCACTGGAGCTTAGGAGCGAAAGTGACTTCACAAGTCTGGTAACAAAACAAACACGAGTGGCCTAAGATTATAAGCCCAAGTATGAAATGAAGAGCCCACAATGCAAAAGAGAAACCCCAGACCTCGAGTCGGCTGCCACCATTTCCGATTTCTCTGTCGCTCTCTTCCTCCTTCCTCGCGTGCGTGCGGTCCGCCCGGTCGCTGTACGGCCTGCCCTAGCTAGGTACCCCGACCACTCCGGCATAGGCCGCGCCGGCGGCGGCGTTGGCGCCGTATCATCACGGTAATTCACCCCCTCCCCCCCGTCTTTCCGCGGTGTGAAGTATTTGGGCTCTGGGATGGGAAGCAGAACGGGAAGCAAAATTATGCCCTATAACTAGATAGGGTCCGTGTTGTGCTGGAGTCCAGTCCCCACCCCGCAACTGGCTTACTTGGGAGAGGCGCAGGAATCGGGAACCGCTCGCCTCATCTCATCTTGGCGCGGGTTAGCGTTTAATTATCTTGCCTTGTTTAAGCCGCCGCGTCAGTTCATCTGATTAGCACGAATGACTGAATGGAACCTAGATGGAATTTGGTTTGTTGTTTCAGCAATGTGGGTTCCCTTTTGATTACATAATTGTCCCCATCTTTGAAATTTCTATGCTTCTTAGTTTCTTCACAGCCTTGTGTGGAATTCGGGCATCTTTTACACATTTCGAGCTAATTTAAATACACTCGACAGCTTATCCTGATGTCCTTGCATATGTTTATTTCCTAAATCAGTTAGTCGTCATCTTCCCATGAAAAGTTATTTGTATATCCACATTGTAACTAGCGCCAGTAATTATTAGTTATTCAGATGACTCACTGTGAATGCTGATGCGGTTGATCTCGTCTTCTTACAACTATATGATGAAATGTCTGGAACGCTTTGAATTACTTACTATCGAAAAACTGTGAGCAGTATGCTTGGACAGGGTGAATGAAATATGTGGGCACATAGTTATGATTAGTGGCGACACATGTGTGTTCAGGTACCACAAGCAATGGGGAGGAGAAGCTCTCCCAGGGGAGGAGATGACAGCAGGGGACAAAGCGCTTCCAGGAGAAGTTCTGGTGAGCAAGGAGGAAAGAAGGAACAAAGTTCTATAAGCCTGTTGGTGCGTAACATCCCCTATGACTGCAGGTACATAAATCGAACCCCTCCAACTGCTATTTATGCTTGGCCCTTTTTCATGTCTGGTTATTAACTAGGCCCTCCTCATGATATTCACAACTTCCTGCAGCTCTGATCTTCTAGCTGCTTTCCAAAAATTTGGTCGTATCCAGGATTTTTACATTCCAAAAGACTACCACAGTGGGTAAGTTTTAATGAACCACCAACTATTTTTTCATCATTAGACATTTAGACATGTTCAACCACTTAAGATTCACTGGCTTTTACAAGATTTATGTCTTCTTTTACTGACGTGCTTCAAGAGTTAAGAAGAGCAACCTTTTGTGGTGTTTTTGACTTTTTTCTTCTTTTCATATGGAAATATGATTGTTAATGTCTGTGTGGCCCCAAACTCAGAGCCCAGACATGCTGCATGAAGGAACCAGACCAGCGACAGAGAAATGTACCAGTTTATCTAATCTACAATTTTACATAAAACCCACATATATCATTTTTTTCTCCTTTTGTTTGTATTTTATTGAAAACTCTATAAAGGTGGCAGAATGGATTTAGGATAGGTGTGTGGATGTAAGCCTAGTAACTCATTGGAGCCTCAAACCTGGTAATTTATCAACCTATAGAGGATCAAGATATGTTATCTTCTGGTATGAATCACTCTTTGAAATGATCCCAGAATGGTATTGGATCGAAGTAAATATGATAGTAGACTTGTCGAAGAGTGCCTTAACACTCCTGACTATTCATTTGCTTGATGAGATAGTGTCGTGTGCGAGAAGTTCTTCTATGAAAAAAGATTTGATTTGCTTATGTTGGCAAAATTAGTTTACTAAAGAGAAGATGGTTTTACTGGATCCTCGATGTGAAGATATATTAAAGAGAAGTTGGTTTCAAGTACTTCGATGAGTAACATTTGAGGAATTTGAAGTGAATTGTTTTATGAAGATGTGATTATATCATTATACAAGCAATTCTGCTACTAGAAGAGCATGTGCTCTTAATTGGTTTTGGGGAAGCTTGCTACCCTTTTGGTGAAAATGCTAGTAAGTTATTTGCTGTGCTTGTGAAGAATCATAGAGGGTTCGCTGAAATACGAAACTGTGGCGCGAACACGTCATTCACTAGTTATGATCAATGTGTCTTTGTCTGTGTATAGCATGACATGCGGAGTGCGGCGTTTTGGAGCCCGGGCTCCATGGAGCCCGGTTTTTGAAACATTCAAAATCGCGATTTAAAACTTTCAAAAAAATCTGAAAAAAATTCCTAGATGTAGATAATATAGATATCTACCGCTGTGCAAAATATCAGGGGAAAATTCGTTATAGTTTAGCCTGGACAAAAATGACAAATCTCCAAATCTGGATCTGTGAATAGTGTACAGATTCAAAATTTGAAATTTTCCCTGATTTGTTATTTTTGTAGAGCCTGAAATAATTCGAAGTTTGAATTGAAAATTTGTACACTTGTAGATCTCAGCATTATCTACAGCTATGATTTTTTGTAGAATTTTCTGACATGGAAAAATGCATTTTTCGCTTTTTTGAAAATCCCGAGCTACATGGAGCTCGGGTGCCATTTCGACTTTTCGATGACATGCGTATTATTTATCCAACATGATGTAATTATATCAACATATGTGCTATGTAGGGAGCCAAGAGGGTTTGCTTTTGTCGAGTTTTGGGACTCCCGTGACGCATCTGAGGCACGACGTCACATGAACAACAAGATGCTTTGCGGACGTGAGATTAAAGTTGTTACTGCTGTGGGGAAACGGAAACGGCCGGACGGAGGAGTCAGGTATGCAATATCCTTAACTATGTTGGAAGTTTCTTCTGTGTTTCACTTTAGCTAACCTGTGTCACTTTCTGCAGAGGTCATTCTGATTATAAAGGGCGCCATCTTTCTCGCCATGGTAATCTGATTTATTTCCATCTGCTATACTTGTTCCTTGTCCTCTTTATCATGATGCTTTGAGGAATGCCACGGACTTTAGATGATATGTTTTACTGATTGAAACTGTAAACTGCCCATTTTTATCTTTCGATGTTTGCTGAACTCCAAAGTAATATAAACAGAAAAGGTAGATCCATGATCATGTATGATGTATAATTGCAGTTCCTTTTAATTTGTTCTATCTCGACCTGGCAGTAGTTTTCTATTTTTCCTGTTAGGGCCACACCTGCTGATATCTGGTAGAAAAATCTCTTGTTCAAAATTGATATGATATTAAAAGCTGTCTGTATGCCATGTGTTACAAATTGCAGAAATGACTGGTTGCTATCTTCCTGGCAGGACGTCCCCGTTCTCGTTCGCACTCCCGCTCTCCTCGCCGCGGTGGTCGTAATAGATCACGGTATTTCAGCGAATCTTGTCGAATAATGTTTCACCGTGATGTAGTGTGTTAAATGTTTGTTCAAGTGATCTAACCAGCACTGTAGGTCACATTCTCCTGCCCCAAGAAGACGTGGCGACTACTCTGCTTCACCAAAGAGAAAGGAAGAGTACCAGACAAAATCATCAGGACAGACAAAAGCACATGACAAGGGTAAGAAGCAGGAACCGTGTACTCCTCGTGACAGAAGTGACCGCCATGATGCTGATAATGGTTCGAACAGGTAAGTTCTGTTCCTCCACTGCTGCTAAAGTATAATTAAGACAACCATGAGCACACTCTGTGGAATCTAGGCCTCAAACGTGGGTGTACTGGGCACGTGCCTCTAGCCAACTGGGGCCAACTGGGTGATGCTAGTTTGTCAGTGTTTGTACCTCTGTAACAGTTCTGTAAATGGCCAGGAGGCGGGCAACACCTGACTATTCTGCCGCACCAAAGAGAACGGAAGAGTACCAGACAAAATCACCGAGGCAGGCAAAAACAAATGATGAGGATAAGAGGCAGAGATCTTATGCTCCTTCTGACAGAAATGACTGCCAGGAAGCTCGCAATGGTCACAATGAGTAGGTTTTCTTTCTCTCTCTCTCTCTCTCTCCCTCTCAAAAAAAGAGAGTAGGTTCTATTCCTACTCTGCTGCTAAGTGTGGCTGACGTAATCCAGTTATACTATTCCTGAACTATGCTGTTCATACTCTCCTTCCAAGGCGAGATGACTACTCTACTTCACCAAAAAGAAAGGAAGATCGCTTGGCGAAATCACCAGGACTGTCAAAAGAACATGATAAGGATATGAAGCGGAGATCTTATAGTCGTGATGATGGGAACGACTGCTGTGATACTGATAATTGTTTAAAAGAGTAAATACTCTTCCTTCACTGCCACTAAAAGTGACAAAAAAAATCTAGTTAGCCAATACGGAACTAATGCTGTATTATTACTTACTCCATTAGGGTCCCATACTTCATTCTTTTTTACCCTTATCACAGTATGCTGGTCACAGCTCACAATAGACTGATGTAGTTACTTTATCTTATTTAGAGGTTGTTGTACAACACATTCTGGGCACAGCATCAATCTTGTGTACAATAGCTAATCATTTGTAGGATAACAGATAGTTTATGATGTAACCCTGGGCATACTCAAACTTAATTTACCCTTGACCAATAGTGTATTGTGGTCTACTGAACCTATACTACGATTTTATGTTTGACATTTTTGCCTTCTTGCGAACCCATAGGCCGTAACCTATGCAACTGTATCTTTTACGATTTTATGTGTGAGATTTTGGCCTTCTTGCTAACCCATAGGCTGTAACCTATACCACAGTATCTGTCATAATTTATGAAGTTTGCACCGTGCCTTTCTCG
This sequence comes from Puccinellia tenuiflora, assembly GCA_012064385.1. Classification (NCBI taxonomy): domain Eukaryota; kingdom Viridiplantae; phylum Streptophyta; class Magnoliopsida; order Poales; family Poaceae; genus Puccinellia; species Puccinellia tenuiflora. The sequence continues at coordinate 336,409 of QRDG01001501.1, read as the reverse complement.
AGCTTCATTACGTCGGAAGTCCTTGCATATTGATAGGGCTACATATCCTACCAGCAACAGGTTACTACTCAGAGAGTATACACTATAAAATATGGTGGCTGATATCAAGCCCCAGAACCTTCTTTTGTAGAGTCTAGCAATTATCTCCATTCTCCAGGACATATGTGCACAGTTCATTGGCATCAGCGTAAATATTGCGAGCAAAAATATCATATTTAACAGATGTGGTTGTGGTTGCATATGTGAAAATTTTATTACCATTGCATTGCATGCTATTTGTATTACTGAAGAGCCTAGGATTGGTTATATATTTTGTGTGCATAGTCCAGATATATTGTCATGGTTGTCCAATGAGTAGTAGATGGTTAACTTATTCCTTTTGTGCATATCCACCATTATAGTAACAATGTGCATGTTGACAGGAGGCGGGCAACAACTGATGGTAAGGGATCCTGTCTCCGCCAGAGGTCACCCAGACCATCATCAGGATCACACTCAAGAAGGCGAGATGACTACTCTGCTTCCCCAAAGGGAAAAGAAGAGCATCAGGAACAATCGCCAAGACACTCAAAAGAATATGGTAAGTGTAAGAAGCAGAGATCCAATACTCCTGATAATAGAAATGACCGCCATGATGCTGATCATAGCCACAATGAGTAAGTTCTGTTCCTAAACTGCTACCAGATGTTACTGGCATAATCTACTTAGACTATTCCAGAACTTATGTTCATACTCTCCTGATCCAAGAATACAAGATGACCACCCTACATCACCAAAGATTAAGGAAGAGTGCCATGCAAAATCATCAGGAGAGTCAAAAGAATATGATAAGGATAGAAAGCAGATATCCTATTCCCCTCATGATAGAAATGACCGCCATGATGCTGACAATGGTTCCAAAGAGTAAGTTATGTTCCTTCGCTGTGCTAAATGTCACCAAAATAATCTAGTTATGACATTCCAGGACTAATAGGTGTTATAATTATTGCTGTACCAAACTCATCCTTTTAGCCCCTTATTGCAGTGTATCAGTTACAGTTTCCAATAGATAGATAGTTGTTATTTCTCTTATTCAGAGTGTTTATCGGCTACCGGACATGCTGTATACATCATCAATCATATTTGTGCAATAGCTGATCATCTTTGTAGGATAACATATAGTTTATCATGCAACCGTGGCATACAAACTTAAAATTTCCTCGGCCAGACTATTATGGCCTACTGAACCTATATTAATCAGATTTCATGGGTGATATATTTTATCCTTTTGCGTATACATATTCTGTACCGCTGTATTATCTGCCAAAATATATGAAAATATATACTATTCCTTTCTCAAGCATTATAATATTGAAAGCGCTTCCTTTCCTGATAGGACTACATATCCTACTAGATGCAGGTTAATTCTGAGTGAATACACCATTCACCAGAACCTATACAAATTATTTCAATACTTTCCTGCAATACCTGTGTACAGTTCATTGGCCTCAGCATACATAAATATAATCTTTTGGCCAGAAAAGTTCTTATTTCACTGTAGTTCTGACTTCAGACGATGTTGTGGTTGCATCTACTATCTTTCCTGTGCCACTGTACAACTCGCTGTACTACTAAATTGTGTGCTATTTTAGGAATGGTTACATGAGTTGTGGGCATATCTCAGATTTGTCTCCGTACCGGTCATATATGAGTAAATGATAAATTACATTCTCTTTTCTTGGTATCTTTGCGGTAGCAATGTGCATGTTGACAGGAAGCCGGTAACACCTGATGGTGAGGGATCCCATGCCGGCCGGAGGTCACCTGGACCATCTACTAGATCATCCTCAAGAAGGCAAGATGACTACTCTTGTGTAAAGAGAAAGGAAGTGGTCCGCGCAAAATCACCAAAACAGTCAAATGAACATGAGTATAAAAAGAGGAGGTCCTATACTCCTGATGACAGAAATGACCGTTGTGATGCTGATAATTATAACAAGAAGTAAGTTGTGTTCGCTCAGTGGTAAATTTTATTGACATAATATAGTTATGCTTTTACAGAATTAATGTTTTTTCAATTTTCATGCTCTAATGACCCAAGAAAGCAAGATGACTACTCTGCTTCTCGAAAGAGAAAGGAAGAGTGCAGGGCGAAATCACCATGTCAGACAAAAGAACGTGAGGTTAAGAGGAGATCCTATGCTCCTGATGACAGAATTGTCGGTCATGAAGCTGTCAATGGTTACAATGAGTAAGTTCAGTTCCTTCACTGCTCCTAAATTTGACTGGGGTAATCTGCTACGCCCAAAACTTATGTTGTTATACTTATCACGGTGTTAAACTTCATCTTCTTAACCCTTACTGGTATCTATCGGGCACAGCTCACAAGTCAGAATAGACTTACTTTCATGTTTTCTACAGCATATACCTAGATTGAAGATATCCTACGAAACTCAGGTTCATTCCGAGTACTCCATCTGTATCAAAATATAAGATGTTTTAGCATTTTTCTTTCCATCCGTATCTAGACATATTTTAGTGCAAGGTTCAAATGAATCTTACATTAAAAATTTAAAACATGTCTACATACAGATGAAAAGAGAAATGCTAAAACATCTTATATTTTGATACGGAGGGAGTATATGCTATACTGACACTGTTATCATGCAGCAGAACCTTCTATTGGAGTTATGTACTTTATTAGCATCAGCGTATATAATCTCTTGGCGAGAAAAACTGGAGATCTGAAACAGTTGTGGTTGTATTTATGATTTTTATTTAAATATCATCATACTGCTTGTTTGTATTATTAAACTGTGCTGTTTAGTGTTAATAGTAGATATTAAATGATTTCATGAGTTGCGTGCATAGTTTTATATCTATTTTGATCATATGCTAATGTTAATCCCTTCCGGTCATTTGTACCTCTATAACAACTTTGTATTTTGTTGATAGGAGGCGTGCATCACCTGACAATGGTTCACTAAAGAGAACGGAAGAGCCTCGCCAAGCAAAATCACAAAGCCAGTCAAACGAACATGATAACGATAAGAATCAGAGATCCTATACTCGTGACGAAAGAAAGGACCGCTGTAATGCTGATAATGCTTCCAAAGAGTAAGCCCTGTTCCTTCACTGCTGCTAAATGTGAGCGTAACTGGTGTAAGCTTGTTATGCTATTCCAGAACTAATGGTTTTCATGCTCTACTGTCCCAAGAAGGCGAAATGACTACTCTGCCTCCGGAAATAAAAAAGAGGAGGAGCGTGGGGAAAATTTCCCGAGACAATCGAAGGAACATGACGAGAATAAGAAGAGGGGATCACTTACTCTTGATGATAGAAATGACCACCATGATACTGATAATGGGTCAAAAGAGTAAGTTCTCTGGCTTCAGCGTGCTAAATGTGACAGGTGTAATCTTGTTATGATATACCAGAACTAAGGTTATTTTTACCCCACTGTCCCAAGATGGCGAGATGGCAACTCAGCTCCCCAAAAGAGAATGGATGACCACCATGCAAAATCACCAAGACAATCAAAAGAACATGAGAACGATAAGAAGAGGGGATCCTATACTCATGACGATAGAAAGGACCACTGTGACGCTGATAATGGTTCCAGAGAGTAAGCTCTGTTCCTTCATTGCTGCTAAATGTGACTGCTGTAAGCTTGTTATGCTATTCCAGAACTAATGGTTTTCATACTCTACTGTCCCCAGAAGGCGAGATGACAACTCGGCTTCCAGAAATAGAAAGGAGGAGCGCCGGGCAAAATCACCGAGACAATCGAAGGAACATGATGATAAGAAGAGGGGATCATTTACTCCTGATGATAGAAATGACCACCACGATACTGATAATGGTTCAAAAAAGTAAGTTCTGGTGCTTCACTGCTGCTAAATGTGTCAGATGTAATCTTTTATTTTAGCTGGTGACAGGTGTAATCCTGTTATGCTACACCCGAACTAATGTTGTTTATACCCCACTGTCCCAAGAAGGCGAGATGACAACTCAGCTGCCCGAAACAGAATGGAGGACCACCGTGCAAAATCACCGAGACAGTCAAAAGAACATGAGAACGATAAGAAGAGGGGATCATATACTCGTGATGATAGAAAGGACCGATGTGATGAGGATAATGGTTCAAGAGAGTAAGCCATGTTCCTCCACTGATGTTAAATGTGACGAGTGTGATCTTGGTACGGTATTCCAGAACTAATGTTGTTCATACTCCAGCGTGCCAAGAAGGCGAGATGACTACACAGCTTCCGAAAAGAGAATGGAGAACCACCGTGCAAAATCACCAAGACAATCAAAAGAACACGAGAATGATAAGAAGAGGGGATCATATACTCATGACGATAGAAAGGACCGCTGTGATGCTGATAATGGTTCCAGAGAGTAAGCCATGTTCCTCCACTGCTGTTAAATGTGACAAGTGTAATCTTGCTATGCTATTCCAGAACTAATGTTGTTCATACTCCACTGCCAAGAAGGCGAGATGACTACGTAGCTTCCAGAAAGAGAAAGGAAGAAAGCCGGGGAAAATCACCGAGACAGTCAAATGAACATGATGAGAATAAGAAGAGGGGATCATATGCGCCTGATGATAGAAATGACCCCCGCGATGCTGATAATGGTTGCAACGAGTAAGTTCTGCTCCTCGAGTACTAGATGATTCTTGAGTTTACTGTACCGTGAGAATGGTACCAGAACCTTGTATTAGAGTTAAGCAATAAGTCTATACAAATCTTTTTGGCGAAAAAAGAGGTTGTTTAACTCAAATTCTGATGGTAATGTGTATTGGCAGGAAGCTGGCAACACCTGATGGCGAGGGTTCCAACCGGAGATCGCCGCGACCATCTTCTGGACCGCGCTCAGGATCAGGGGACAAGTCTCGTGGCCGCCGCAGCTGACTGATGGAACCATGGAAGTGTAGCTATCCGCGCTCAGGATCAGGGCAACGATGACAGGTGCCGTACCAACGTATCGCTTCTCGCCGTTTCGTTGGCTGAGCTAGGTTATTAAGAAGCAAACCCTTTTTATGGAGAGAACGGAACATAGAGCAGCTAGGTTGGTTGCACTCCACCGCATTCACGTGTGGGATCTGTATCGCTGTAGAATCCGTTGTGGTCGGGCCAGCACATGTTTGGGAGGAGCCTGAGATTAAACCAATTGGATGGGGCACGCATAAGTTACTACTAGAATGGAGCAGTAGAAAAATTGCGCCCGTCGCTCGTTGCGTCCTCGCGGTCGCCGGCCGCTTCCCACGCTCTCCTCCACCCGGGCTCACTGGCTGCGTGCGGGCACTGTAGCAGTGCGGCGATCACTAGCTAGTGCGTGCGGGTGCTCCTGCGAGCTAGCTGAGCGCGCGGGCGCTGCTGCTGCGGGTGCGTGCTGGCGGGGCGCTGCTGCATGCTAGCTACTCCCTCCGTATTAAAATATAAGATGTTTTATTATTTATCTTTCCATCCGTATTTAGATATGTTTTAGTGTAAGATTTAAATAAATCTTACACTACAACATGTCTAGATACGGATGGAAAGAGAAATATTAAAACATCTTATATTTTGATACGGAGGGAGTTATATTTTGATACGGAGGGAGTAGCTAGCTAGTACGTGCTGCTGTTAGCTAGTGCGTGTGTGCTGCTGTTAGCTGGTCGTGAATGCTCATTCTAGACATGATAAAGGTGGGGGAGGAGTTGTATCGTACGGCGACGAGGGGGCAGGGCACGAGCTCCAGGACGCACGCCGAAGAGATCCGGTGGTGGCGCCGTGACGGAGCGCGTGCTCGGCGTGGCCCGCGCACGCTGGAACCGAGCGGAGAAAGAGAGGTCAACATAGGGAGAGCCTGTCCGCGTCGCCCATCACGTCGGACGGGAGTTGAGTGAACCAGGGAGGAAGAAGAAGGGACACGAAAATGATGGGCTGACAGGTGGGCCTAACGTCCACGTCAGCTCGCCCTGCACGTGTGCTGCCTAGTCAGCCCTTACAAATGGGTCCTAGCGGTCAGCATTGCTGTCAAAATGTTGTTAGACATGAATTAGTGCAATTTGTTTCTGGTCGTCCCACGATCGGTAGATTTTAGAAAATATTACCAAGAGTGGTACTGACCTGTCGAGTTCGCCCTAAATACGGTAGTTCTGTCTAATTTACTCCTTGTGTGTGGTAAACCGAGGTGTATGCAGGTTTTGAGTTTCGTGTTGACCGTGCTGTAATGGTGTTTTGTCTTTGTTTTGAGTCGGCCAATTCGTAGGATAAGGTAAAGTGGTAAACACGCATTGTGCGGTATCTCAATCCGGCAGGCATCAAGCAAGTGGTCGGGGTGTGCAAGCAACGAAGGAACGACTCGCCGGAGATCCCAGTCCGTTGCAAGCTGAGAATGTGTTGGTCCATCCCGTGAAGGGCATGCCAACTTACCTTATTGGGCCCAACAGATTCCCTCTGGCCTTGCGGGCCAAAGATAATGGGCCATCAAATTTAGCTGACACACGCAACGCAGGCACACGCACGCGTGTGGGACGACGCGGTTCGTGCGCGCGTGCGTGCGTGGACTGCCGACCACACGATCCCCATCTCCATCTACCTACGTGAGCTGAATCCGCGGTTTGTGCCGGGCCGACCACGGCGCAGCGCACGTACTCGTATAACGCGGCAACCAACGGTAATACCATGTGTGATCAATACAATACTTTATTCAGGAAAATTTGATCGGCGCGTCCTCTTTTTCTATGTCCACTTCCCTTTCTTCGAGTAGGAGCTAGTATCATCTTTTCTCTCCTGAGAGACTACTCGCCGTCTTCCTCTTCTTTTTCCACCCCTCGATACGCGCACCGACTGCACAATATTCAAATCGAACCAGTCCAAGAAATACACGACCACTTGCATTTTGCGTTGTGCTATCGCATTTTTTTCTCTCTCCTTTTGAAAAAGGATAGTACGCAAAATTATTCATTTCCAACACATGCTTCAGCTACTCTTTCCTGCTGTTCCCAATTCTTTTCTACTACACTTTCTTTTGGCAAAGTAAAAGGTTAGGAGAAATACATTTCATAAAACGAATAAATTAATAAATTTGAAAAAGGTTGTACAGTAGAACCACCAGATCAAACTGAATGAAAACAATAAGGGCTTGTTTGATTTGAAGGATTGGTTCCAATCCTTCAAAGGAATTTCAACATGAGCTCACACCCTCATGTTGAAATTCCTTTGAAGGATTGGAACCAATCCTTCAAATCAAACAAGCCCTAAAAAGGAAGGCGTGTCATTTTAGCTTGTTTGGACACATGGCACCCGCAGCAAAAGCTACAAATAAAGAATCCAGTGGAATAAGAATAGTGTAATGGTAACCACCACGCGACCTTTGTCCGCTCCTCCTCCTTCCTAGTATTTGAACCAGACCAAACCCCCGTTGCTGCCTCAACTCAACTCAAATCAAACCCAATCCCCCCGCAATCAATCACCCCAACGATACGATGCGCCTCCTCCTCCTGACGCTGCTCGCCGCCGGCGCGGCGGCGGCGGCGGAGGCGGCGACCCCGTCGCTGCCCATCGGCGTCAACTACGGCGCCAACGCCGACAACCTCCCGTCCCCGACCTCCGTCGCCACCTTCCTCGCCACCCAGACCACCATCGACCGCGTCAAGCTCTTCGACGCCAACCCGGCCTTCATCTCCGCCTTCGCCGGCACCCACATCTCCCTCGCCGTCTCCCTCCCCAACTCCGCGCTCCCCGCCCTCGCCGACAAGGCCACGGGCCTCGACGCCGCCCGCTCCTGGATCCGGGCCAACCTCTCCCCCTACGTCCCCGCCACCAACGTCACCCTCCTCCTCGCCGGCAACGAGATCCTCCTCTCCACCGACACCAACCTCATCCTCTCCCTCCTCCCCGCCATGCGCCGCCTCGCGCAGGCGCTCAAGGCCGAGGGCCTCACGGGCGTCCGCGTCACCACCCCGCACTACCTCGGCATCCTCGCCCCCTCCGACGGCATCCCCTCCAACGCCACCTTCCGCGCCGGCTACAACACCAAGCTCTTCCCGGCCATGCTCCAGTTCCACCGCGACACCGGGTCCCCCTTCATGGTCAACCCGTACCCGTACTTCAGCTACCGCCCGGAGACGCTCAACTACGCGCTCTTCCGCCCCAACGCCGGCATCTACGACCCGGCCACCAAGCTCAACTACACCAGCATGCTGGACGCCCAGATGGACGCCATCTACACCGCCATGAAGAAGCTCGGCTACGGCGACGTCGACATCGCCATCGGGGAGGCCGGATGGCCCACGCAGGGCGAGCCGGGGCAGATCGGCGTCGGGGTGAAGGAGGCCAGGGACTTCAACGAGGGCATGATTCGGGTCTGCAGCAGCGGCAAGGGCACGCCGCTCATGCCAGGCAAGAAATTCGAGACCTACCTCTTCTCCCTCTTCGACGAGAACCAGAAGCCGGGGCCGATCGCCGAGAGGCATTTTGGCCTCTTCAATCCGGACTTCACGCCCGTCTACGACCTCGGGCTCCTCCGGGATGGCTCGGTCAGTACTCCTTTACTATCTCTTCTCCTCTGAATGTTACTGTACTTAATTGTTCTCCACTGAAAAATGAACCTTATTAGTCTACTTGCCTGTCCTTTTAAGTCCAGTCTTATCAAACTGCTGCGGCCTTAGCTTTTCTTTTAGGATGGCGATTGGTCGACAATTGATTGATTCGTCACCAATGGAAATTGCCTGACCCTCGTGACCCCTTTATAGGAAAATGCGGTTTCAAAATTCATTGTTAAGTTCTGTGGGGAAGAACCACTCCACTCCTAACTGACAAATTGAGAAACCAAGTAACTCTGTCATAGATGATCCAGAACCGCACGAAGTACACTTGTACACGGTTGCTGAATGGCTGAATGCTGATCTAAGCTGCTTATTACATCGTCAAAGGTGATGTATGGACCGGCCTCTCTGGAAAGGTCCAGCTGCTTGCGTTTCCGACTTTTGCTCCTATCCCCTGCATGATCTAGTAGTTGGTCCAAAGCAGAGTATTCTGCCGCAAACGGCTGCTTTTCTTGACTGATCCATTATAACCGCAGCCCATGTGGACATGTGGTGAGAGCCTTGGACACATCTGCATTTCCTGACGCGCTTCGGTCGGACCAAAGCCAAAAACTCTGATTAAGATCCATATGCACATGTTCGGTACCTGTTCGTTGCTGCTGCGAATGTAACAGTAAGCTGGCACCGGACAATTCCCAGTTAGCAAATACTAGTACTACATGCTAGAAGGGACAGTAGGGCCTGATATTTAGATAAGCCTATGTTTGAAATTCTGAACCATCACGTTTAGGACTTTTTCTGGTAGTTTTATTTCTTCAAAGAAAAAGTTGGTACCCGGAAACTTTTCTACCGGAAGGTACCTTAAAATGAGAGGGGGCCTAAGATTCTGGTGGTTTTGCGTCTCAAGTTTAACTAAAAGATTGTACCTTTGGACATGCTATATAGTTTACCGAGATGCCTGCCTATGGTATAAGCAACGGGGTCGGGCAAGTAAGTTCAGATTACAGATGTAGGAATGCTTTGCTTCGCTAGGCGTCATCGCCTTCCTGCCGCATCATATATTCCTACGCGTACATCTGTCCTCTCGATTTTCTTAGCCTTGTTGTACTCTGTTCTGCTTCAGATCCATTAATATCGTGGTGGTGTGCATGTGGGTTAGGCTCTCCTATCAAAGGAAGGAAGAAGCCGTTAGCTGGTTGCTTTTGCAGATGCTTAGGAAAAGTAAACCATGTGGAGGAGATGGGAGCTGTATTACTATATTTTTTCAGCATGCTGATTGGTCAGACAAGCTATCGTGTCAAGGATCTTAGGAAGGAAACCAGTTTGAACTGCTCCTGTTTTGAATGGTGTGCTAGCGCAGAGAACATGTCCTTGTTAACAAAGCATCAGTACTATGCACACAACTCAGTTCAGAGCCTGAAAACTCACACGTACTAAATATTTTTGTTTGAGAAATCTATAGTCATGTCTAGTTACTGTGTCCTTATTCTGGCAATCGGATGCTTAATTCAATAGTATTACCTGACTTATTCATCCACTATTGCAGTCTGTGGCTCCGAATCCATCACCAAACCCATCGCCTAACCCGAGCCCTAAGCCCTCGCCGTCAGGAGGCGGGAAGTGGTGCGTCGCCAAGGCTGGCGCAAACGGGACTGACCTGCAGAATAACATCAACTACGCGTGCGGCTATGTGGACTGCAAGGCGATACAGAGCGGCGGCGCGTGCTTCGACCCGAACAACTTGCAGTCTCATGCCTCGTTCGCGATGAACGCCTACTACCAGGCCAACGGTGACAACGCCTCCGCCTGCGACTTCAAGGGCACAGGCATCGTCACCTCCACCGACCCCAGTAAGCCTTGTCACGTTTTTTGGTTATGTTTCTGAACAGTTGGTGTTTATTTGTTGGGACTGATGATGGCATTGTTGTGGTGGTGGCAGGTTACGGGAGCTGCAAGTACGTCTCCTGACGGTACGCAGCAAGCCACGGCAGTGCGAGGGCAGGGGCGCCAGCCTCGAGCCCGCTACTAGCTCCAGCTCGGAGCCGCGTCAGCGGCAACGACGGAGGACTGTTGATACCGCCGGGCTTGCGCCACATTCTTCTATACTCGTGTCTCACAGCCATGCTTCTTCTTCTTCCTTCCTGGTCATAAGTTATCGATGGTCCGCCTCTTAGCTTAGCGCAGATAGAGGGAGCATATACTATAAGGAAAACAAAATGGAATGGTGTATTCCATTGTTGCTTGTGATGTTGGGCCGTACCGCATTAATTTATTCTTCGTTTCCATCTCTGGTTGTCACTCCATTCTATGTTAGAAATACCAGAATACAAACAGATGAAGCCTCATCGTGTCTGTGACCGTTGTGCTTGATTGATTAGTATAATACTTGAAAATTCTGAGACATAAGGTATTGACAACCTCGTGAAATTTCCACTTAACCACCTAATAAGAGAGAAAAGAAACCATAGCTGCTGCCCGTCTCCGTTTGACAATCGGTTGGGTCCCCGCCTCCTCTTTTTGTCACTTCGGCAAGATTGCGGACCTGTGCTCGGCGTCGTACTTAGGTCCTTAGAGCATCTCTAGTGGAGCGTGGAAATTTGGGTGTGGAAATGGTGCCGTGTAAAAAGATTCTCTTTTAGACACTCACAGTTTTTCAGTGGAGCATGGAAATACAGGGCGTCTATATTCTCTCTTATATTTTAATAATATTTTATAAAGGCTATATTTCCAACTGCTATATTTCCAACAGCTATATTTCCAACGGTAACATTTCCAACGGCTATATTCTCGATGGCTATATATACCACCCCTCCCACCTCTCTCCCATCACATTCCTATCTCCATCTCTCAGAATCCTCTCTTTCACAGAACACAATGAGTGGAAACACATCCACTTTTGATATGCTCATGGATTCATCGTCATCTTCATCTGGTGACGATGAACTCATTGTTGCAGCATTTGTAGAGGAGGAAGAGCAAGGGAACGGTCGACGTCATGGCGGATCCAAGCATGGTCGTGAGACGATCGATAGAGGAAGGGCTGCCGGATTTATTCTTCTTTGGAATGACTATTTCAGCGAAAATCCTCGCTATCCTGAAAGGTTCTTCTTTGGAATGACTGTTGCAGCATTTGTAGAATTGTTTTTGTCCTGCACTCATACCACTAGTGTCCATTGACATGATCTTGTTTTCCAATTCAAGCTGTTGCAATTCAAGTTGCTTCTCTTGCAATTCAAATGCTCGTTCATAGCGAGCATTTTTCGTGGCCTCTTTGATCCCATCCTTCTCTTGCTTCTGTGTCCACACAGTCTGTAGTGATAACTTGATACCATCGGAGACATGAGCTTTAGCTCTCCTGATTTTCTCGAGCTTCGTACCAGTAGGTCTTCGCTCCCCTTCAAGATCATCAGTGCATACCCATACATCATCATCATTGGAGGTTGTACCTGGACTTGCACCTGAGGTCTTCTTTTGTTTCTTTTAGTACCTGAGTTCTGCCACTTTGGATACTTCTGTAACTCTAGATAACAATGCATTAATGTATATGGCTTCTTCTTGGGATGTTTTTGATTGTACAACAGGTGTGCCTCATCTTGCTGCACAAAAGAGATTTATTGTTAAAAGTTGCACACAACACATGTTTAATATATGCATCGAATTAAAATGATAGATGCATACCTGCTCTTTGAGAGTAATCCCGCTTTGATTTCTATTAATGATCTGTTGAAGACATGCACAAAACCTACTTGTGTCTGTGTTAATAGCATTGTAACGGCAACTGACTGCACCGCCCAAACGGTCCGGCCATGCCGGTTTCTTGTGCTTATTGTAGTATTCTAAAATTCTACCCCAATAAGAAGTGGAGTTTTGGTCCGTCCCAACCACTGCATCCAAACTTGTGTTTGCCCATGCTTCTAGCAATAACTTGTCCTCATCGGTTGACCAATTTTTACCTTTGACGTGTTTTGATTTCGCTGATGCTGAAGGTTCTTCGATTGTTGGTGACACTTGCTCCCCAAATGGACATTCTGGTAGTTGTTGCGAGTCAGTAGAGTTCAACAAGTCCATAAAATTATTATTGGATTCCATCTGCAAAAAATTGAGACAAACTTCACCAAATATTCAACACAGGTGAGTAGAAACAAACTGGAAATATATGTATCTAGACAAGCAAGCAGCAGCGAGTCGACCAGCAGCGGAAGGAGCAGCGAGGAGCATCAGGGAGGCAAGGAGCAGCAGCGAGGCAAGCAGCAGAAGCGAGCAGCAGCAGCAGGCGAGCAGCAGAAGAAGCCCCCGGCGTCGCGGACGAAGCCGCCCTGCCGCCGCACACGAAGCCCCCCGGGTGCCTTCCGCGGTCGCCGCTCCCGCCCCTGCTACCTTCCCCTGATGCGCCGCCACGCGCGAGCACCCACAGCCGCACCTCCACCTTCGCGAGCAGCAGAAGAAGCCCCCGGCGCCGCGGACGAAGCCGCCCCGCCGTCGCACACGAAGCCCCCCCGGGGTGCCTTCCGCGGTCGCCGCGCCGCAAACGAAGGCCCCCCCTCCCCCCCCCCCCCCCCCCCCCCGCGCGATCTGATTTCTTCGGTCGAACAAGCAAGATGTGCCGCTCCTCTCGCCTCACTCAATCGGGGAATAGAGCATACCTTGGTCCAGGAAGCTAGCGCGCGACGGCGACCTCCGGGGCGGCGGCCTCTTCTCCAGCGATTTCGGACGGGGGCGGGGACGGGGCAATTGCTTTGCTCGCTTTCGAAGCTGTGGCTGGGCTGTCGCTGGGTCGCGAACGCGTTGCCGTTCTGGAGGCTGTGGATATTTCCACAGACATATACACAGGCCACTGGACGACGTATTTGGCCTGTGAATATCTAAACTTAGTTTCCACAGGCACATCCACAGGCCATTAGAGATGCTCTTATAGCTAGAGTTTGTTCAACCGGTGGTGGCGTTGTGGTGGAGAGTGAATAAACATGGGGGCATTTGCACCCACTTGGAAAAAAAGCATTTAAAACACTTTAAAAAATGTTAAAAAAAATCTGAAAAAATGTACACGCATACGTCTCGCATAACATGTGCACGAAACAAAGTTTCGTGAAAAGTTTACTTCTTAGTTTTCCTCCAAAAAAAGAGAAATTTTTGTGACATACATAGGACATACATATGACAGATTTTTGTCTTTTTCACACAAGTCAAGTCAAAAGTCGTTTCTCCACGAAACTTTTGGCGCACACATAGAAACTACAACATGTACATGTACACATTTTTTCAATTTTTTTTACATTGCGAAAATGCATTTCCGAACCGGATGCAAATGCCTCCATGTTGACCTTGCATTTCCCCGTTGTGGTGGCTATGTTGGTGCTTTGTGGAACAAAAGTAAGGCTTGACTGGGAGGCTGCGTTTTGGGTCACGGGTGCATATGCACCCGTTGTGTAAAAGAAATTAAAAACTTTTTAAAATTTCAAAAAATTCTAAAAAAATTCGGATGTACATCAGGAAATTTTGTGTTAGCATAAAAAGTTTCGTGGTGAAAAGACACTTTTTGTGATCTGTGCAAAAAAGACAAAACATGTCCCGTACAAAGTCATTTTGTATTGCCCGAATTTGTCTTTTTTGCACAGCTCACAAAAAATGTCTTTTCACCACGATTTTTTTTTGTACTAACACAAAATGTCTTGAAGTATATGCAAAAATTTTATTTTGACTTTTTTGATGCACCCACTACCCGAAATGGATTTCCGGGCTTGCCTGTCTCTTCATCCACCTTGTTGATGGCGATCTTTGTTGAGGAAGGCATCTGGTCGCCGTTTCCTTGTCTACTTGTGTTGCGTTTTGTGTCTGAAGATTCAGATCGATTCAAGGGTTCATGACGATGACTTCGGCTCTAGGACACTAATCCTTAGGGGCACATACCCGAAGACTTTCCGATTGTCATCAACAAAATTAGGTCAGCTTCGGTAGTGTAGCGGCAACAACGGCACGTCGGCTACTCGTTATTGGGACGGTACTGGTCCTTAGGTGGTCCAGGTACATTGATATAGTTTTTATTATGTTTGGGGGTGCTTTGTACTTACGATGAACCGTCCTTCTCGTGAAAAAACACCAATATCGCTAGTCACCATAATCAACATAACCATATTAATAGAATAGTGCAGGTTAAGCATTAAAACACAGATGCATATAGTTTTCTTTCTTTGAGAATTGTATGTGCATATTAGGCTATGTTTGGATGCAGATATTTAAATACCTTTTCCCTGAAATGGAGAATATATCCCCGGTAACACAACTATTTTTAATGAAAATTAAAACAAACCACAAAGCCTTACAAAGAAATACATCGATTAACTGGAAGCCATCTTCCTATCAATAACTATCGCTACACCTGCAAGCCTAATGAAGGAAGTGGACCTAATCGGAGCCAAATGCCCTGACCTTACACACCAACGCAGATCATCTAAATTCGGTGGCCTCACCAAGCCGCCCAACGGCGAGTCGGGAGCACAAACCGGTCCAGCAGACCCTCCACGCGCACCACATGCGCACACTCAGAATCCACCACTGCCATCTTCCTCCAACCCATCTTCAGGATGGATCAACGCAATGACCTTGTCAGACTTGCCGATCATGACACCAGAGAGCACAACCGTCTTGCGCGCGTCCATCAGCATGCGTCGACCGCCAAGACCAAGCTGCGCCACTGATACTCGCCGTCCATGATGCGGTAAATGCCACGCCGCTCCACCATCTGACTCGCTCCAAGCCCTTAGGAGGGAGAACGATATTGAAGTGCCGCCATCGTCCAATCCGGAAAACCCGGATCTAAGTTTTCACCCGGAGCAGATTGAGCGAGGAGATGAAGGTTGCAATTACGATGCCTTCAATTAGGTAACAGAGCATACACGCCGCCATGGCCCGCCATGACCAAAGTCGGAACTCGGTTTTCACTAGCAACCTCACCTCCCCAACTCGTAGCCAGCTAGATCGCCGCCGATTGGCACAGTTCAGCTCCACGCCAGCCCCCAACAGCGTCGTCGGCGCAGACTTCCCCTCTCGTTCCTATCTCTTTCTACAGTAGAGAAGAGGCGAACCGAAGGCGACCAATCTTCCCGCCGGGGATTCCGCCGTCCTCTTCTTCTCTGGTGGCCTGGTGCCGTCGGGAAGGGGAGGGAGGTTGAATCTCCGGCCGGATCTGTGTATAGATAGTTAGGTTTTATCTATTCTGTTGTTGTATGCGGGGTGGTGTTCGGTCTGTGCCGCCGCCGCCTGTGTTGCTTCGGTTCTTCGTCTCGTCGTTGCTCTGCTACGATGGGGGGTAGAGTTGTAACATGCCCACTTTTGGACCCTGAAAATATGAGTAAAATTTTCACTTTTGCATCTCATTTGCATCATGGCATCCCTCCTATGCATATTTGCTTCACATGAAATAATGAGGTAACAAATAAGAAACCAGATATGATAATGTGAAAGATGAACAAACTCTCAATTTAAATTCTCATATTTGTCCAGGAAGTTCCTACAACTACAAATATCATTGTCGCCAATATTAATGCAAATGCAAAATTCAAATATTTACTTAAGCCCTAAAATGCAAGAGAGCAAATTCTGAAATGTTACCACATGAAATGTTTTCCAAATGGGATGAAAATTTTACCATAGGTTCCAAATAATATACTATGGCTCTGTGAATTTTTCCAGAATTTTTAAAAGTAATTAAGGGCCTCAAATAAATGCTTAAACTTTGCTGGAATTAAATAAAATGGAAAAAAAGATTAAAACACTGACAGTGGGTCCCTACTGTCAGCACTATCGTCACTGTGGCAACAGGGGAAACCCTGGCGCCATGGCCGCCCCACCGTGGCCTCTCCACCGCTCCCCCTCGCGCCTGGCCCCCCTGGAGGTTAAGAAGCACCTCCCCGACGCGCTGCTCCTCCTCCCCCTCCTTTTTCTTCCCCCTGCAGGAACCCTAGATCGGGCGGAGCCGTGCCGCCAACTAGCCGAGACGCCGCCGACCGCCGCCGTCGATACCAGCCTCCCGGAGCAGATCGGCCAGGGGCAAAAGCACCGCCGTGGTCTCCTCTTCCTCATCCTCCAGGCGCTCGAGCTCGGGAGCCTGGAATCGTGCCGTCGGTCTCATCTTCTTCCCCGCCGTCCGCCGCACCGCCGCCACGATTCCGTCGCCGTTGGCCCTCCTCTGCCACCACCGAGCACACCTACGCGTCGAGGGTGAGCTCACGGTCCTCCTGGACATCTTCCCCTCGCTCCTTCCCCTCTGGTTCGCCGGACCCCGTTAGACCGAACTCGTGCCGCCGCCGTAGCTCGCCGCCGGGGATCCTCCGGTGACCTTTTGGTCACGCATCGCCGCCACCTAGTTCGCCTCAGCGCGTGGATCACTCCCGTGCCCTCCGTTAGGTCTAGGCCGACGCGTATCAACGGGAGCGTCCTCGCCGTTGCCGCCGGCCGCCGTCGCGCCGCGCCGGTCGTGGCGTTCCCGCGAGTCAAACCTGGCAGTGGCCCTCCTGGCCGACGTGGATGCCAGCGTGGCCGCTGCCCCACCCGTCCGTCTCACGGGCTAGCCAGCCCATGGTGAAAAACGTTCGGCCCAATTTCTGGAAATTCAAATAAATGGCAGAAAATGAGTATGAACTTTGAATTTGAATAACTTTTGAACCGTAAGTCCAAAAATACAAATAATATGTCATTTTGCTCAGGAGAGAAATGCCTATCTGTTATTGCCACTGGTTAAATTAATTGGTCAAAATAAATTGCCTTTATTTAATAAAACAGAAATGGCAGAATAAAGGTGGATTTTGTAAATTGCATAACTTGAGTTCTACTCATCCAAAAATTATGAATAAGCTCTCAAAATATTCAGTGAACAATTATCTACAAGTTTAGGTCATTTGAGGGAATTTTAGATGCAATGTTGGTGCTGTTTAATAAAAATAGATAAAATGGCAGAATTAAATCAATTGTTAAAAATATCATAACTTGTTGAATAATGATCCAAAAATTGCAAATGATATCAATTGATCAGCCACTCAAATGCCATCTATACATGTTAATTTCACAGCATGCAAATAACTTTTACTTTGATGTCATTTTCGAGTTGGTTAAAATGATTTAAATTGCATAACCGTTTAAATCACCGTTTCTTCATCGTTACTCGGAAAATTGCAAACGAAGTACCAAAATGATCAGTAGGACAATATCTATCTAATAATGTCTTTTTCATGCATTTAGGACCCATAATTCAGTACTGGACATTTTGGTTAATAATGCATTCACTAAGTTAAATATGGAGTTTTGACCCGTTAATTGCAATATTTATTTAGGGGTTCCATTTAACTTGTGGGACATGCTCAATATTAATTCAATGCATAATTTGACCATTTCATCATGATTGTGCATTGCACCTTGTATTCGTGTTATTTATTTCTTTTCCTGTATTGTTGTGTTTCGTTAGATTCAGGAGTCGAGGTTCCACCACAATACCTTGACAACCAGCGCGACCAGTACTACCAGCAAGGCAAGAACTAAACTAACCTTCTTGGCATCTAGCATCCTAGTGTTTTTTAAACTTATTTTCTCCACCAGACTATTGCATGCGATTCAAATGTCACTTTTGGTCAAGTAGGTAATCCTATGATATGCATTGTTCCCTGAACCATCACATGCTTCCCCTCCTATGAAACCTAGGGTTGATGTGTTGGCCTGAGACAAAGATATAATTGTTGTATTATATGCTTAGCAATGCTTAGCCATGCTTAGTTAAATGCTTAGTTGTCCGTTGATTTAATTCCATAATGTTGATGTTGATGGAATGAGTCGGACATGGTGGTGATTATCGGTACTTAACTAATTTGTTAAAAGGCTTGGATGAGTTGCCATCGGGGATGGTGTTTTGCCTCATTCTTGTCGCCTAGGCTGAGAGTGCTTTTAGCTAGAACCAAGAACCGAGCGTGCTACCATCGGTGGGGGTATGGGCCCCTTACTAACTGAATAACTTGTGCGGGCGTATCCAAGGGTCCTCTAGTTTGCGCTTTCCATTTGCGAGTGTGTGGTCGGTGATGATGATGATGATGATGATGTGATGACGATGGTGGTGGTAGGAGTGGCGATGGGGCAGGGTGTTGAAATAGGCACTGAACTTGTCCTGTCGTCACGATGACCCTTGGATAGTCTCATGCGAGGTAAAGGTTTAACCGCGCCCGCCCTGCCGGCTTTCCCCGGAAGAGAGCTAATTGTACAGGCAAGGGGTCGGACGGTACCAATGGATAAAAACAGTACACCCCTGCAGGGTTTAATCTTTTCGAAAAGCCGTGTCCGCGGTTATGGACGAACTCTTGGGAAAGGCGGATTAGCTCATAGAGAACCTGAACCTAATTAATGAATTGGCAGCTAGAGGTTGCAATCCAACGTGTGATAAAAGGTTCATTTCCTCGAGGGTGATTCGAGGGAGTGCCTTGGTGGAGATGAGGTGCTTCTGGTTACAAAGGGTTCGTTGAGAACCACAGATGAAAGTTTACTCTCTTATCCCTTTTCGGAAAACATTCTGAGTAGACGATGCAAATGGTCCTGATGTCTTTTAAAATGGAAAACTAGCTTTATGCAAAACCAGCTACATTATACAGCATTAGAGCCTCCGTCAGCATCGGGCCTATATCGCCCTACTAATTCTTGCGAGTACGTCGTACTCAGCCTTGCTTTGTTGATTATTATTTGTTTCAGAGGAGGACGTCACCGAACTGGAAGGTGGGTTCTTTATCGACATCGACGAGTAGTCTGGGGTTCCCAGGTGGCAGCTTGGGACGTATCGGAACAGGCTGGCTGGGATATGTTATTGTAGGCCTCTTAGGCCATAATTTGGATCTTGTTGTTAGACAACTATATTTGCTTTCCGCTTGATGTAATGATGGGTCTGCGACCTCTGATTGTGATATTTGCTATCTTTCTCATATATGAGTTGAACTATGATCTCTTGTGTCGTAGAGTCTGTGATGCGCCAGTTGTTCCGCAGTCTTGGTCTCTTTGTTATACGTGAAAGCGATGTCTGAGCTTATGGCATGATCGAGGTGTTGTGTGCCGATGATGTATTCCGAGCACGCCTGCCAATGAGTTTTGGCCTGGGATTGGTAAACCCAGTAACCCTCGATTGTGTAGCATGACCGGTTGCACAACGTTTCACTGTATAGCTCTGGGGTCGGGGCGCTACAAATTGGTATCAGAGCAGTACTTGCCTGTAGGAAACCCTTTCTATTGGTCGATGTCGAGTCTAGTTTGAAAATTATTTATAACCTAAAAATGAGTTGTGAAAACCTGTCTTAGGATCTTTTTACTTTTTAATCCAACTCGCTCCCTAACTCTTGAGTCGCCTTACCTCTATTTGTCTTAAAGTTGGGTCAAAGTTAAGGTTCAATCGGGGTTGGGTTCTTAACCGTAGATTAATTCATGAGTCAATTCAACAATTCCGTTCCTAACTGTTGAACTGTTCTGTTGTGCTACAGATGACACGTCCGGGCTTGTTGTCCGTCTGACTCTCTGTGAGGTGTCGCGGGTTTTCCGCCTTGTTTGTTGCGGCCTTAGCCAGCAGGTTTTGCCTTGGTACCTGAAGTACACTCCGTGGTACGCGGAGCACATGCCGATGGACAGGGGCAATCTTCTGCGAGGCCCGTGTCTGACTCCGGATGGAGACGGAGTCCAGCACCAGAGTGTAGGTGTGGGCATGACCGTGGAGCAGGCTGTTCAGGAGGCTGCGTTCAACGGCCTCTCCTGTACCGCGGAGACTGTGACTACCTAGACAACCCTATCTCAGATTTTTCACTTTCCAGCTGCTGAGGCCGGTCTGGAGGGCTGCTATGTTGCTAGGTACTCCGACCCAGCGACCGAGCCAGACCACGGCCACCGAGCTCTTATCGAGATGGTTAGGGCGTTGGATCTTCGTGCCCGTCAGTGGTACCTATACACGGTGGCTGCTCGTGATAGTCACCGGAGCACTCTGATGGCCTTGGAGCCTTATGTCCATGCCGGGATACTTTCCCCAGATCTCCTCGCCGCTACCGATGGAGCTGCCCAACTACATGAGCAGCCCGAGAGTGGGTGGCACCATTCCACCACGGGACCTGCTCGAGACACCGGTGGCGACGTCCACACGCCGCCTTATGATCGCCAGCCGGAGTGCCCGCCGTTTCCACACTCGCTCTGTGCGTCTCCCGGCGAGCGCCCAGTACTTCTAGTAGATCGGTATCTATGGGTACCTTGTATCGTATCCTTGCCTTCCTGCATGATGAGCGAGATACACACTATCTGTATTGGTTGCCTTCCGAGTTGTAATTGTTGTATCGCACTAAAAGACTTGTATCATCAGTAATTTCCATTCGTGTAATGCAGACTAAGGCATTTGTAAGCTCGTATCTGAACCACATAATGGGTTTTATTCCGACTGGCTTGTGTTGTCATGTACAAATTGTTTTCCCTGCCATGTTGATGTGATGATACCTGTCTTTCTCGCTCAATCCTGATAAATTGTTGCCATTCATATTCACTTGTTCAGGTTTAAGCGCTCACTTGATTCCATCCATTCTCGGAGAGAGATACTAACTGTGTCCTTGTTCACATCTCCAGAATGGCTCCTACCCGTCGTGGTGAACAAAGCAATCCTGATCCACCGCCGCCACCCACTATGGCGGAGGTTCTGATGATCATCGAAGAGGGCCGCGTGCGCAACGAGAATCTGCTCGCGCAGTTGGTGCAGCAGGGTGCACGCAGGAACACTGAATGCAACCACCTCACTGAATTCCTGAAGTCCCAGCCTCCCACTTTCGCTTATGCTAAGGAGCCCCTGGATGCTGATGATTGGCTTCGTGCTCTTGAGCGCAAGTTCACTGCCTTGCATGTTCCGGCGGCGGAACAAGTGAACTTTGCCACCTACCTGCTGACTGGAGCCGCAGGGTCCTGGTGGGAAAGCCATGTGTCCATGGCTGCGGCTGGCCATACCTTCACTTGGACTGAATTCCGCACTGCCTTCCGTGCGGCTTACATTCCCCAGCCAATCATGGACCTGAAAAGGAGGGAGTTCCTGGAGCTGACCCAGGGACGCATGGACGTCCAAGCTTATGGGCGTGAGTTCAACCACCTCTCTCGTTACGCCCCCCGGGACGTGACCAATGATGAAGACAAGCAGTATCTGTTCCGCAAGGGACTGACTCCGCGACTCCGTCATGAATTGCTGCCCTTCAAGTTCCAGTCTTACCAGGAGCTGTAAAACCTTGCTCTCACTCTGGAGCAGGGTAGGAAGGAACTGGAGGTTTCAAAGAGGCCTTCGCAAGGGGACCACCAGGGCTCCTCTTCCTCCGAGGGCAAGAAGCGCCGGGTATTTTTGCCCTACAGTGCTGTGCCCAAGGCGCCCTTCGCGCCAAAGTCTTCAGGGTTCAGGCTACCTCCGCCTCGCCCAGCTACCTCGACCTTGGGTGCGGCTGGAAGTGGTTTCCGCCCTCAGCTGCCTGCACCACCGAGGCTGACCTGCTACAGCTGTGGCCAGCCCGGTCACTACTCAAGGGACTGCCCTGGGAAGGCACCTACTACCGCAACACCTGTGCCAGCACCTTCTACACCCGCCGCCAAGGCTGTGAGTACTACCCGTGGCCGCCTGAACCACCTCTCTGCCGAAGAAGATGAAGAGGACCCCGGTGTCCTCATGGGTACGCTTTGAATTAATGATCATCCAGCTTCAGTCTTGTTTGACTCTGGAGCATCGCATTCATTCATGTCCATAGCATATGCACACAACCATCAGATACCGTTCGTGAATATGGACAACCCACTAGTGGTTAAAACCCCAGGTTCTAGTTGGCGAACTGACTGGATAGCTCCAGACGTCCAGATTACTATAGGCTATTGGTCTTTCCCTTTCCAGCTGATAGCCCTGAAGGCAGATGGTATAGATGTCATTTTGGGTATGGACTGGCTAGTCAAATATCATGCTAACTTGAATTGTGCTGCCAAGTCGGTCACAGTGGTCCACCCAACTGTCGGGCTAGTAAGTTACTGGTCCCCTTCGTCCGCAACCCCATCCGCTGCCAACCCTCTATCCCCGGAAATCAGCCTATGTTTCTTGGAAGGCACCACACCGCCTGAAATGCATGAGGTTGCCGTGGTGTGTGACTTCCCCGATGTCTTTCCGGAGGAGTTACCTGGCATGCCACCTGATCGAAGTGTGGAATTTGTTATTGAATTGGTTCCGGGAACTGCCCCAATTTCCAAAAGGCCCTACCGTATGCCAACGGAAGAGCTAACTGAACTAAAGAAGCAGCTTGATGAGCTGCTGGAAAAAGAATTCATCCGTCCGAGTAGCTCACCTTGGGGCTGCCCGGTCATCTTTGTCAAGAAGAGGGATACAAATGTTCCTCGCTTGGTTGTTGATTACCGCCCTCTGAATGCGGTGACCATCAAGAACAAATATCCTATTCCTAGAATGAATGACCTGTTCGATCAGCTAGCTGGTGCAAAGGTATTCTCCAAGATGGATCTGAGGTCAGGCTACCATCAGATAAAAATCAGAAAGGAGGATATTCCAAAGACGGCT
Source organism: Puccinellia tenuiflora (assembly GCA_012064385.1). Taxonomy (NCBI): domain Eukaryota; kingdom Viridiplantae; phylum Streptophyta; class Magnoliopsida; order Poales; family Poaceae; genus Puccinellia; species Puccinellia tenuiflora. The sequence goes on along the minus strand of QRDG01001501.1, from coordinate 313,316 downwards.
TTCACTACCCGTTATGGGTTATATGAGTACACCGTCATGTCTTTCGGCCTCACAAATGCTCCGGCTACATTCATGAGGCTGATGAACTCCATCTTCCATGAGTATCTCGACAAGTTCGTCATAATTTACATTGATGACATCCTTGTCTACTCCAAAACCGAAGAAGAACATGCTAAGCATCTTCGGCTAGTTCTGACCAAGCTTCGTGATCATCGTCTCTATGCCAAGTTCTCCAAGTGCGAGTTTTGGCTACAGGAGCTCATCTTCCTTGGTCATGTGGTGTCAGCTACTGGAGTAGCGGTTATACCTGACAAGATTCAGTCAATCCTGGATTGGCCAACTCCCAAGTCCGTCAAAGATATCCGAAGCTTCCTTGGGTTGGCGGGTTATTACCGCCGATTCATCGAGGGCTTTTCCAAAATAGCCAAAGCCTTGACTGACCTACTCAAGAAGAACAAACAGTTTGTGTGGTCAGACAAAGCTGAAGAGAGCTTTCCAAACTCTCAAGGTCAAGCTCACTACCACACTGGTGCTTGTCCTTCCCGACACCGCCAAAGACTTTGTCGTCTATTGTGATGCATCACTCCAAGGCTTGGGCTGTGTTTTGATGCAAGAAGGCCATGTCGTAGCCTATGCCTCCCGCCAACTCAAACCGCATGAACTCAACTATCCAACTCATGATCTAGAGCTTGCTGCCGTAGTTCATGCTCTGAAGCAGTGGAGACCCTACCTGTTGGGCAACCATTGCGAGATCTTCTCGGATCATCAAAGTCTGAAGTATCTCTTCACCCAGCCCGATCTGAATCTCTGACAGAGAAGATGGTTGGAGTTGATCAAAGACTATGATGTGACCCTCAATTACCAGCCTGGCAAGGCAAATGTGGTTGCCGATGCGCTAAGTCGCAAGTCTTATTGTAATACCTTGATGGTTGAGCGAGCTCAGCCCGCTCTTCATGAAGAATTCGCACGTTTGAATCTGGAGATTGTTCCCTCCAGGATATTTGGCTAACGTCGAGATCAAATCAACTCTCGAGGAGGATATCAAGGCCGCCCAGCAAAATGATGCTGAAATCTTAGAGATCAAAGAGAAGATAGCTAAGGGGAAGGCAAACTGTTTCTCGATTGATGACAATGGTGTTGTCTATTTCGGTGACCGTTTAGTGGTGCCCAAGAGTGGAACACAAAAGAGTTGATCCTCTCCGAAGCTCACGAGTCACCCATCTCTATTCATCCGGGTAGCACCAAAATGTACCAAGATCTTCGCCCTCAATTCTGGTGGTCTTGCATGAAGCAGCGAGATCGCCGAGTATAGTTGCAGAATGTGACGTCTGTCGCCGGGTGAAAGCTGAACATCAAAAGCCAGCGGGTACTCTTCGCCCCATAGCCATTCCCGAGTGGAAATGGGATGAAATTGGTATGGATTTCATTACCGGTTTTCCGAGGTCACCCAAGGGGAACAATGCCATCTGGGTAGTCATTGATCGTCTATCCAAGGTCGCCCATTTCCTCCCTGTCCGCGAAGATATCAACTCTGTTAAATTGGCGGAGCTGTATATGGCCCGGATTGTTCCTTTGCATGGGGTTCCCTTGAGGATCATCTCAGATCGTGGTAGTCTGTTTGTGTCCAAATTCTGGCAAAGCTTCCAAGAGGCTCTGGGAACCCGCCTCAACTTTAGCACCGCCTATCACCCTCAAACCAATGGCCAAACTGAAAGGGTGAACCAAGTTCTCGAGGATATGCTCCATGCTTGTGTTATCTCCTTCGGCAAGGGTTGGGAAAAATACCTTCCCCTCGCCGAGTTCTCCTACAACAATAGCTACCAAGCCAGTTTGCAAATGGCTCCCTTTGAAGTCCTTTATGGGAGAAAATGCCAAACTCCGCTCAATTGGTCTGAAACCGGAGAGAGGTCACTTTTCGGTCCTGATGTGATCAATGAGGCAAAAGAAAAGGTCCGTCTCATTCGAGCCAATCTGAAGATTGCTCAGTCTAGGCAGAAGAGCTACTATGATAAGCATCATCAGGAAGTTCACTATGAAATTGGTGACAAAGCCTACCTTCGAGTCTCTCCCCTCCGAGGCGTTCATCGTTTCGGAATCAAGGGAAAATTGGCACCTCGTTTTGTTGGTACTTTCACTGTCCTGGGTAAGCGAGGTGATCTCTCCTATCAGCTCGAGCTCCCCGAGAATTTCCCGGATGTGCATGATATGTTCCATGTCTCTCAACTCCGTCGTTGCTTCAAAGATCCTATTCGTGGGGTAAATCATGAAGAGTTGGACATTCAGGAGGATCTGACTTACCGTGAGCACCCTGTCCGCATCTTGGATGAAGCGGAAAGGAAGACTCATAATAAATCCATCAAGTTCCTCAAAATCCAGTGGTCCAACCATTCTGAAGACGAAGCAACCTGGGAACGTGAAACTAGTCTTCGTCAGGAATACCCCGCCTTCTTCACTCAAGCCTAGAATGTCGGGACGAGATTCCTGTAAGGGGGGTAGAGTTGTAACATCCCCACTTTTGGACCCTGAAAATATGAGTAAAATTTTCACTTTTGCATCTCATTTGCATCATGGCATCCCTCCTATGCATATTTGCTTCACATGAAATAATAAGGAGGCAACAATAAGAAACCAGATATGATAATGTGAAAGATGAACAAACTCTCAATTTAAATTCTCATATTTGTCCAGGAAGTTCCTACAACTACAAATATCATTGTTGCCAATATTAATGCAAATGCAAATTCAAATATTTACTTAAATCCCTAAAATGCAAGAGAACAAATTCTGAAATGTTACCACATGAAATGTTTTCCAAATGGGATGCAAATTTTACCATAGGTTCCAAATAATATACTATGGCTCTGTGAATTTTTCCAGAATTTTTAAAAGTAACTAAGGGCCTCAAATAAATGCTTAAACTTTGCTGGAATTAAATAAAATGGAAAAAGATTAAAACACTGACAGTGGGTCCCCACTGTCAGCACTATCGTCACTGTGGCAACAGGGGAAACCCTGGCGCCATGGCCGCCCCACCGTGGCCTCTCCACCGCTCCCCCTCGCGCCTGGCCCCCCTGGAGGTTAAGAAGCACCTCCCCGACGCGCTGCTCCTCCTCCCCCTCCTTTTTCTTCCCCCTGCAGGAACCCTAGATCGGGCGGAGCCATGCCGCCAACTAACCGAGACGCCGCCGACCGCCGCCGTCGATACCAGCCTCCCGGAGCAGATCGGCCAGGGGCAAAAGCACCGCCGTGGTCTCCTCTTCCTCCTCCTCCAGGCGCTCGAGCTCGGGAGCCTGGAATCGTGCCGTCGGTCTCATCTTCTTCCCCGCCGTCCGCCGCACCGCCGCCACGATTCCGTCACCGTTGGCCCTCCTCTGCCACCACCGAGCACACCTACGCGTCGAGGGTGAGCTCACGGTCCTCCTGGACATCTTCCCCTCGCTCCTTCCCCTCTGGTTCGCCGGACCCCGTTAGACCGAACTCGTGCCGCCGCCGTAGCTCGCCGCCGGGGATCCTCCGGTGACCTTTTGGTCACGCATCGCCGCCCTCCGTTAGGTCTAGGCCGACGCGTATCAACGGGAGCGTCCTCGCCGTTGCCGCCGGCCGCCTTCGCGCCGCGCCGGTCGTGGCGTTCCCGCGAGTCAAACCTGGCAGTGGCCCTCCTGGCCGACGTGGACGCCAGCGTGGCCGCTGCCCCACCCGTCCGTCTCACGGGCTAGCCAGCCCACGGTGAAAAAATGTTCGGCCCAATTTCTGGAAATTCAAATAAATGGCAGAAAATGAGTATGAACTTTGAATTTGAATAACTTTTGAACTGTAAGTCACAAAAATACAAATAATATGTCATTTTGCTCAGGAGAGAAATGCCTATCTGTTAGTGCCACTGGTTAAATTAATTGGTCAAATAAATTGCCTTTATTTAATAAAAACAGAAATGGCAGAATAAAGGTGGATTTTGTAAATTGCATAACTTGAGTTCTACTCATCCAAAAATTATGAATAAGCTCTCAAAATGTTCAGTGAACAATTATCTACAAGTTTAGGTCATTTGAGGGAATTTTAGATGCAATGTTGGTGCTAATTAATAAAAATAGCTAAAATGGCAGAATTAAATCAATTGTTAAAAATATCATAACTTGTTGAATAATGATCCAAAAATTGCAAATGATATATCAATTTGATCAGCCACTCAAATGCCATCTATACATGTTAATTTCACAGCATGCAAATAACTTTTACTTTGATGTCATTTTCGAGTTGGTTAAAATGATTTAAATTGCATAACCGTTTAAATCACCGTTTCTTCATCGTTACTCGGAAAATTGCAAACGAAGTACCAAAACGATCAGTAGGACAATATCTATCTAATAATGTCATTTTCATGCATTTAGGACCCATAATTCAGTACTGGACATTTTGGATAATAATGCAATTCACTAAGTTAAATATGGAGTTTTGACCCGTTAATTGCAATATTTATTTTAGGGGTTCCATTTAACTTGTGGGACATGCCCAATATTAATTCAATGCATAATTTGACCATTTCATCATGATTGTGCATTGCACCTTGTATTCGTGTTATTTATTTCTTTCCTGTGTTGGTTGTGTTTCGGTAGATTCAGGAGTCGAGGTTCCACCACAATACCTTGACAACCAGCGCGACCAGTACTACCAGCAAGGCAAGAACTAACCTAACCTTCTTGGCATATAGCATCCTAGTGTTTTGTAAACTTATTTTCTCCACCAGACTATTGCATGCGATTCAAATGTCACTTTTGGTCAACTAGGTAATCCTATGATATGCATTGTTCCCTGAACCATCACGTGCATCCCCTCCTATGAAACCTATGGTTGATGTGTTGGCCTGAGACAAAGATATAATTGTTGTATTATATGCTTAGCCATGCTTAGTTAAATGCTTAGTTGTCCGTTGATTTAATTCCATAATGTTGATGTTGATGGAATGAGTCGGACATGGTGGTGATTATTGGTACTTACCTAATTTGTTAAAAGGCTCGGATGAGTTGCCATCGGGGATGGTGTTTTGCCTCATTCTTGTCGCCTAGGCTAAGAGTGCTTTTAGCTAGAACCAAGAACCGAGTGTGCTACCATTGGTGGGGGTATGGGCCCCTTACTAACAGAATAACTTGTGCGGGCGTATCCAAGGGTCCTCTAGTTTGCGCTTCCATTTGCGAGTGTGTGGTCGGTGATGATGATGATGTGATGACGATGGTGGTGGTAGGAGTGGCGATGGGGCAGGGTGTTGAAACATGCACTGAACTTGTCCTATGGTCACGATGACCCTTGGATAGTCTCATGCGAGGTAAAGGTTTAACCGCGCCCGCCCTGCCGGCTTTCCCCGGAAGAGAGCTAAATGATCAGGCAAGGGGTCGGACGGTACCAATGGATAAAAACAGTACACCCCTGCAGGGTTTAATCTTTTTGAAAAGCCGTGTCCGCGGTTATGGACGAACTCTTGGGAAAGGCGGATTAGCTCATAGAGAACCTGAACCTAATTAATGAATTGGCGGCTAGAGGTTGCAATCCAACGTGTGATAAAAGGTTCATTTCCTCGAGGGTGATTCGAGGGAGTGCCTTGGTGGAGATGAGGTGCTTCTGGTTGCAAATGGGTCGTTGAGAACCACAGATGAAAGTTTACTCTCTTATCCTTTTTCGGAAAACATTCTGAGTAGATGATGCAAATGGTCCTGATGTCTTTTAAAATGGAAAACTAGCTTTATGCAAAACCAGCTACATTATACAGCATTAGAGTCTCCGTCAGCATCGGGCCTATATCGCCCTACTAATTCTTGCGAGTACGTCGTACTCAGCCTTGCTTTGTTGATTATTATTTGTTTCAGAGGAGGACGTCACCGAACTGGAAGGTGGGTTCTTTATTGACATCGACGAGTAGTCTGGGGTTCCCAGGTGGCAGCTTGGGACGTATCGGAACAGGCTGGCTGGGATATGTTATTGTAGGCCTCTTAGGCCATAATTTGGAACTTGTTGTTAGACAACTATATTTGCTTTCCGCTTGATGTAATGATGGGTCTGCAACCTCTGATTGTGGTATTTGCTATCTTTCTCATATATGAGTTGAACTATGATCTCTTGTGTCGTAGAGTCTGTGATGCACCAGTTGTTCCGCAGTCTTGGTCTCTTTGTTATACGTGAAAGCGATGTGTGAGATTATGGCATGATCGGGGTGTTGTGTGCCGATGATGTATTCTGAGCACGCCTGCCAATGAGTTTTGGCCTGGGATTGGTAAACTCAGTAACACTCGATTGTGTAGCATGACCGGTTGCACAACGTTTCACTGTATAGCTCTGGGGTCGGGGCGCTACAACGCCACAGTGATAGGTGGGTACCCTGTGTACTCCTTCTCGGGGTCTTCAAAGCCATTCGGCGATGGAGCTGCTTCGGCCTTGGGTTTGTTGGTGGTTGCTCCTCTTCATCGCGGCGTCTCGGCGTCGGTGAAGACGGGTGCTTCCGTGCTGGTGGAGCAGAGAGCTCGGAGGACTTCGTTGTAATTTCGATTTCTTTCAGGGTTCCTTCTGTATTTTGTACGGCGCGTCGGATCCTTCTGGATCGATCTGTTGTTTCCGTATGTATGTATTCTGTACTCCGTTTGCTACTGGCTTAATATATACGTATGTACTATAAAAAAAAAACAGCGTCGTCGGCGGATCTGTGCGGTAGCCCAAACCCCAAACGAGCCACCTCCGACCGCCCTAATCAGCCCCCACGCAGGAAGGTGACCAAAGTGGAGGCTGCCGCATGTCCAGGGGCGCCGCTCCGGTTACCGCCTCGCCCACAGCGCTCGGCCGTCTCCGTTGTCGCCGCCCTAGCAGTCCCAGAGAGTCACTACCGCGTCTATCCGATCCCCAACACCTTAGGCACCAGGGCCCACCACCACCGTGGCCCACGCCGGTGGCAGCGGCGATATGGGATCCTTCAAGATTGAGCTCTTGCCGGCGGCTTGGTTTGTCGTCCCGGTATCTCCCTGGGGAGCGAAACGTTCCTCAGATAATTAAAGACTTGGCACTGCATTTGTTCCAACGTTAATATCACAGGAAGTTGATACTGTGACATAATATAACTGAGCACACCGGGAGCTCTCTCACGATTTGAGCGGCCGTCCGATGGCTACTCCTCGTAGCTCCTCGCTGTTCAATCCAGGCGGGCCTAAGATTTTGAGTGTGTTTATTCAAAAATGTAGATATAGTAGTACAATTTTTTGACAGTCTAAAGGCTAGTTTTTAGGATGTACAATTAATTATATTATCATATAGTTCTTACTCTATAATATAGAGAAAATACGAAGAGTATGTGTTACTTGATCCCGAGTTCCAGTGATCCCTTTATTTTTAAAATTCGAAAAATCCTATTTACAAGTTTTTAGAAAAGTCAAAAAATAAACTTTAGATGTACTCAATGAAGTATCCTATGAATGTGTTAAATCACACATTGAAATCCTACATATGTTGGACCCACATGCTTGGCTCCTACATATGCTGGACCAATTATTTCCAAATAAATTATTAGGTACTTTTCATTTTTTTGGAACAAATTCTAATTTTAATGAGAATGTGATGCTGCCTAAATTGGATATGTGTTTTCATTGTCAATGAATTAAGGGCCTAGCATGGACAAGAAGGATGAACATTGGAGCTTGATCAAGCATGGAAGCAAGGCGCCGCGCACCGGAGACAATCCGGCTGTTTTCAAGTGAGGCGTTCTGCATGTTGAGGGTACCACGGCAACAGGAGGAGACATGGATGAATTGTACAAAAGACCACACTTCATTATTTCATCCATAGTCATTTATAGCTGCCGCATCACCTCAATATTGGGCCAGATCCATGTATTTTCGAGATACCTTTTCATAGGCTGTTTTTAGAGTACGTATTGATAGGGAAAAACGACCTAGGATGGATTTCGGCCCTCTCTCCCAAGGGTGGACGAATTATCCCTCTATCCTCCTATAAATAGAGCCCTAGGGCGTCATTTTAGGGTTTGGGTTTTGCTTAGTTAAAAGCTAGCCGTCGTTGTAATTTCCCCTATTTCGTTTGTGTCAGATCGACCAGACTAAGACCAATGTGGAAACCCTACTTCAATTATAATCTTCCATCCATATTTGGAATATTCAGATTGCCAATTCTTACATCTTTCTTGTTCTCGATTGCTTGCAGGAATTAGACCTGAGTGATTGGGACGACTTTGCTACGACACTGTCAAGAACCTACCGGAGTTGGTGTAGAGATTGCTAAGGCACAACATCCTCACACGTTTGTAGTCGGATCATCAACGTCGACGCCACCCCAAATCATAGTTATCATCTCATAGAAAGATCGGACACCGTCACCTCTATCAAAATCAGTGCAATTTTTCGATATATTCAACAATCCAAAAATCTTTATGTAGTTACTTTTTGTCCGATTGGGTCCCCTGCTACTCAGAGGCCCCCTCCATTTGAGGGTGCACATTGTATGAGGCAGCGTGGATAAATCTTTTGAAGAAGCCGATACCCTCCTGAGAGGTGCTATTCACAAAGTTCTTGGAGAGACATTGTTGACTCGTATTTGCCCATTAAAATTGGCAAGTATATGTTGGATGCAATCGAGGCCAAGTTTTGGGTCTTGGATGTCAGTGAGCTGTATGTCATGGAGCAATTGTTTGACTACAAGATGACCGATGAGCACTCTATCGTTTAGCAGGTTGATGAGATACACCATTGCCAATGAACTTGATCAATAACATGGTTGTTTGACAAGTTTACTGCCGGAGTTATCATTGCCAAGCTTCCTTCCTCGTGGAGAATTTTTTCTATTTCTCTAAAGCGAAAGAGATAAAAGTTTTCCGCTATGAATCTCATTGGGTTTCTTCATGTGGAAAAATGTGTGAGCAAAAAGACACGCATGCTCGAGGTTTGAGGGAATCTCAAGTTCCCACTTGGTACAGAAGACGAATTTCCAGTTTGAGGACAAACAAAAGTTTGGTGGAAAGAACAAAACATGAAAGTGTGCCAACTTCAAGATGAATGTGACACTGGGCTCCAAGTTTCCCTAGCCGATATGACATGCATGAACATGGGAAGAGCGGAAAGACTTCTAGTATTGTTATTGGTGATACTGAGATTAAGGATGATGATACCTCTCAAAATAATTGTTGCTTCTATTTACAGAACTTGAAAAGATCTAGCACATGTTTAATCTTGACATCCCTCTGCGAAGGGAATATCCTTTTACTTTTATGTTGAGTCAGTTACCTATATTATCTTTATTCTCCACAAGTAAACATGATGTGTTGATATGAGGATATAGTTAATTATATCCAGTTAATATGCTTAGTCATAATGCATTACTTTGACAATTATCCATGAGTAGGTAAACAAATTTGAAAGTTGAGCCTTGCTAAACTTCTCTCTACCTTTGTGTTATGTTTCGAAGAAAGTCCACTTTTCATCCCTGAACTCTTTGTGAAGTTCACTTTTTGTCCTAAACTTTTGTTTGGTCTAAAACAAACCCTGAACTCTTGTAAAAGTTCATGTCATAAACTCAAGAAAAACGCTTGGGTGGGAAACATGTAGCACAAAAATGGTAAACCAGGTTGAATAAGAACTGAATCTTGATCGCATCTTCCAACGTGTCAAAATCCACACTCGGAATCTAAGTCCCCAAACCTTCAGAGCACCCACGGCGACCCACTCTAATGTGGTACACCTAGTCTGCGTGACCCTACTTATGCACGACCCTCAAGCTTGTCCGACCTCCCTACTCGCTCAAATAGATGTCAAGTTCAACATTATCATTGCACTCACCGACGGAATCTCGTCATCGACGCGCTCATCAGAGGAACCTCATGGTCGATTCATGCTGCCATGCTCGTTCCTTCAAGCTGGGAGGCGCAACTAGCCGGTCAGCTTTATGAGGGTGAAGCAATGACGTAGTACATATCATCATTTTCCTTGGGTCAGACGAGTTGTGAACTTTTTCAAGAGTTCAAGGTTTATTTTGGACCAAATAAAAGTTTTAGGATGAAAAGTAAACTTACTCAAGAGTTCAGGGACGCAAATTGGACTTTCTTCATATGTTTCACACTTCTTGCTCTTAAAATGCAATCTTGAGAGTTACCAAATTATTTAAAGACTACATGATTGTTGAAGCATGTGTTATTTGCTAAACAAATAACTCTAATATAGACCTTTATTGAAATATAAGGCTGAAGTGTAATTGTTCTCTAACCAAGAACGTGATTTTCCATTACTCAGTTAGTTTTTATTCTATGAAACATTAAGATGTGAATAGATTATCACTTGTCCTTGAGAAGTTTATGAGAAATATTGCTGGTTAGATTTTATAATGTTGGTTGAGAGATTAAGATGATTCAGGTCCGTATTCTTCATTATCGACACCTACTCCATAAACCCTGTGGTCATGTTCCGAACTTGGTACGGAAAGCGGAGTCTAAGCTTGGGGGAGTTGATACATCCATTTTGAATCACTATTTTGTATTTTAATTTCCCTTATTCATTGATATATTTCATATTAGTATACTATTTTGATATTGTTTTATCTTATTTTGCAAGTTTTTCAATTATGAGGGGGAGAATAATGGGGACTCGAAACATGAGGATACCCGATCACCCCGGCAAGCTATCACCAGCCCTCGACCGCGGCCTCCTCCTGCCTCACTTACAACGTCTTTACAGCGCATGCAGCACAGAAGACGCTAACCGGAGTGGTTGAGTCGGGGAGCACTGCCCGCTCGGGGAACCACCCCAACGCCCGGCAACCCAGTTCCTCGCGAAGATGCCGTAGAAGACCCCGGGGGCCAGAGTCCGGTTTCGTTTGCTCCTACCACATCTGTTGCCGGGGGAATGGCAGATGGACGGGGGGCTGGCCTGACCCAGCTGAGATCAAGGGAATCCCGGGAGGAGCCCATAGAGCCGGGGATGCCCCGCGCGAAGGGACCATCCTCCTGAAAGGAGTGCATGCGAGGAGGGGCGAACAAAACCCATAACCCCGCACACGCTTGAAAAAATACAATGGGGGCTAGCCCAAACCCAGCAGAGGAAAAGAACATCCAGGGAGGGACCTGCAAGGTCGGAAACGCCACGAGAACGGGTCGTCTCCATGAGAAGGACGAGGGAAACAGGGGTCGGCCGGACCACACGACCCCGTACGCCCCTACGGAGTACCCCTGCTGGAAACCCTGTATGCGTAGGGTGAAAAATCGGCAAGGCTCGGAGTCGCCACGCCACTCAAAGGGCCCGGGGTTGCCCTGTTGATACGTGTCAAATGTATCTATAATTTTTGATTGATCCATGCTAGTTATATGCCATTGTTACATGTTTTTACTATCTTATTATATCATTTTAGGGCATTTTTATTGGACTAACCTATTGACAAGATGCCCAATGCTAGTTCCTTGGTTTTGCTGTTATCTATTTCAGAAAATCTACTTCTGTAAATATTCTCGGAATTGGATGATAATTTACGGGGAATTTTTATTCGACAAGAAGGCGTCAGAGACCAAAGGGCGACCTGGGGGCCACCCATAGGCCAGGGGCGACCCCTGGCCGCGGTCCCACCAGGACCCGCGGCCAGGACCCGCCCCTGGTCCTGGTGCGCTGCCTCGGCCCCCCTCTACACCCATAAATACCTATTAACCCTAAAATCATCAGGGCGACGATTATTTTCCACGAACTCCGTCCCGAAGCCGCCGCCACCTAGAAACCTAATTCGGGGAGATTTTGAAGCTATTCCCGGCACGCTGCCGGAGGGGAGATTGATCCCGGAGGGCTTTTCATCACCATGCCTTCCGCCGGGATGATGTGTGAGTAGTTCCATCTTGGACTACGGGCCCATGGCAGTAGATAGTTGGTTGTCTCTCTCCCTTGTGCTTCATGCTTATGATCTTGTGAGCTGCCCTACATGAGCAAGATCGACTATTTGTAATGCTATATGATGTGTTTGTTGGGATCCGATGGATTATGAAGTTATGATCAGACTGTGCATGGTTCTTATATCTTAATTTATGTTCTTGCATGCTCTCCGATGTGTGTGTTTGCTTTGGCCAAGTGATTGCTTATGTCTCCAAGAGAGAGTATTTATGCTAGATAGTTGGTTCATGCCCCCTTTTGTGCCTGGGCACGAGTGACAGAAACGTCTAAGGACAAAGGTGTGTTGTTGCGACTAAGTGTAAAACAGCGGTGTTTATGTCTACGCGATTATAGATATTGCTTACATCATACACTTTAATTAATGCAAATGTCTGTTGCTTGCAACTTAATACCGATGGGTGACATGCTGGATAGCGATCCCTAGGTGGACTTTTTAAACAAAGATGCAGTTGGACTCAATGGTCTTTGTTCCTTGTTGTGATGCCTACATGAATATTACCATGAACTCTTTGATATAGCTAGATTAAATTTGTGTCATAATCTTGTCAATTGCCTGACTGTAATTTGTTTACCCGTCATATGAGTATCTTATTTATTGGAGAGACACCACTAGTGAACCCATGTCCCCCGGTCCATCTTTTTACATTGTTTACAACCTCGTTTACTTGCTTTCAATATTCACTTGCTCGCTGGTCCGTTTCCATAAATTCATTTCACTACACTATATGTTTGACCGCTTCGTTTTCAGCAGACCGGGAAGATTGACAACCTTCCTGCCATTGGGGGCAAATTAATTGTTTGTGTGTGTGCAGGTCCGTGTTCGTCGACGATTAAGCGCCAGAGATCATTGACGGGCACCTCGTTGTTGATTTCAAAGTCCTACTGGTTCGATTAAACCTTGGTTCTTCAATGAGGGAAAACTGCTACTTGCTACATCCACGCCTTCGCTTGGGGCACCACCCAATTATATCATCTACACCATCAAGCATTTTTCTGGCGCCGTTGCCGGGGACTTTGGCGCTGCAGCAAGGGGGAGTCTCACACTCTCAATCACTTTACTTTGTTTTTGTCTTGCTTAGTTTACTTCTTGTTTTGCTTATTTACTTGTTTAAAAAATTTAAAACACCAAAAAATTAGTTTAGTCTTTATTCCTGTTTTGTTAGTATGCTTAGTTCTTTACTTGTTATCAATGGCTACTTTCTTTGAAACTAGATCTTGTTGTGGCTTCACAGAAGATCAGCAAAAATATTATAAGGAACACCGCTTGTCTCAAAAAGGGAAACAACTTTGGGATTTTCTGAAAAAAGTGAACTTGTATGCTGAAAATATAAGTTTCCTCTATGATATAAAATGTTTTTGTGGCAGGCGCACTCCACACCTCCCTTTCCAATGCAAGGACAATGAAAATGAAATCTTAGCTTCTTATGCGAACGAAAACTTTGATTTCTTTGATGTTGAACAAATTGTAGAATTTGTTGATTTTATGGGTGCCTATGAAATTGCTTCTTTGCTTGAGAATATTGAGAATGCTCATTATAAAACTGAAAATTTTGCTATACTTAAATATTGCTTTGAGAATTACACTGATAATTATTATATTACTGAATGTATTAAGAAAGTCACCCCTCCAAAAGGAGAGACCAATGCTTTGCAGGAACCTATGGGGGAAGAAATTTCTGAAACTGAGATCTCATTAGATGAAAAAGAGGAGGAGAGTGAAGAACAAAAGGAGGACCTACCTTCTAATGAAAGTAACTCTTTAACTCTTACATTATATGATATGCAACAACATCCATGGCTCAAGAAAGACAAAAATAAAAAAACTTCCAAATGCTTTTCCTACTGTTATTTGTGATGAATTTAATGATACTCCTTTATCTATGCCTGCTATTGATATTCATGGTAATGAAAATCATTTTTATGTGATAGCAACATCGTTGAATTTGTTCATGATGCTACTGAAAATTATTACGAGAGATATGGTTGTTGGAGTTCTTATGTCACTAAAACACCTCTCTTTTTGTTGCAAGTTTTGAAGTTGCACTTGCTTTGGCTTCCTATGCTAGTAGCTTTATGCTCCAATGAATTATTTTCCTACAAGATGCCTATGCATAGGAAGTGGGTTAGGCTTAAATATGTTTGGTATTTTTTTCTTCATGATCTCATTGAAATCACTGCGCCTAACAAAAAGGCGTTAAAGAAAAGCGCTTTTGGAAGGCAACCCATTATCTTTTTCCTTTCAGTTTTCCTTAGTCATGGAGTTGTTGCTTCTGTAGCAACTTCATTGTATCGTTTTATTTTAGTTTGTGTGCCAAGAATTAGCCTCTAATGCATTGAAAGTGCGAAGTGTTGATTTGCTGTCCAGAAACAGATTCCGAGCCCCTGTTGTAGAAAATCTCGAAAAATCCCAGAACGTGATCTTTTTCTGGACATTTTAGACAGCAAGCCTGATACTTTTATCTATCTTTCTTTAGTTTTAAGTTTTCTGATTTGAGCTACGTAAGTGCCTCTAAAACATAGATCTTTACAGACTGTCCATTTTTGACAGATTCCGCCTTTATTTGTGTTTGCTTCTTTTATTAACGTCATCCGTGGTACTTTCTGCAAGGAGTGCCACCTTTGAGGCTTAGTAAACAGTAGCTAATGCTAAATCAAGTTTTTGCAATTTGTCTTGATGGAACCCAACTGGATTTTATTTTATGAGAACTAACCCTCTAATAAGTTTATGAGAAGTTTTGTGCGAAGGGAGTTTTTAGGTTCCACGAGATAGGATGATGAAAGAAATTGAAGGATGGACAAAAGCACAAGCTTGGGGATGCCCCCATGGCACCCCCTGGACATTCAAGAAGACTCAAGGGTCTAAGCTTGGGGATGCCCAAGGCATCCCCTCTTCTTCATCGACAACCATCAGGTCGTCTCCGTTGAAACCTATGTTTTTATCACTTTACATATTATGTGCTATTCTTGGAGCATCATTTTATTTTGCTTTTAGTTTGTTTTAGTTTGTTTGCTAGTCATGTACTTTGTTGGATCCTATCTATATTGTGTGGGAGAGAGACACAGTCCGCTTTTTCATTAGAATACTCCTACGCTTCGCTTATATTTTGTTGAGTATTCTTAACTTTGTTTTTCTTATCAACTCTTGTGTTTCGCTTATATCTTTTTAAGAGCTGTTACTTGTTGTTATTAGATTCTCTTGTGCTTCACTTATATTTTTTTAGAGAGTTGTTTATGTTTGCTTGCTTGATTTGTTGGAATGATAAAAATGCCGTGCATGTGGTAGTGGTATGATGAAAAACTTGCATAGTCTTGTAGATCTTCATGTTTGAATAACTTGATTCTTGCCAATTTTTTTGAGATGTTAAGTAAATTAATGTTTAAACTTGCTGGTTATTTAAGTTAAGGCTCATTAGTGAAGAACTACCGTTAAAGCTTGAACTCATAAAGTTCTTCATACTTGTAAGTTCGATAGTCAAGTATTTTCATCAAATGAATGTTTGGTTAACAAGGAAGACAGTATAGAGTTTTGTGTTTATGCTTAATGTATGTTCTATAGTCATTCTTGTTCCGGTTGCTGGTGCTTGTTTGCTTTGATATCCTTTGCTAGCCCAAAACTCTGTACTGAGCGGGAATGCTGCTCGTGCATCCAAACTCCTTGAGACAAATATATTTCCAGCAGTGTCCACCATACCTACCCATACATGGCATTTCTTGCCATTCCAAGTAAATTTGTCATGTGCTATCTTTAAACCTTCAAAATACTCCTTTTTGTGCCTCTGTTTTTAGCTCATGAAGAAGTAGTAGTGTAATGTACCTGCACTTAGAAATATGGCAAGTACCTGTGTATAGTGCAAATCCCTGGATCGTTTCATTTGCACACACAGTTTACGATGAATATCACAACATTGTATCAATTATTACACGAATGATCCAGACTTGGAAAAATAAATGGTTCGATACAACTTTGCATAGCATAAAGCTAGCTTATTCAATAAAGCAGCGGAAATAAATCTTCAAAGAGCCTCCATCTTCATGATGCGCCACAGGCGAAAACATGTTGGTGCAGACTCGAAACCCAAACGTAAACCTTACTCATCGTCAGAAAAATCTGCATCAATTAATAATTTGCAACAGAGTGGGTCAGATACCATTAAAAATGGATCTGGCAAGTGACACTATGTGGACACTTAGTGGAATAACTCTATAGCCTATATGCATATTTGGCTGGTGGAGTTCAAGGCTATTTTGCATAAAAGCCAATTTTTGCCTAACACTTTGTAAAAACATTTTCCTTAAATGTTTGAGACATGGCATGAAATCCATAGTCTCGTCTACCCTTGTTCACCCATCAAATTTTACTTAGAGAAATAAGATGTTGGGAGCCTCCGTTGCCATCCTTGATCAGCTGCTTGAATTGTCCGTAACCGGGGACACGGCTAAGTACTTAGTTTTTAACTCTGCAGAGGTTGTGCACTTTCACCATTAGACTCAACAAACCCAAACTATCCTCAAGCACTCAATTTGTGTTAAGGAAAAGGAGAGAGTTGAGACGAGACTTTTCGGAAGCATTTTCTCCTTCCCTTACTGGCTTGACCCGTTCCACCTACATCCTCTACATCTGCTTGTCAAGCCGGGGGGAGTCCACGCAACTTAATCCATCTAGCCAGAGCCCATATGACTAATGGCTGCACGGGAAGCATCTTCACTTAGAGAAAACTTTGGTCCCTTTGTTCCTGGGTGGCAATCCACAAGTGAATATCCCATCGGTAAAACCCCTAGGGACAACACTCAACTCATACAACCATTCAAGCCCAAATCCACCCAGGTGATAATTTAACTTAGTAGAATTAAGCTTTTCAATAAAACACTTTTGCATAGCATCAATATATCTACTAAGTTATCAATAGGGTTCTAGACACAACTAGTGTAAAGGAGATAGTAGTTTTAGCATAGCAATACTATCCAACACATGCATAAAGAAATACACTAAGTCATGCTTGGAAAATACTTAGGAGATTTATGAGGTGTGCCACTTGCCTTGGCAACAAGCAGAATAGCAACAACAGCCGCAACAGTCCTCGTTTCCCTCCGGAGATTCTAACACAACAAACAATACATAATGAACAAACAAGTTTCATAAAACTTCTAAGGAAAATATGTCATGCATGATGTGCAAAATATTCCTAAGGACTAGAGATGCATGCATGCCATGCCATGAAATAATTCTAAGTTAATGCAAGGCAAGTAGGATGGTCCAAAAATGACTAAGGACCAAGGTCATAACACTTGAGGTCGAATTTTAACTAAGGACTAAAGCTAACACAAGTCCAAAATAATTTCTAAGGAAAAGTGTTGTCAGAATTTTATTATCAAAATTTTCTAAGGAAGAAAGTTACTCTATTTGGGAGGCCAAATATTTCTAAGTATTTTGTAACTAAGATGATCAAAATATGACTAAGTCATTTTATTAGACGAATATATATGAAGAAAATTAATTTTAATCAATTTTAACTATTAACTAACACCTAAAAGCATTTAATCAATATTAAATACAAAAAACTTAGAAAATACTTTTACATAAATAGTAGAGTGTTCCTACGGCCAGAACTTAGACATACAAATTTATAGCAAAAGAGTTTGATCAAGTATCAATTTTTAAATTAAAGTTATGTCCAAAATACTAATTAAGCCACTTTTTAAGTTAAACAAAATTAATTCAACAAAACCTAAAATTACCAATGCCAAAAGTTTCTACACGTCAGTAGCTATCCAAAAATATAAAATTTATAATTTTCTGATAAAGGGATAAAAATTAATGATAGTTTTAATCGCAGGGACCAATCTGTGATGCGCAGGGACTAAACAGTAAAGAAAACAAAAGAAATCCTCGCGCTGAAGTCCTTGGATAACGTGTCGTCCTCTGATTGGTGCGCTTCTCCTCCGTGGGCAGATGCGGGCGATGCGGGCGCGGACGGGTTGCGGCGCGGACGGACGCGGCTTCATGGGCATCTTGATGACGTGGCCTCCTCTGATTGGCTGATACCTCTTCGCGTGGACGAGCTAATCTGGAGCGCTGATCCTAGATCTAACGGCTCCAAACAAAACGACTAACGGTGGGCGGCGCCTCTGCCGGAGAGCTCGCCGGAAACCTAATACTACGGTGGCGCCAGGGCCAGAGTTTGCCGGAAAAAAACGATCTAGCCTTAGCTACGGTTCGTGGAGCGTACCGATGCGTTCAGGGTGACGAGGCAATGTCGTTGGCGAGGGGTGGCGGTCCAGGGACTCCTCCTGCTCCGGTGATTGCTCGCCGGAGTAGTGAGTGGCGGCAGGTGGCTTCGGTCGATCACGTGCGCGACGATCTGGTGCACAAAAAAAAGAACAAAGGTGTCCATGAGATGTGCCGCAAAGAGAGGAAGCGAGAGGGAGATGCGTTAGGAGCTGTAGACGTCGAGGCTCACCGGAATAGGCGATGAACGGCGGCGGCAATGGCGGACGGTGGCGGCGGATTGTGGGCAGCCTTGCGGCGATCTGGCTAGGGTTCGTGGGGGATTTGAGAGAGGAGTCCGTGGGGGTTTATATGAGGGGCAAAACCCGTGCGATTGCGTGCGAAACAAGCCGGATTCGGTTAGGATTTGGAGTTAGGGTTCGGTTCGGAGTTCGTGTTCTTCACGGTGTGGAGAAGGAGCTGACAGGTGGGGTCTGCTTGTCAGCGAGAGAGAAGGGCGAGCTGGGCTTGGCCGTTGTTTGCTGCACGCGCGTGGGTTAGCTAGGTGGGCTCGGCCCAGTTAGCTAGGCTCCGCATTTTTTTCCAGAAAACGTTTTTCTTTTCTGTTTTGTTCAAAACCAAATAACTTTTGTATTTTAAACCCAAATCAACTCAAACCACTTTCAATAATTTTGTAAAAAACACACCCCACATACTTAGTATGACTTGGGGATAAAATTTACAATATTTATATTTTAAAAACAAAAGAGTTTGAAGTAAGTATTAGTGGATACTTTGCAAATTAGGTTTTTGAGATAGATTCTCTAAATTTCATAATTTGAATTCATACACAATGCAAACAATGATGCAATGACATGACGCATGATGCAATTTGAAAGTTTTAAATTTTTGTGAAAATTGGGATGTTACAAACCTAACCCCCTTAAGATGAATCTCGTCCCCGAGATTCGGATTGGCTAGCAAATAGGTGCGGGTGTTCTTCTCGCAGGTCATCCTCCCGCTCCCAAGTAGCTTCTTCTTCGGTGTGATGGCTCCATTGGACCTTGCAGAACTTGATTGTCTTGGTACGAGTAATCCTCTCTGCAATCTCTAAAATCTTGATTGGCTTCTCCTCATAAGTCAAATCACTCTCCAGTTGAACTTCTTCCAAGGGCACAGTATCACGTAGTGCTGTCTCAGCCATCTCAGGGTGACACTTCTTCAACTGGCTTACGTGGAACACGTTGTGAACTGCTGATAGAACCTCTGGCAGTTCCAACTCATAAGCTACTTCTCCTTTACGGGAGAGAACCTTATAGGGTCCAATGAATCGAGGTGCTAGCTTTCCTTTGATTCCAAACCTCTTCACACCACGTAGTGGTGAGACTCTGAGGTATGCTCTATCACCTACCTCATAGGTGATTTCCCTACGCTTGGAATCTGCATAACTCTTCTGCCTTGACTATGCTATTTTTAACCTGTCCTTTATCAATCTGACCTTCTCTTCAGCCTCTTGAATTATGTCAGGACCAAATAAGCTACGCTCACCTACACCGCTCCACAGTAATGGTGTAGTGCACTTTCTTCCGTACAATGCCTCAAAAGGTGCCATCTCGATACTAGCTTGGTAGCTATTATTGTATGAGAATTCTGCATATGGCAAGTTATCATCCCAACTAGATTTATAATCCAGTGCACATGCCCTAAGCATGTCCTCCAGAATCTGGTTGACTCTCTCAGTCTGTCCATCAGTCTGTGGATGAAAAGCTGTACTGAACTCTAGTCTTGTTCCTAACGACTCATGCAGTTGCTTCCAGAAATGTGAGGTAAATTGGGTACCTCTATCAGAAACAATTTTCTTAGGAACACCATGTAAACTCACAATTCTCTTCATATAGATATCTGCGAGCTTTGCACTCGTGTAAGTGGTTTTCACAGGAATAAAGTGAGCCACTTTTGTCAGACGGTCAACAATCACCCATATTGAATCATATCCTGACTTGGTTCTGGGTAATCCCGTGATGAAATCCATTCCTATTTGCTCCCATTTCCATTCTGGTACTGGTAATGGTTGTAGCAGTCCCGCGGGTTTCTGATGTTCTGCCTTCACACGACTACACACGTCACACTTGGCAATATATTCTGCGATATCTCTTTTCAGACCATTCCACCAAAATCTCTCCTTTACATCCATATACATCTTGGTGTTACCCGGATGTATGGAGTAAGGTGAGTCATGTGCCTCTTGTAGGATTAGTTTCCTAAGATCCTCATTCTGCGGCACACAAATACGGTTCTCAAACCACATCGTACCTTGTTCATCCTCCCGGAATCCTTTGGCCTTGCCTTCACTCAGATTGGTCTTGATTTCTTCCATCACTTTATCTCCCTTCTGTGCTTCTCGAATCCTATCCATCAACATTGGTTGCACCTCCAGTGCTGCTATAAATCCTTCAGGTACCACTTCCAATCTAAGGTCTTTAAATGCATTGCACAAATCTTCCGGCAATTCTCCTGCCGTTAATCCATTGACATGAACCTTACGGCTTAATGCGTCAGCCACTACGTTGGCTTTTCCAGGGTGATATTGCAAACTCAAATCATAATCCTTAATGAGTTCTAGCCATCTTCGCTGTCTCATGTTTAACTCCTTCTGGGTGAAAATGTACTTGAGGCTCTTGTGATCGGTGAATACCTCACACCTTTTTCCATCAGGTATTGTCTCCAAGTCTTCAGTGCATGAACTACTGAAGCTAACTCTAAATCATGAGTAGGATAGTTGACTTCATGCTTCTTGAGTTGTCTAGAGGCGTAAGAAACTACCTTGCCTCCCTGCATCAAGACACTTCCTAATCCATGACGCGATGCGTCACAATATACTTGGAAATCTTTCTCTATATCTGGTAGACACAAGACTGGTGCTGAAACTAATCGCTTCTTCAAATCTTGGAAACTGGTTTCACAGGTTTCAGTCCAGTCGAACTTTTTATCCTTCTTCAATAACTCCGTCATTGGTTTGGCAATCTTCGAGAAATTCTCAATAAATCTCCTATAATATCCTGCCAATCCCAGAAAACTACGGATTTCTCCCACGTTCTTGGTTGGTTCCCACTCTGTCACTGCGGACACCTTTTCTGGGTCTACTGCGATCCCTTCCTTAGACACCACGTGTCCTAAGAATCCAACTTTCTCCAACCAAATTCACATTTGCTGAATTTGGCATACAACTTATGCTCTCTCAGCCTCTGCAATACTATATGTAGATGCTCTTCATGCTCCTGTGACTTTTGGAATAAATTAATATGTCATCAATGAAGACAACAACAAATTTATCCAGAAAATCCATGAATACCTTATTCATCATATTCATAAAATAAGCTGGTGCATTGGTCAAGCCAAAGGCATCACTGTGTACTCATACAGACCATACCTAGTAGTAAATCGGTCTTGGGTATATCCATCTCCCTAACCTTCATTTGGAAATACCCTGATCGAAGATCGATTTTAGAGAATACACATGCACCTTCCAATTGATCGAATAGATCATTGATCTTGGGTAATGGGTACTTGTTCTTGATAGTTACTTCATTCAGTGAACGATAATCCGTAACCAGCCTCTGCGTACTATCTTTCTTCTCGACAAATAATATGGGGGCTCCCCATGGTGAAGAACTCGGACGAATGAATCCTTTCTGCAGATGTTCATCTAACTGTTTCTTGAGTTCCTTCAATTCATCAACCGCCATGGGATATGGTCTCTTGGCTATGGGTCCTGTCCCCGGTACCAATTCAATGAGAAACTCCACATCTCTATCCGGTGGCATTCCCGGTAGTTCTTCAGGAAACACATCTGGGTATTCCTTTACTATGAGCACATCACCGAGGCTAACCCCCTTAAGAGAATTAAGCCTAACCTTCTTCATTTCAAATTTTGATTTGAATTTGATCCTTTTCTTTTCTGGGGTAGTGAGGGTGATTGCTCTGTTTGCACAGTCTATGACTCCTTCAAAACGAGTCATCCAATCCATCCCTAGAATGACATCTAGGCCTTGGGTCTCTAGGATGATTAAGTCTGCTGGAACTGATGTTTTCCAATACTCAACTTCAACTGTCTACACCCGGAGTTAGCTAATATCTCTCCACCCGGAGAACTTACCCTTATAGGTTTTCCTATGGTTTCCTCAACTAGCCCATGCTTGTTTACAAATTCTCTTGAAATGAATGAATGAGATGCTCCGGTATCAAATAAAATCAATGCTGGACAAGAGTTGATTAGTAACGTACCGATCACAGCATCAGGTTCATCAAGGACTTCTTCAACATTGATGTGGTTCACATGTCCTTTATTGAAAGGATTGGGTTTGGTAGGAGTGTCCACTTTCCTCTCAGGGCAATCTGTGGCATAGTGGCCCTTGTTGTTGCACTTGAAGCAGAGCACTTGGCTGATATCTTTCTTGGGTTCAGGATTTGGGCGATGCTGTCCATTGTTATGTGTATTTCCAGTATGTCCATTTCCTTGTGTCCTCCATTGTTTCCCTTGAATCCTCCATTGTGATTGTGTGAATGGGGTTTGTGAAAGTTGCCCCCATTGTGGTTTCCATGTCTGTGACCATGGCTCCCATCATGAACAAAGTGCTTCTTAAAGGAGGGTTCAGAGTGGTGCTTGTTTGCATTCATCTTCCTCTTCCTGTTTTCAGCTTTCTTCATGCTATCTTCAAGGGTGATTGCTTGGTCAAGTAGTGCCTGATAGGTTGGTGCATAAGCAACAGTCAAAGGTATCTTCAGCTCATCACTTAAACCCTTGAGAAATTTGGCCTTCCTCTTTACATCTGTGTCAATGTCCTCAGGAGCATATCGAGACAAGGCATGAAAGTCATCCATGTACTCCTTAAGACTTCTGTTCCCCTGACGCAGATTGCGGAACTCTTCCTGTTTCAGATTCATAACGCCTGTGGAGATATGAGCATTACGAAATCCTTCCTTGAAATCCTCCCAGGTCAAAGTGTCCAATGGGTGAGTAATCTGATAAGTTTCCCACCATTGGGCAGCAGGTCCTTCAAGCAGATGTGCGGTGAACCTAACTTTCTCTGGGTCGGTGCACTCACAAGTTACCAGATCCTTGTGCACTGAGCGCAACCAGTCATCTGCCACTATGGGCTCAGTTGCAGTGGAGAACTTGTTAGGCCTGAGCCTTAGAAATCTTGCAAGTCTATCCACTTGAGGGGGAGGTGGTGGTGGTGGTGGTGGTGGTGCATGTTGATTTGCCATTAATTGAGCCATCATGGTCATCAGTTGAGTCTGGGCAGCCATCATCTGTTGCATCATAGCTTCATTGTTGTTGTTGTTGTTGTTGTTGTTGTTGTTGTTGTTGTTGTTGTTTGTTGTTGTTGTTGTTGTTGTTGTTGTTGTTGTTGTTTGTTGTTGTGTTGTTGTTGTTGTTGTTGTTGTTGTTGTTGTTGTTGTTGTTGTTGTTGTTGTGTTGTTGTTGTTGTTGTGTGTTGTTGTTGTTGTTGTTGTTGTTCTGAGGATTACGGCGGGAGGCATCTGTGGTTTAGCATAGATGAGTAAAAGATAGACAGAACTAGGAGAAGTAATTCTACACATACAAGCATTCAACAAAACACAACAAACCACCAACTCCACTTTACCTTTAGAAATTTAACAAGGTCTAGAATAAAACACACGGATGTTCTGGAAATAAAAGCCTAAATATTGTCATACCACAATTTGGTTGATCAATACTAACGCAAAAGAATAACGTCTGGATAAAATGGTAGTCCCACTAACTATCCTAACCCACAACCATGGAATCATCCTCTTCTTCTTCAACTTCCTGGATCTCGAAGCCTTCCTGATCAAGCACACTCCTCAGTTCCTTCACTTCCTTCGTCAGCTCCAAGTTCTTCTCTTGCAGTTCCTTCTTCTCTGCACGAAGCCGCTTGATCAAGTCAAAGTCTGCTTCTAGTTCCACTTCATTGCTCTCAAGCTCCATCTTCATTTCCTTCATCTCCTTGTTCTTCTTCTGGACTCTCTTCTCTTGATTCTTATACTTCTTTTCTTGCTCCTGGAACTTCTCTTCTAGGGCCTTGAGCCTTTCTTCCTGTTCCTTCACCTTCTCTTCATTCTCCTGGACTTGGGCGCAAAGCTCATCATTTTTGTAGAGTTCTTCGTAGTTATCATGAAAGAGCTCATGGACTAGGTGCTCCAAGTCTTGGCAATATTTGCCTAGGAACTCAGCTTTGCCCCTATCCTTGGTGTCAAATTCATAGGGTTCTCCTTCTTCATCACGCCTTCCGAAAAGAATGGAGTAGTGACCACCCAATTCCTGGTAGTAGCGTCCACAAAGACGCCCTATCAGGTCTTGCATGATGACGTTGAGTCCCTTCTCCATGGTGTCGCTTACCACCTTGATCTCCATGGTCTTCTCGCCTTCACGTCCTAGCTGAACCGCCTTGATTCCCCATAGTCCTTCCCTGTGGAGCTTCTTCAAGATGCAGCCCTTGATCTTGGGTATTGGCAACTTCAAGCGTTCAAGCAGGTCGAGGAGGTAGAAGCCAAAGCGAGTCTCTCCAAGGTCCTCCGCGGTGGTGTAGTCGAATCTCTTCATCCTTAAGTTAGAAGGAACAAGGTATGAGATAAAATGTATAAGTCAAGAATTACGAGTACTTAGAAGAAGACAAGAATATTATGTAAAAGTTTTTATACTTAGTAAAAATTACCTCTGTTTTTAGCTCATGAGGAAGTAGTAGTGTAATGTACCTGCACTTAGAAATATGGCAAGTACCTGTGTATAGTGCAAATCCCTGGATCGTTTCATTTGCACACACAGTTTACGATGAATATCACAACATTGTATCAATTATTACACGAATGATCCAGACTTGGAAAAATAAATGGTTCGATACAACTTTGCATAGCATAAAGCTAGCTTATTCAATAAAGCAGCGGAAATAAATCTTCAAAGAGCCTCCATCTTCATGATGCGCCACAGGCGAAAACATGTTGGTGCAGACTCGAAACCCAAACGTAAACCTTACTCATCGTCAGAAAAATCTGCATCAATTAATAATTTGCAACAGAGTGGGTCAGATACCATTAAAAATGGATCTGGCAAGTGACACTATGTGGACACTTAGTGGAATAACTCTATAGCCTATATGCATATTTGGCTGGTGGAGTTCAAGGCTATTTTGCATAAAAGCCAATTTTTGCCTAACACTTTGTAAAACATTTTCCTTAAACGTTTGAGACATGGCATGAAATCCATAGTCTCGTCTACCCTTGTTCACCCATCAAATTTTACTTAGAGAAATAAGATGTTGGGAGCCTCCGTTGCCATCCTTGATCAGCTGCTTGAATTGTCCGTAACCGGGGACACGGCTAAGTACTTAGTTTTTAACTCTGCAGAGGTTGTGCACTTTCACCATTAGACTCAACAAACCCAAACTATCCTCAAGCACTCAATTTGTGTTAAGGAAAAGGAGAGAGTTGAGACGAGACTTTTCGGAAGCATTTTCTCCTTCCCGTACTGGCTTGACCCGTTCCACCTACATCCTCTACATCTGCTTGTCAAGCCGGGGGGAGTCCACGCAACTTAATCCATCTAGCCAGAGCCCATATGACTAATGGCTGCACGGGAAGCATCTTCACTTAGAGAAAACTTTGGTCCCTTTGTTCCTGGGTGGCAATCCACAAGTGAATATCCCATCGGTAAAACCCCTAGGGACAACACTCAACTCATACAACCATTCAAGCCCAAATCCACCCAGGTGATAATTTAACTTAGTAGAATTAAGCTTTTCAATAAAACACTTTTGCATAGCATCAATATATCTACTAAGTTATCAATAGGATTCTAGACACAACTAGTGTAAAGGAGATAGTAGTTTTAGCATAGCAATACTATCCAACACATGCATAAAGAAATACACTAAGTCATGCTTGGAAAATACTTAGGAGATTTATGAGGTGTGCCACTTGCCTTGGCAACAAGCAGAATAGCAACAACAGCCGCAACAGTCCTCGTTTCCCTCCGGAGATTCTAACACAACAAACAATACATAATGAACAAACAAGTTTCATAAAACTTCTAAGGAAAATATGTCATGCATGATGTGCAAAATATTCCTAAGGACTAGAGATGCATGCATGCCATGCCATGAAATAATTCTAAGTTAATGCAAGGCAAGTAGGATGGTCCAAAAATGACTAAGGACCAAGGTCATAACACTTGAGGTCGAATTTTAACTAAGGACTAAAGCTAACACAAGTCCAAAATAATTTCTAAGGAAAAGTGTTGTCAGAATTTTATTATCAAAATTTTCTAAGGAAGAAAGTTACTCTATTTGGGAGGCCAAATATTTCTAAGTATTTTGTAACTAAGATGATCAAAATATGACTAAGTCATTTTATTAGACGAATATATATGAAGAAAATTAATTTTAATCAATTTTAACTATTAACTAACACCTAAAAGCATTTAATCAATATTAAATACAAAAAACTTAGAAAATACTTTTACATAAATAGTAGAGTGTTCCTACGGCCAGAACTTAGACATACAAATTTATAGCAAAAGAGTTTGATCAAGTATCAATTTTTAAATTAAAGTTATGTCCAAAATACTAATTAAGCCACTTTTTAAGTTAAACAAAATTAATTCAACAAAACCTAAAATTACCAATGCCAAAAGTTTCTACACGTCAGTAGCTATCCAAAAATATAAAATTTATAATTTTCTGATAAAGGGATAAAAATTAATGATAGTTTTAATCGCAGGGACCAATCTGTGATGCGCAGGGACTAAACAGTAAAGAAAACAAAAGAAATCCTCGCGCTGAAGTCCTTGGATAACGTGTCGTCCTCTGATTGGTGCGCTTCTCCTCCGTGGGCAGATGCGGGCGATGCGGGCGCGGACGGGTTGCGGCGCGGACGGACGCGGCTTCATGGGCATCTTGATGACGTGGCCTCCTCTGATTGGCTGATACCTCTTCGCGTGGACGAGCTAATCTGGAGCGCTGATCCTAGATCTAACGGCTCCAAACAAAACGACTAACGGTGGGCGGCGCCTCTGCCGGAGAGCTCGCCGGAAACCTAATACTACGGTGGCGCCAGGGCCGGAGTTCGCCGGAAAAACGATCTAGCCTTAGCTACGGTTCGTGGAGCGTACCGATGCGTTCAGGGTGACGAGGCGATGTCGTTGGCGAGGGGTGGCGGTCCAGGGACTCCTCCTGCTCCGGTGATTGCTCGCCGGAGTAGTGAGTGGCGGCAGGTGGCTTCGGTCGATCACGTGCGCGACGATCTGGTGCACAAAAAAAAGAACAAAGGTGTCCATGAGATGTGCCGCAAAGAGAGGAAGCGAGAGGGAGATGCGTTAGGAGCTGTAGACGTCGAGGCTCACCGGAATAGGCGATGAACGGCGGCGGCAATGGCGGACGGTGGCGGCGGATTGTGGGCAGCCTTGCGGCGATCTGGCTAGGGTTCGTGGGGGATTTGAGAGAGGAGTCCGTGGGGGTTTATATGAGGGGCAAAACCCGTGCGATTGCGTGCGAAACAAGCCGGATTCGGTTAGGATATGGAGTTAGGGTTCGGTTCGGAGTTCGTGTTCTTCACGGTGTGGAGAAGGAGATGACAGGTGGGGTCTGCTTGTCAGCGAGAGAGAAGGGCGAGCTGGGCTTGGGCCGTTGTTTGCTGCACGCGCGTGGGTTAGCTAGGTGGGCTCGGCCCAGTTAGCTAGGCTCCGCATTTTTTTCCAGAAAACCTTTTTCTTTTCTGTTTTACACAAAACCATATAACTTTTGAATTTTAAAACCAAATCAAATCAAACCACTTTCTGTATATTTGTAAAAACACACCCCACATACTTAGTATGACTTGGGGATATAATTTACAATATTTATATTTTAAAAACAAAAGAGTTTGAAGTAAGTATTAGCGGATACTTTGCAAATTAGGTTTTTGAGATAAATTCTCTAAATTTCATAATTTGAATTCATACACAATGCAAACAATGATGCAATGACATGATGCATGATGCAATTTGAAAGTTTTAAATTTTTGTGAAAATTGGGATGTTACAAACCTAACCCCCTTAAGATGAATCTCGTCCCCGAGATTCGGATTGGCTAGCAAATAGGTGCGGGTGTTCTTCTCGCAGGTCATCCTCCCGCTCCCAAGTAGCTTCTTCTTCGGTGTGATGGCTCCATTGGACCTTGCAGAACTTGATTGTCTTGGTACGAGTAATCCTCTCTGCAATCTCTAAAATCTTGATTGGCTTCTCCTCATAAGTCAAATCACTCTCCAGTTGAACTTCTTCCAAGGGCACAGTATCACGTAGTGCTGTCTCAGCCATCTCAGGGTGACACTTCTTCAACTGGCTTACGTGGAACACGTTGTGAACTGCTGATAGAACCTCTGGCAGTTCCAACTCATAAGCTACTTCTCCTTTACGGAGAGAACCTTATAGGGTCCAATGAATCGAGGGTGCTAGCTTTCCTTTGATTCCAAACCTCTTCACACCACGTAGGGGTGAGACTCTAAGGTATGCTCTATCACCTACCTCATAGGTGATTTCCCTACGCTTGGAATCTGCATAACTCTTCTGCCTTGACTATGCTATTTTTAACCTGTCCTTTATCAATCTGACCTTCTCTTCAGCCTCTTGAATTATGTCAGGACCAAATAAGCTACGCTCACCTACACCGCTCCACAGTAATGGTGTAGTGCACTTTCTTCCGTACAATGCCTCAAAAGGTGCCATCTCGATACTAGCTTGGTAGCTATTATTGTATGAGAATTCTGCATATGGCAAGTTATCATCCCAACTAGATTTATAATCCAGTGCACATGCCCTAAGCATGTCCTCCAGAATCTGGTTGACTCTCTCAGTCTGTCCATCAGTCTGTGGATGAAAAGCTGTACTGAACTCTAGTCTTGTTCCTAACGACTCATGCAGTTGCTTCCAGAAATGTGAGGTAAATTGGGTACCTCTATCAGAAACAATTTTCTTAGGAACACCATGTAAACTCACAATTCTCTTCATATAGATATCTGCGAGCTTTGCACTCGTGTAAGTGGTTTTCACAGGAATAAAGTGAGCCACTTTTGTCAGACGGTCAACAATCACCCATATTGAATCATATCCTGACTTGGTTCTGGGTAATCCCGTGATGAAATCCATTCCTATTTGCTCCCATTTCCATTCTGGTACTGGTAATGGTTGTAGCAGTCCCGCGGGTTTCTGATGTTCTGCCTTCACACGACTACACACGTCACACTTGGCAATATATTCTGCGATATCTCTTTTCAGACCATTCCACCAAAATCTCTCCTTTACATCCATATACATCTTGGTGTTACCCGGATGTATGGAGTAAGGTGAGTCATGTGCCTCTTGTAGGATTAGTTTCCTAAGATCCTCATTCTGCGGCACACAAATACGGTTCTCAAACCACATCGTACCTTGTTCATCCTCCCGGAATCCTTTGGCCTTGCCTTCACTCAGATTGGTCTTGATTTCTTCCATCACTTTATCTCCCTTCTGTGCTTCTCGAATCCTATCCATCAACATTGGGTTGCACCTCCAGTGCTGCTATAAATCCTTCAGGTACCACTTCCAATCTAAGGTCTTTAAATGCATTGCACAAATCTTCCGGCAATTCTCCTGCCGTTAATCCATTGACATGAACCTTACGGCTTAATGCGTCAGCCACTACGTTGGCTTTTCCAGGGTGATATTGCAAACTCAAATCATAATCCTTAATGAGTTCTAGCCATCTTCGCTGTCTCATGTTAACTCCTTCTGGGTGAAAATGTACTTGAGGCTCTTGTGATCGGTGAATACCTCACACCTTTTTCCCATCAGGTATTGTCTCCAAGTCTTCAGTGCATGAACTACTGAAGCTAACTCTAAATCATGAGTAGGATAGTTGACTTCATGCTTCTTGAGTTGTCTAGAGGCGTAAGAAACTACCTTGCCTCCCTGCATCAAGACACTTCCTAAATCTTTCTCTATATCTGGTAGACACAAGACTGGTGCTGAAACTAATCGCTTCTTCAAATCTTGGAAACTAGTTTCACAGGTTTCAGTCCAGTCGAACTTTTTATCCTTCTTTAATAACTCCGTCATTGGTTTGGCAATCTTCGAGAAATTCTCAATAAATCTCCTATAATATCCTGCCAATCCCAGAAAACTACGGATTTCTCCCACGTTCTTGGGTGGTTCCCACTCTGTCACTGCGGACACCTTTTCTGGGTCTACTGCGATCCCTTCCTTAGACACCACGTGTCCTAAGAATCCAACTTTCTCCAACCAAAATTCACATTTGCTGAATTTGGCATACAACTTATGCTCTCTCAGCCTCTGCAATACTATATGTAGATGCTCTTCATGCTCCTTGTGACTTTTGGAATAAATTAATATGTCATCAATGAAGACAACAACAAATTTATCCAGAAAATCCATGAATACCTTATTCATCATATTCATAAAATAAGCTGGTGCATTGGTCAAGCCAAAAGGCATCACTGTGTACTCATACAGACCATACCTAGTAGTAAATGCGGTCTTGGGTATATCCATCTCCCTAACCTTCATTTGGAAATACCCTGATCGAAGATCGATTTTAGAGAATACACATGCACCTTCCAATTGATCGAATAGATCATTGATCTTGGGTAATGGGTACTTGTTCTTGATAGTTACTTCGTTCAGTGAACGATAATCCGTAACCAGCCTCTGCGTACTATCTTTCTTCTCGACAAATAATATGGGGGCTCCCCATGGTGAAGAACTCGGACGAATGAATCCTTTCTGCAGATGTTCATCTAACTGTTTCTTGAGTTCCTTCAATTCATCAACCGCCATGGGATATGGTCTCTTGGCTATGGGTCCTGTCCCCGGTACCAATTCAATGAGAAACTCCACATCTCTATCCGGTGGCATTCCCGGTAGTTCTTCAGGAAACACATCTGGGTATTCCTTTACTATGAGCACATCACCGAGGCTAACCCCCTTAAGAGAATTAAGCCTAACCTTCTTCATTTCAAATTTTGATTTGAATTGATCCTTTTCTTTTCTGGGGTAGTGAGGGTGATTGCTCTGTTTACACAGTCTATGATTCCCTCAAATTGAGTCATCCAATCCATCCCTAGAATGACATCTAGGCCTTGGGTCTCTAGGATGATTAAGTCTGCTGGAAACTGATGTTTTCCAATACTCAACTTCAACTGTCTACACCCGGAGTTAGCTAATATCTCTCCACCCGGAGAACTTACCCTTATAGGTTTTCCTATGGTTTCCT
Source organism: Puccinellia tenuiflora (assembly GCA_012064385.1). NCBI lineage: Eukaryota > Viridiplantae > Streptophyta > Magnoliopsida > Poales > Poaceae > Puccinellia > Puccinellia tenuiflora. The sequence continues at coordinate 281,907 of QRDG01001501.1, read as the reverse complement.
CAACTAGCCCATGCTTGTTTACAAATTCTCTTGAAATGAATGAATGAGATGCTCCGGTATCAAATAAAATCAATGCTGGACAAGAGTTGATTAGTAACGTACCGATCACAGCATCAGGTTCATCAAGGACTTCTTCAACATTGATGTGGTTCACATGTCCTTTATTGAAAGGATTGGGTTTGGTAGGAGTGTCCACTTTCCTCTCAGGGCAATCTGTGGCATAGTGGCCCTTGTTGTTGCACTTGAAGCAGAGTACTTGGCTGATATCTTTCTTGGGTTCAGGATTTGGGCGATGCTGTCCATTGTTATGTGTATTTCCAGTATGTCCATTTCCTTGTGTCCTCCATTGTTTCCCTTGAATCCTCCATTGTGATTGTGTGAATGGGGTTTGTGAAAGTTGCCCCCATTGTGGTTTCCATGTCTGTGACCATGGCTCCCATCATGAACAAAGTGCTTCTTAAAGGAGGGTTCAGAGTGGTGCTTGTTTGCATTCATCTTCCTCTTCCTGTTTTCAGCTTTCTTCATGCTATCTTCAAGGGTGATTGCTTGGTCAAGTAGTGCCTGATAGGTTGGTGCATAAGCAACAGTCAAAGGTATCTTCAGCTCATCACTTAAACCCTTGAGAAATTTGGCCTTCCTCTTTACATCTGTGTCAATGTCCTCAGGAGCATATCGAGACAAGGCATGAAAGTCATCCATGTACTCCTTAAGACTTCTGTTCCCCTGACGCAGATTGCGGAACTCTTCCTGTTTCAGATTCATAACGCCTGTGGAGATATGAGCATTACGAAATCCTTCCTTGAAATCCTCCCAGGTCAAAGTGTCCAATGGGTGAGTAATCTGATAAGTTTCCCACCATTGGGCAGCAGGTCCTTCAAGCAGATGTGCGGTGAACCTAACTTTCTCTGGGTCGGTGCACTCACAAGTTACCAGATCCTTGTGCACTGAGCGCAACCAGTCATCTGCCACTATGGGCTCAGTTGCAGTGGAGAACTTGTTAGGCCTGAGCCTTAGAAATCTTGCAAGTCTATCCACTTGAGGGGGAGGTGGTGGTGGTGGTGGTGCATGTTGATTTGCCATTAATTGAGCCATCATGGTCATCAGTTGAGTCTGGGCAGCCATCATCTATTGCATCATAGCTTCGGTGTTGTTGTGTTGTTGTTGTTGTTGTTGTTGTTGTTGTTGTTGTTGTTGTTGTTGTTGTTGTTGTTGTTGTTGTTGTTGTTGTTGTTGTTGTTGTTGTTGTTGTTGTTGTTGTTGTTGTTGTTGTTCTGAGGATTACGGCGGGGAGGCATCTGTGGTTTTAGCATAGATGAGTAAAAGATAGACAGAACTAGGAGAAGTAATTCTACACATACAAGCATTCAACAAAACACAACAAACCACCAACTCCACTTTAACCTTTAGAAATTTAACAAGGTCTAGAATAAAACACACGGATGTTCTGGAAATAAAAGCCTAAATATTGTCATACCACAATTTGGTTGATCAATACTAACGCAAAAGAATAACGTCTGGATAAAATGGTAGTCCCACTAACTATCCTAACCCACAACCATGGAATCATCCTCTTCTTCTTCAACTTCCTGGATCTCGAAGCCTTCCTGATCAAGCACACTCCTCAGTTCCTTCACTTCCTTCGTCAGCTCCAAGTTCTTCTCTTGCAGTTCCTTCTTCTCTGCACGAAGCCGCTTGATCAAGTCAAAGTCTGCTTCTAGTTCCACTTCATTGCTCTCAAGCTCCATCTTCATTTCCTTCATCTCCTTGTTCTTCTTCTGGACTCTCTTCTCTTGATTCTTATACTTCTTTTCTTGCTCCTGGAACTTCTCTTCTAGGGCCTTGAGCCTTTCTTCCTGTTCCTTCACCTTCTCTTCATTCTCCTGGACTTGGGCGCAAAGCTCATCATTTTTGTAGAGTTCTTCGTAGTTATCATGAAAGAGCTCATGGACTAGGTGCTCCAAGTCTTGGCAATATTTGCCTAGGAACTCAGCTTTGCCCCTATCCTTGGTGTCAAATTCATAGGGTTCTCCTTCTTCATCACGCCTTCCGAAAAGAATGGAGTAGTGACCACCCAATTCCTGGTAGTAGCGTCCACAAAGACGCCCTATCAGGTCTTGCATGATGACGTTGAGTCCCTTCTCCATGGTGTCGCTTACCACCTTGATCTCCATGGTCTTCTCGCCTTCACGTCCTAGCTGAACCGCCTTGATTCCCCATAGTCCTTCCCTGTGGAGCTTCTTCAAGATGCAGCCCTTGATCTTGGGTATTGGCAACTTCAAGCGTTCAAGCAGGTCGAGGAGGTAGAAGCCAAAGCGAGTCTCTCCAAGGTCCTCCGCGGTGGTGTAGTCGAATCTCTTCATCCTTAAGTTAGAAGGAACAAGGTATGAGATAAAATGTATAAGTCAAGAATTACGAGTACTCAGAAGAAGACAAGAATATTATGTAAAAGTTTTTATACTTAGTAAAAATTACCTCTGTTTTTAGCTCATGAGGAAGTAGTAGTGTAATGTACCTGCACTTAGAAATATGGCAAGTACCTGTGTATAGTGCAAATCCCTGGATCGTTTCATTTGCACACACAGTTTACGATGAATATCACAACATTGTATCAATTATTACACGAATGATCCAGACTTGGAAAAATAAATGGTTCGATACAAAATTGCATAGCATAAAGCTAGCTTATTCAATAAAGCAGCGGAAATAATCTTCAAAGAGCCTCCATCTTCATGATGCGCCACAGGCGAAAACATGTTGGTGCAGACTCGAAACCCAAACGTAAACCTTACTCATCGTCAGAAAAATCTGCATCAATTAATAATTTGCAACAGAGTGGGTCAGATACCATTAAAAATGGATCTGGCAAGTGACACTATGTGGACACTTAGTGGAATAACTCTATAGCCTATATGCATATTTGGCTGGTGGAGTTCAAGGCTATTTTGCATAAAAGCCAATTTTGCCTAACACTTTGTAAAAACATTTTCCTTAAACGTTTGAGACAATGGCATGAAATCCATAGTCTCGTCTACCCTTGTTCACCCATCAAATTTTACTTAGAGAAATAAGATGTTGGGAGCCTCCGTTGCCATCCTTGATCAGCTGCTTAAATTGTCCGTAACCGGGGACACGGCTAAGTACTTAGTTTTTAACTCTGCAGAGGTTGTGCACTTTCACCATTAGACTCAACAAACCCAAACTATCCTCAAGCACTCAATTTGTGTTAAGGAAAAGGAGAGAGTTGAGACGAGACTTTTCGGAAGCATTTTCTCCTTCCCGTACTGGCTTGACCCGTTCCACCTACATCCTCTACATCTGCTTGTCAAGCCGGGGGAGTCCACGCAACTTAATCCATCTAGCCAGAGCCCATATGACTAATGGCTGCACGGGAAGCATCTTCACTTAGAGAAAACTTTGGTCCCTTTGTTCCTGGGTGGCAATCCACAAGTGAATATCCCATCGGTAAAACCCCTAGGGACAACACTCAACTCATACAACCATTCAAGCCCAAATCCACCCAGGTGATAATTTAACTTAGTTGAATTAAGCTTTTCAATAAAACACTTTTGCATAGCATCAATATATCTACTAAGTTATCAATAGGATTCTAGACACAACTAGTGTAAAGGAGATAGTAGTTTTAGCATAGCAATACTATCCAACACATGCATAAAGAAATACACTAAGTCATGCTTGGAAAATACTTAGGAGATTTATGAGGTGTGCCACTTGCCTTGGCAACAAGCAGAATAGCAACAACAGCCGCAACAGTCCTCGTTTCCCTCCGGAGATTCTAACACAACAAACAATACATAATGAACAAACAAGTTTCATAAAACTTCTAAGGAAAATATGTCATGCATGATGTGCAAAATATTCCTAAGGACTAGAGATGCATGCATGCCATGCCATGAAATAATTCTAAGTTAATGCAAGGCAAGTAGGATGGTCCAAAAATGACTAAGGACCAAGGTCATAACACTTGAGGTCGAATTTTAACTAAGGACTAAAGCTAACACAAGTCCAAAATAATTTTAAGGAAAAGTGTTGTCAGAATTTTATTATCAAAATTTTCTAAGGAAGAAAGTTACTCTATTTGGGAGGCCAAATATTTCTAAGTATTTTGTAACTAAGATGATCAAAATATGACTAAGTCATTTTATTAGACGAATATATATGAAGAAAATTAATTTTAATCAATTTTAACTATTAACTAACACCTAAAAGCATTTAATCAATATTAAATACAGAAAACTTAGAAAATACTTTTACATAAATAGTAGAGTGTTCCTACGGCCAGAACTTAGACATACAAAATTATAGCAAAAGAGTTTGATCAAGTATCAATTTTTAAATTAAAGTTGTGTCCAAAATACTAATTAAGCCACTTTTTAAGTTAAACAAATTAATTCAACAAAACCTAAAATTACCAATGCCAAAAGTTTCTACATGTCAGTAGCTATCCAAAAATATAAAATTTATAATTTTCTGATAAAGGGATAAAATTAATGATAGTTTTAATCGCAGGGACCAATCTGTGATGCGCAGGGACTAAACAGTAAATAAAACAAAAGAAATCCTCGCGCTGAAGTCCTTGGATAACGTGTCGTCCTCTGATTGGTGCGCTTCTCCTCCGTGGGCAGATGCGGGCGATGCGGGCGCGGACGGGTTGCGGCGCGGACGGACGCGGCTTCATGGGCATCTTGATGACGTGGCCTCCTCTGATTGGCTGATACCTCTTCGCGTGGACGAGCTAATCTGGAGCGCTGATCCTAGATCTAACGGCTCCAAACAAAACGACTAACGGTGGGCGGCGCCTCTGCCGAGAGCTCGCCGGAAACCTAATACTACGGTGGCGCCAGGGCCAGAGTTCGCCGGAAAAACGATCTAGCCTTAGCTACGGTTCGTGGAGCGTACCGATGCGTTCAGGGTGACGAGGCGATGTCGTTGGCGAGGGGTGGCGGTCCAGGGACTCCTCCTGCTCCGGTGATTGCTCGCCGGAGTAGTGAGTGGCGGCAGGTGGCTTCGGTCGATCACGTGCGCGACGATCTGGTGCACAAAAAAAAGAACAAAGGTGTCCATGAGATGTGCCGCAAAGAGAGGAAGCGAGAGGGAGATGCGTTAGGAGCTGTAGACGTCGAGGCTCACCGGAATAGGCGATGAACGGCGGCGGCAAATGGCGGACGGCGGCGGCGGATTGTGGGCAGCCTTGCGGCGATCTGGCTAGGGTTCATGGGGGTTTTGAGAGAGGAGTCCGTGGGGGTTTATATGAGGGGCAAAACCCGTGCGATTGCGTGCGAAACAAGCCGGATTCGGTTAGGATTTGGAGTTAGGGTTCGGTTCGGAGTTCGTGTTCTTCACGGTGTGGAGAAGGAGGTGACAGGTGGGGTCTGCTTGTCAGCGAGAGAAGGGCGAGCTGGGCCGTGGGCCGCTGTTTGCTGCACGCGCGTGGGTTAGCTAGGTGGGCTGGCCCAGTTAGCTAGGCATTTTTCCAGAAAACCTTTTTCTTTTCTGTTTTACACAAACCAAATAACTTTTGATTTTAAACCAAAACAAATCAAACCACTTTCTGTATATTTTGTAAAAACACACCCACAACTTAGTATGACTGGGGATATAATTACAATATTTATATTTTAAAACAAAAGAGTTTGAAGTAAGTATTGCGGATACTTTGCAAATTAGGTTTTGAGATAAAATTCTCTAAATTTCATAATTTGAAATCATACACAATGCAAACAATGATGATGCAATGACATGATGCATGATGCAATTTGAAAGTTTTAAATTTTTGTGAAAATTGGGATGTTACAAACCTAACCCCCTTAAGATGAATCTCGTCCCCGAGATTCGGATTGGCTAGCAAATAGGTGCGGGTGTTCTTCTCGCAGGTCATCCTCCCGCTCCCAGTAGCTTCTTCTTCGGTGTGATGGCTCCATTGGACCTTGCAGAACTTGATTGTCTTGGTACGAGTAATCCTCTCTGCATCTCTAAAATCTTGATTGGCTTCTCCTCATAAGTCAAATCACTCTCCAGTTGAACTTCCTCCAAGGGCACAGTATCACGTAGTGCTGTCTCAGCCATCTCAGGGTGACACTTCTTCAACTGGCTTACGTGGAACACGTTGTGAACTGCTGATAGAACCTCTGGCAGTTCCAACTCATAAGCTACTTCTCCTTTTCGAGAGAGAACCTTATAGGGTCCAATGAATCGAGGTGCCAACTTTCCTTTGATTCCAAATCTCTTTACACCACGTAGGGTGAGACTCTAAGGTATGCTCTATCACCTACCTCATAGGTGATTTCCCTACGCTTGGAATCTGCATAGCTCTTTGTCTTGACTGTGCTATTTTTAACCTGTCCTTAATCAATCTGACCTTCTCTTCAGCTTCCTGAATTATGTCAGGACCAAAAGCTACGCTCACCTACACCACTCCACAGTAATGGTGTAGTGCACTTTCTTCCGTACAATGCCTCAAAAGGTGCCATCTCTATACTAGCTTGGTAGCTTTATTGTATGAGAATTCTGCATATGGCAAGTTATCATCCCAACTAGATTTATAATCCAGTGCACATGCCCTAAGCATGTCCTCCAGAATCTGGTTGACTCTCTCAGTCTGTCCATCAGTCTGTGGATGAAAAGCTGTACTGAACTCTAGTCTTGTTCCTAACGACTCATGCAGTTGCTTCCAGAAATGTGAGGTAAATTGGGTACCTCTATCAGAAACAATTTTCTTAGGAACACCATGTAAACTCACAATTCTCTTCATATAGATATCTGCGAGCTTTGCACTCGTGTAAGTGGTTTTCACAGGAATAAAGTGAGCCACTTTGTCAGACGGTCAACAATCACCCATATTGAATCATATCCTGACTTGGTTCTGGGTAATCCCGTGATGAAATCCATTCCTATTTGCTCCCATTTCCATTCTGGTACTGGTAATGGTTGTAGCAGTCCCGCGGGTTTCTGATGTTCTGCCTTCACACGACTACACACGTCACACTTGGCAATATATTCTGCGATATCTCTTTTCAGACCATTCCACCAAAATCTCTCCTTTACATCCATATACATCTTGGTGTTACCCGGATGTATGGAGTAAGGTGAGTCATGTGCCTCTTGTAGGATTAGTTTCCTAAGATCCTCATTCTGCGGCACACAAATACGGTTCTCAAACCACATCGTACCTTGTTCATCCTCCCGGAATCCTTTGGCCTTGCCTTCACTCAGATTGGTCTTGATTTCTTCCATCACTTTATCTCCCTTCTGTGCTTCTCGTATCCTATCCATCAAGCATGGTTGTACCTCAGTGCTGCAAATCCTTGGGTACAACTTCCAGTCTAAGGTCCTTAAATGCATTGCACAAATCTTCTGGCAATTCTCCTGCCGTTAATCCATTAACATGAACTTTACGGCTTAATGCGTCGGCTACTACGTTGGCTTTTCCTGGGTGATACTGCAGACTCAAATCATAATCTTTTATGAGTTCTAGCCACCTTCGCTGTCTCATGTTCAGCTCCTTCTGGGTGAAAATATACTTGAGACTCTTGTGATCAGTGAATACCTCACACCTTTTTCCCATCAGGTACTGTCTCCAAGTCTTCAGTGCATGAACTACTGAAGCTAACTCTAAATCATGAGTAGGATAGTTGACTTCATGCTTCTTGAGTTGTCTAGAGGCGTAAGAAACTACTTCCCTCCTGCATCAAGACACTTCCTAACCCATGACGCGATGCGTCACAATATACTTGGAAATCTTCTCTATATCTGGTAGACACAAGACTGGTGCTGAAACTAATCGCTTCTTCAATCTTGGAAACTGGTTTCGCAGGTTTCAGTCCATCGAACTTTTATCCTTCTTCAATAACTCCGTCATTGGTTTGGCAATCTTCGAGAAATTCTCAATAAATCTCCTATAATATCCTGCCAATCCCAGAAAACTACGGATTTCTCCCACGTTCTTGGGTGGTTCCCATTGTCACTGCGGACACCTTTTCTGGGTCTACTGCGATCCCTTCCTTAGACACCACGTGTCCTAGAATCCAACTTTCTCCAACCAAAATTCACATTTGCTGAATTTGGCATACAACTTATGCTCTCTCAGCCTCTGCACATATATGTAGATGCTCTTCATGCTCCTTGTGACTTTGGAATAAATTAATATGTCGTCAATGAAGACAACAACAAATTTATCCAGAAATCCATGAATACCTTATTCATCATATTCATAAAATAAGCTGGTGCATTGGTCAAGCCAAAAGGCATCACTGTGTACTCATACAGACCATACCTAGTGGTAAATGCGGTCTTGGGTATATCCATCTCCCTAACCTTCATTTGGAAATACCCTGATCGAAGATCGATCTTAGAGAATACACATGCACCTTCCAATTGATCGAATAGATCATTGATCTTGGGTAATGGGTACTTGTTCTTGATAGTTACTTCGTTCAGTGAACGATAATCCGTAACCAGCCTCTGGTACTATCTTTCTTCTCGACAAATATATGGGGGCTCCCCATGGTGAAGAACTCGGACGAATGAATCCTTTCTGCAGATGTTCATCTAACTGTTTCTTGAGTTCCTTCAATTCATCAACCGCCATGGGATATGGTCTCTTGGCTATGGGTCCTGTCCCCGGTACCAATTCAATGAGAAACTCCACATCTCTATCCGGTGGCATTCCCGGTAGTTCTTCAGGAAACACATCTGGGTATTCCTTTACTATGAGCACATCACCGAGGCTAACCCCCTTAAGAGAATTAAGCCTAACCTTCTTCATTTCAAATTTTGACTTGAATTTAATCCTTTTCTTTTCTGGGGTAGTGAGGGTGATTGCTCTGTTTACACAGTCTATGATTCCCTCAAATTGAGTCATCCAATCCATCCCTAGAATGACATCTAGGCCTTGGGTCTCTAGGATGATTAAGTCTGCTGGAAACTGATGTTTTCCAATACTCAACTTCAACTGTCTACACCCGGAGTTAGCTAATATCTCTCCACCCGGAGAACTTACCCTTATAGGTTTTCCTATGGTTTCCTCAACTAGCCCATGCTTGTTTACAAATTCTCTTGAAATGAATGAATGAGATGCTCCGGTATCAAATAAAATCAATGCTGGACAAGAGTTGATTAGGAACGTACCGATCACAGCATCAGGTTCATCAAGGACTTCTTCAACATTGATGTGGTTCACATGTCCCTTATTGAAAGGATTGGGCTTGGTAGGAGTGTCCACTTTCCTCTCAGGGCAATCTGTGGCATAGTGGCCCTTGTTGTTGCACTTGAAGCAGAGTACTTGGCTGATATCTTTCTTGGGTTCAGGATTTGGGCGATGCTGTCCATTGTTATGTGTATGTCCAGTATGTCCATTTTCCTTGTGTCCTCCATTGTTTCCCTTGAATCCTCCATTGTGATTGTGTGAATGGGGTTTGTGAAAGTTGCCCCCATTGTGGTTTCCATGTCTGTGACCATGGTTCCCATCATGAACAAAGTGCTTCTTAAAGGAGGGTTCAGAGTGGTGCTTGTTTGCATTCATCTTCCTCTTCCTGTTTTCAGCTTTCTTCATGCTATCTTCAAGGGTGATTGCTTGGTCAAGTAGTGCCTGATAGGTTGGTGCATAAGCAACAGTCAAAGGTATCTTCAGCTCATCACTTAAACCCTTGAGAAATTTGGCCTTCCTCTTTACATCTGTGTCAATGTCCTCAGGAGCATATCGAGACAAGGCATGAAAGTCATCCATGTACTCCTTAAGACTTCTGTTCCCCTGACGCAGATTGCGGAACTCTTCCTGTTTCAGATTCATAACGCCTGTGGAGATATGAGCATTACGAAATCCTTCCTTGAAATCCTCCCAGGTCAAAGTGTCCAATGGGTGAGTAATCTGATAAGTTTCCCACCATTGGGCAGCAGGTCCTTCAAGCAGATGTGCGGTGAACCTAACTTTCTCAGGGTCGGTGCACTCACAAGTTACCAGATCCTTGTGCACTGAGCGCAACCAGTCATCTGCCACTATGGGCTCAGTTGCAGTGGAGAACTTGTTAGGCCTGAGCCTTAGAAATCTTGCAAGTCTATCCACTTGAGGGGGAGGTGGTGGTGGTGGTGGTGCATGTTGATTTGCCATGAATTGAGCCATCATGGTCATCAGTTGAGTCTGGGCAGCCATCATCTGTTGCATCATAGCTTCGTGTTGTTGTTGTTGTTGTTGTTTGTTTGTTGTTGTTGTGTTGTTGTTGTTGTTGTTGTTGTTGTTGTTGTTGTTGTTGTTGTTGTTGTTGTTGTTGTTGTTCTGAGGATTACGGCGGGGAGGCATCTGTGGTTTCAGCATAGATGAGTAAAAGATAGACAGAACTAGGAGAAGTAATTCTACACATACAAGCATTCAACAAAACACAACAAACCACCAACTCCACTTTAACCTTTAGAAATTTAACAAGGTCTAGAATAAAACACACGGATGTTCTGGAAATAAAAAGCCTAAATATTGTCATACCACAATTTGGTTGATCAATACTAACGCAAAAGAATAACGTCTGGATAAAATGGTAGTCCCACTAACTATCCTAACCCACAACCATGGAATCATCCTCTTCTTCTTCAACTTCCTGGATCTCGAAGCCTTCCTGATCAAGCACACTCCTCAGTTCCTTCACTTCCTTCGTCAGCTCCAAGTTCTTCTCTTGCAGTTCCTTCTTCTCTGCACGAAGCCGCTTGATCAAGTCAAAGTCTGCTTCTAGTTCCACTTCATTGCTCTCAAGCTCCATCTTCATTTCCTTCATCTCCTTGTTCTTCTTCTGGACTCTCTTCTCTTGATTCTTATACTTCTTTTCTTGCTCCTGGAACTTCTCTTCTAGGGCCTTGAGCCTTTCTTCCTGTTCCTTCACCTTCTCTTCATTCTCCTGGACTTGGGCGCAAAGCTCATCATTTTTGTAGAGTTCTTCGTAGTTATCATGAAAGAGCTCATGGACTAGGTGCTCCAAGTCTTGGCAATATTTGCCTAGGACTCAGCTTTGCCCCTATCCTTGGTGTCAAATGCATAGGGTTCTCCTTCTTCATCACGCCTTCCGAAAAGAATGGAGTAGTGACACCCAATTCCTGGTGTAGCGTCCACAAAGACGCCCTATCAGGTCTTGCATGATGACGTTGAGTCCCTTCTCCATGGTGTCGCTTACCACCTGATCTCCATGGTCTTCTCGCCTTCACGTCCTAGCTGAATCGCCTTGATTCCCCATAGTCCTTCCCTGTGGAGCTTCTTCAAGATGCAGCCCTTGATCTTGGGTATTGGCAACTTCAAGCGTTCAAGCAGGTCGAGGAGGTAGAAGCCAAAGCGAGTCTCTCCAAGTCCTCCGCGGTGGTGTAGTCGAATCTCTTCATCCTTAAGTTAGAAGGAACAAGGTATGAGATAAAATGTATAAGTAAAGAATTACGAGTACTTAGAAGAAGACCAGAATATTATGTAAAAGTTTTTATACTTAGTAAAAATTACCTCTTTTTAGCTCATGAGGAAGTAGTAGTGTAATGTACCTGCACTTAGAAATATGGCAAGTACCTGTGTATAGTGCAAATCCCTGGATCGTTTCATTTGCACACACAGTTTACGATGAATATCACAACATTGTATCAATTATTACACGAATGATCCAGACTTGGAAAAATAAATGGTTCGATACAAATTTGCATAGCATAAAGCTAGCTTATTCAATAAAGCAGCGGAAATAATCTTCAAAGAGCCTCCATCTTCATGATGCGCCACAGGCGAAAACATGTTGGTGCAGACTCGAAACCCAAACGTAAACCTTACTCATCGTCAGAAAAATCTGCATCAATTAATAATTTGCAACAGAGTGGGTCAGATACCATTAAAAATGGATCTGGCAAGTGACACTATGTGGACACTTAGTGGAATAACTCTTAGCCTATATGCATATTTGGCTGGTGGAGTTCAAGGCTATTTTGCATAAAAGCCAATTTTTGCCTAACACTTTGTAAAAACATTTTCCTTAAACGTTTGAGACATGGCATGAAATCCATAGTCTCGTCTACCCTTGTTCACCCATCAAATTTTACTTAGAGAAATAAGATGTTGGGAGCCTCCGTTGCCATCCTTGATCAGCTGCTTGAATTGTCCGTAACCGGGGACACGGCTAAGTACTTAGTTTTTAACTCTGCAGAGGTTGTGCACTTTCACCATTAGACTCAACAAACCCAAACTATCCTCAAGCACTCAATTTGTGTTAAGGAAAAGGAGAGAGTTGAGACGAGACTTTTCGGAAGCATTTTCTCCTTCCCGTACTGGCTTGACCCGTTCCACCTACATCCTCTACATCTGCTTGTCAAGCCGGGGGAGTCCACGCAACTTAATCCATCTAGCCAGAGCCCATATGACTAATGGCTGCACGGGAAGCATCTTCACTTAGAGAAAACTTTGGTCCCTTTGTTCCTGGGTGGCAATCCACAAGTGAATATCCCATCGGTAAACCCCTAGGGACAACACTCAACTCATACAACCATTCAAGCCCAAATCCACCCAGGTGATAATTTAACTTAGTTGAATTAAGCTTTTCAATAAAACACTTTTGCATAGCATCAATATATCTACTAAGTTATCAATAGGATTCTAGACACAACTAGTGTAAAGGAGATAGTAGTTTTAGCATAGCAATACTATCCAACACATGCATAAAGAAATACACTAAGTCATGCTTGGAAATACTTAGGAGATTTATGAGGTGTGCCACTTGCCTTGGCAACAAGCAGAATAGCAACAACAGCCGCAACAGTCCTCGTTTCCCTCCGGAGATTCTAACACAACAAACAATACATAATGAACAAACAAGTTTCATAAAACTTCTAAGGAAAATATGTCATGCATGATGTGCAAAATATTCCTAAGGACTAGAGATGCATGCATGCCATGCCATGAAATAATTCTAAGTTAATGCAAGGCAAGTAGGATGGTCCAAAAATGACTAAGGACCAAGGTCATAACACTTGAGGTCGAATTTTAACTAAGGACTAAAGCTAACACAAGTCCAAAATAATTTTAAGGAAAAGTGTTGTCAGAATTTTATTATCAAAATTTCTAAGGAAGAAAGTTACTCTATTTGGGAGGCCAAATATTTCTAAGTATTTTGTAACTAAGATGATCAAAATATGACTAAGTCATTTATTAGACGAATATATATGAAGAAAATTAATTTTAATCAATTTTAACTATTAACTAACACCTAAAGCATTTAATCAATATTAAATACAGAAAACTTAGAAAATACTTTTACATAAATAGTAGAGTGTTCCTACGGCCAGAACTTAGACATACAAAATTATAGCAAAAGAGTTTGATCAAGTATCAATTTTTAAATTAAAGTTGTGTCCAAAATACTAATTAAGCCACTTTTTAAGTTAAACAAAATTAATTCAACAAAACCTAAAATTACCAATGCCAAAAGTTTCTACATGTCAGTAGCTATCCAAAAATATAAAATTTATAATTTTCTGATAAAGGGATAAAAATTAATGATAGTTTTAATCGCAGGGACCAATCTGTGATGCGCAGGGACTAAACAGTAAATAAAACAAAAGAAATCCTCGCGCTGAAGTCCTTGGATAACGTGTCGTCCTCTGATTGGTGCGCTTCTCCTCCGTGGGCAGATGCGGGCGATGCGGGCGCGGACGGGTTGCGGCGCGGACGGACGCGGCTTCATGGGCATCTTGATGACGTGGCCTCCTCTGATTGGCTGATACCTCTTCGCGTGGACGAGCTAATCTGGAGCGCTGATCCTAGATCTAACGGCTCCAAACAAAACGACTAACGGTGGGCGGCGCCTCTGCCGGAGAGCTCGCCGGAAACCTAATACTACGGTGGCGCCAGGCCAGAGTTCGCCGGAAAAACGATCTAGCCTAGCTACGGTTCGTGGAGCGTACCGATGCGTTCAGGGTGACGAGGCGATGTCGTTGGCGAGGGTGGCGGTCCAGGGACTCCTCCTGCTCCGGTGATTGCTCGCCGGAGTAGTGAGTGGCGGCAGGTGGCTTCGGTCGATCACGTGCGCGACGATCTGGTGCACAAAAAAAAGAACAAAGGTGTCCATGAGATGTGCCGCAAAGAGAGGAAGCGAGAGGGAGATGCGTTAGGAGCTGTAGACGTCGAGGCTCACCGGAATAGGCGATGAACGGCGGCGGCAATGGCGGACGGCGGCGGCGGATTGTGGGCAGCCTTGCGGCGATCTGGCTAGGGTTCATGGGGGTTTGAGAGAGGAGTCCGTGGGGGTTTATATGAGGGGCAAAACCCGTGCGATTGCGTGCGAAACAAGCCGGATTCGGTTAGGATTGGAGTTAGGGTTCGGTTCGGAGTTCGTGTTCACGGTGTGGAGAAGGAGGTGACAGGTGGGGTCTGCTTGTCAGCGAGAGANGAACGAGAGGAGCTAAGAGGGTCGAAGCTCACCGGAGTCTTGAAGAAACGGCGGTGGCAAGGGCGGCACGGCGGGGTGCGGCGCGGGTAGCCTGGCGGCGAATAGACTAGGGTTTTGGGGCGAAAAAGAGAGGAGGATCGGGGGTTTATATGGACGCGAACAAGAGCAACGAATCCCGCGTAAATCGCACGGATTTGATCCGGAGTTCGACTCAGATACGGGCGCTGGAGATTGAGGATCCGATGACGTCAACGCATACGTCGTCGTGGGGTCCGTCGGTCAGAGGGAAAGGAGAGAGGGCCGGGGCGGGGACGATGCTGGGCTGGCTCTGGGCCGGTTGCTGGGCTGGCTCGGGACTGGCTGGCCTTTTCATTTTTTTTTTAACAAACCTTTTCCTTTTTTTTCTTTTCTCTGTTTTTTTTAAAACAGATTAGGTAAAACCTTTTGTAAAAGTTTATAAAAGTACTTTTCAGAGAGTATTTCAAATATAGAAAATTTTGGCACTTATCTTGCCAACAAATAAAATAAAATATTTGAAACATGGCTAGGGTTACTTAGCACCCTTTAATCCATTAATTGAATTGATAAAATCAAAATTCAAAACAAGCCACCTAAAATAAATAAACTAAATGCACAAACAAATGCATATGATGACATGAATTCATGCTTATGCAATTTTTGAAAATTGGGATGTTACAAACCTAACCCCCTTAAGATGAATCTCGTCCCCGAGATTCGGATTGGTTAGCAAATAGGTGCGGGTGTTCTTCTCGCAGGTCATCCTCCCGTTCCCAGGTAGCTTCTTCTTCGGTGTGATGGCTCCATTGGACCTTGCAGAACTTGATTGTCTTGGTACGAGTAATCCTCTCTGCAATCTCTAAAATCTTGATTGGCTTCTCCTCATAAGTCAAATCACTCTCCAGTTGAACTTCTTCCAAGGGCACAGTATCACGTAGTGCTGTCTCAGCCATCTCAGGGTGACACTTCTTCAACTGGCTTACGTGGAACACGTTGTGAACTGCTGATAGAACCTCTGGCAGTTCCAACTCATAAGCTACTTCTCCTTTACGGGAGAGAACCTTATAGGGTCCAATGAATCGAGGTGCTAGCTTTCCTTTGATTCCAAACCTCTTCACACCACGTAGTGGTGAGACTCTGAGGTATGCTCTATCACCTACCTCATAGGTGATTTCCCTACGCTTGGAATCTGCGTAGCTCTTTTGTCTTGACTGTGCTATTTTTAACCTGTCCTTAATCAGTCTGACCTTCTCTTCAGCTTCCTGAATTATGTCAGGACCAAATAAGCTTCGCTCACCTACACCACTCCATAGTAACGGTGTAGTGCATTTTCTTCCATACAATGCCTCAAAAGGTGCCATCTCAATACTAGCTTGATAGCTATTATTGTATGAGAATTCTGCATATGGCAAGTTATCGTCCCAACTAGATTTATAATCCAGTGCACATGCCCTAAGCATGTCCTCCAAAATCTGGTTGACTCTCTCAGTCTGCCCATCGGTCTGTGGATGGAAAGCTGTGCTGAACTCTAGTCTTGTTCCCAACGACTCGTGCAACTGCTTCCAAAAATGCGAGGTAAATTGGGTACCTCTATCAGATACAATCTTCTTAGGAACACCATGTAAACTCACAATTCTCTTCATGTAGATATCTGCGAGCTTAGCACTCGTGTAAGTGGTTTTCACAGGAATAAAGTGAGCCACTTTGGTCAGACGGTCAACAATCACCCATATCGAATCATAACCTGACTTGGTTCTGGGTAATCCTGTGATGAAATCCATTCCAATATTCTCCCATTTCCATTCTGGTACTGGTAATGGTTGTAGCAGTCCCGCGGGTTTCTGATGTTCTGCCTTCACCCGACTACACACGTCACACTTGGCAATATATTCTGCGATATCTCTTTTCAGACCATTCCACCAAAATCTCTCCTTTACATCCATATACATCTTGGTGTTACCCGGATGTATGGAGTAAGGTGAGTCATGTGCCTCTTGTAGGATTAGTTTCCTAAGATCCTCATTCCGCGGCACACAAATACGGTTCTCAAACCACATCGTACCTTGTTCATCCTCCCGGAATCCTTTGGCCTTGCCTTCACTCAGATTGGTCTTGATTTCTTCCATCACTTTATCTCCCTTCTGTGCTTCTCGTATCCTATCCATTAGCATGGGTTGTACCTCTAATGATGCCACGAATCCCTTGGGTACAACTTCCAGTCTAAGGTCCTTAAATGCATTGCACAAATCTTCTGGCAATTCTCCTGCCGTTAATCCATTAACATGAACTTTACGACTTAATGCGTCGGCTACTACGTTGGCTTTTCCTGGGTGATACTGCAGACTCAAATCATAATCTTTTATGAGTTCTAGCCACCTTCGCTGTCTCATGTTCAGCTCCTTCTGGGTGAAAATATACTTGAGACTCTTGTGATCAGTGAATACCTCACACCTCTTTCCCATCAGGTACTGTCTCCAAGTCTTCAGTGCATGAACTACTGAAGCTAACTCTAAATCATGAGTGGGATAGTTGACTTCATGCTTCTTGAGTTGTCTAGAGGCGTAAGAAACTACTTTCCCTCCTTGCATCAAGACACTTCCTAACCCATGACGCGATGCGTCACAATATACTTGGAAATCTTTCTCTATATCTGGTAGACACAAGACTGGTGCTGAAACTAATCGCTTCTTCAAATCTTGGAAACTGGTTTCGCAGGTTTCAGTCCACTCGAACTTCTTATCCTTCTTCAATAACTCCGTCATTGGTTTGGCAATCTTCGAGAAATTCTCAATAAATTTCCTATAATATCCTGCCAATCCCAGAAAACTACGGATTTCTCCCACGTTCTTGGGTGGTTCCCATTCAGTCACTGCGGACACCTTTTCTGGGTCTACTGCGATCCCTTCCTTAGACACCACGTGTCCTAAGAATCCAACTTTCTCCAACCAAAATTCACACTTGCTGAATTTGGCATACAACTTGTGCTCTCTCAACCTCTGCAACACTATGTGTAGGTGTTCCTCATGCTCCTTGTGACTCTTGGAATAAATTAAGATGTCGTCAATGAAGACAACAACAAATTTATCCAGGAAATCCATGAATACCTTATTCATCATATTCATGAAATATGCTGGTGCATTAGTCAAACCAAAAGGCATCACTGTGTACTCATATAGACCATACCTAGTGGTAAATGCAGTCTTGGGTATGTCCATCTCCCTAACCTTCATTTGGAAATACCCTGATCGAAGATCGATCTTAGAGAATACACATGCACCTTCCAATTGATCGAATAGATCATTGATCTTGGGTAATGGGTACTTGTTCTTGATAGTTACTTCGTTCAATGAACGATAATCCGTAACTAATCTCTGCGTACTATCCTTCTTCTCCACAAATAATATTGGGGCTCCCCATGGTGAAGAACTCGGACGAATGAATCCTTTCTGCAGATGTTCATCTAACTGTTTCTTGAGTTCCTTCAATTCATCAACCGCCATGGGATATGGTCTCTTGGCTATGGGTCCTGTCCCCGGTACCAATTCAATGAGAAACTCCACATCTCTATCCGGTGGCATTCCCGGTAGTTCTTCAGGAAACACATCTGGGTATTCCTTTACTATGAGCACATCACCGAGGCTAACCCCCTTAAGAGAATTAAGCCTAACCTTCTTCATTTCAAATTTTGACTTGAACTTAATCCTTTTCTTTTCTGGGGTAGTGAGAATGATTGCTCTGTTTACACAGTCTATGATTCCCTCAAATTGGGTCATCCAATCCATCCCTAGAATGACATCGAGGCCTTGGGTCTCTAGGATGATTAAGTCTGCTGGAAACTGATGTTTTCCAATACTCAACTTCAACTGTCTACACCCGGAGTTAGCTAATATCTCTCCACCCGGAGAACTTACCCTTATAGGTTTTCCTATGGTTTCCTCAACTAGCCCATGCTTGTTTACAAATTCTCTTGAAATGAATGAATGAGATGCTCCGGTATCAAATAAAATCAATGCTGGGCAAGAGTTGATTAGGAACGTACCGATCACAGCATCAGGTTCATCAAGGACTTCTTCAACATTGATGTGGTTCACATGTCCCTTATTGAAAGGATTGGGCTTGGTAGGAGTGTCCACTTTCCTCTCAGGGCAATCTGTGGCATAGTGGCCCTTGTTGTTGCACTTGAAGCAGAGTACTTGGCTGATATCTTTCTTGGGTTCAGGGTTTGGGCGATGCTGTCCATTGTTATGTGTATGTCCAGTATGTCCATTTCCCTTGTGTCCTCCATTGTTTCCCTTGAATCCTCCATTGTGATTGTGTGAATGGGGTTTGTGAAAGTTGCCCCCATTGTGGTTTCCATGTCTGTGACCATGGTTCCCATCATGTACAAAGTGCTTCTTAAAGGAGGGTTCAGAGTGGTGCCTGTTTGCATTCATCTTCCTCTTCCTGTTTTCAGCTTTCTTCATGCTATCTTCAAGGGTGATTGCTTGGTCAAGTAGTGCCTGATAGGTTGGTGCATAGGCCACAGTCAGAGGTATCTTCAGCTCATCACTTAAACCCTTGAGAAATTTGGCCTTCCTCTTTACATCTGTGTCAATGTCCTCAGGAGCATATCGAGACAAGGCATGAAAGTCATCCATGTACTCCTTAAGACTTCTGTTCCCCTGACGCAGATTGCGGAACTCTTCCTGTTTCAAATTCATAACGCCTGTGGAGATATGAGCATTACGAAATCCTTCCTTGAAATCCTCCCAGGTCAAAGTGTCCAATGGGTGAGTAATCTGATAAGTTTCCCACCATTGGGCAGCAGGTCCTTCAAGCAGATGTGCGGTGAACCTAACTTTCTCAGGGTCGGTGCACTCACAAGTTACCAGATCCTTGTGCACTGAGCGCAACCAGTCATCTGCCACTATGGGCTCAGTTGCAGTGGAGAACTTGTTAGGCCTGAGCCTTAGAAATCTTGCAAGTCTATCCACTTGAGGGGGAGGTGGTGGTGGTGGTGGTGGTGGTGGTGCATGTTGATTTGCCATGAATTGAGCCATCATGGTCATCAGTTGAGTCTGGGCAGCCATCATCTGTTGCATCATTGCTTCGGTGTTGTTGTTGTTGTTGTTGTTGTTGTTGTTGTTGTTCTGAGGATTACGGCGGGGAGGCATCTGTGGTTTCAGCATGGATGAGTAGAAGATAGACAGAACTAGGAGAAGTAATTCTACACATACAAGCATTCAACAAAACACAACAAATCACCAAATTCCACTTTAACCTTTAGAAATTTAACAAGGTCTAAAATAGAACACACGGATGTTCTGGAGATAAAAGCCTAAATATTGTCATACCACAATTTGGTTGATCAATACTAACGCAAAAGAATAACGTCTAGATAACATGGTAGTCTCACTAACTATCCTAACCCACAACCATGGAATCATCCTCTTCTTCTTCTTCAACTTCCTGGATCTCGAAGCCTTCCTGATCAAGCACACTCCTCAGTTCCTTCACTTCCTTCGTCAGCTCCAAGTTCTTCTCTTGCAATTCCTTCTTCTCTGCACGAAGCCGCTTGATCAAGTCAAAGTCTGCTTCTAGTTCCACTTCATTGCTCTCAAGCTCCATCTTCATTTCCTTCATCTCCTTGTTCTTCTTCTGGACTCTCTTCTCTTGATTCTTGTACTTCTTTTCTTGCTCTTGGAACTTCTCTTCTAGGGCCTTGAGCCTTTCTTCCTGTTCCTTCACCTTCTCTTCATTCTCCTGGACTTGGGCGCATAGCTCATCATTTTTGTAGAGTTCTTCGTAGTTATCGTGAAAGAGCTCATGGACTAGGTGCTCCAAGTCTTGGCAATATTTGCCTAGGGACTCAGCTTTGCCCCTATCCTTGGTGTCAAATGCATAGGGTTCTCCTTCTTCATCACGCCTTCCGAAAAGAATGGAGTAGTGACCACCCAATTCCTGGTTGTAGCGTCCACAAAGACGCCCGATCAGGTCTTGCATGATGACGTTGAGTCCCTTCTCCATGGTGTCGCTTACCACCCTGATCTCCATGGTCTTCTCGCCTTCATGTCCTAGCTGAATCGCCTTGATTCCCCATAGTCCTTCTCTGTGGAGCTTCTTCAAGATGCAGCCCTTGATCTGGGGTATTGGCAACTTCAAGCGTTTAAGCAGGTCGAGGAGGTAGAAGCCAAAGCGAGTCTCTCCAAGGTCCTCCGCGGTGGTGTAGTCAAATCTCTTCATCCTTAAGTTAGAAGGAACAAGGTATGAGATAAAATGCATAAGTAAAGAATTACGAGTACTTAGAAGAAGACCAGAATATTATGTAAAAGTTTTTATACTTAGTAAAAATTAAGTTTTCAGCCAACTTATTCCTAACCAAACCTAGGGTTTCGATCCTACAGGCAACACTATGCTCTGATACCATCTGTAATGTACCTGCACTTAGAAATATGGCAAGTACCTGTGTATAGTGCAAATCCCTGGATCGTTTCATTTGCACACACAGTTTACGATGAATATCACAACATTGTATCAATTATTACACGAATGATCCAGACTTGGAAAAATAAATGGTTCGATACATCTTTGCATAGCATAAAGCTAGCTTATTCAATAAAGCAGCGGAAATAAATCTTCAAAGAGCCTCCATCTTCATGATGCGCCACAGGCGAAAACATGTTGGTGCAGACTCGAAACCCAAAACGTAACCTTACTCATCGTCAGATAAATCTGCATCAATTAATAATTTGCAACAGAGTGGGTCAGATACCATTAAAAATGGATCTGGCAAGTGACACTATGTGGACACTTAGTGGAATAACTCTATAGCCTATATGCATATTTGGCTGGTGGAGTTCAAGGCTATTTTGCATAAAAGCCAATTTTGCCTAACACTTTGTAAAACATTTTCCTTCTTAAATATTCGAGACAATATGGCATGAAATCCATAGTCTCGTCTACCCTTGTTCACCCATCAAATTTTACTTAGAGAAATAAGATGTTGGGAGCCTCCGTTGAATCCTTGATCAGCTGCTCAAATTGTCCGTAACCGGGGACACGGCTAAGTACTTAGTTTTTAACTCTGCAGAGGTTGTGCACTTTCACCATTAGACTCAACAAACCCAAACTATCCTCAAGCACCCAATTTGTGTTAAGGAAAAGGAGAGAGTTGAGACGAGACTTTTCGGAAGCATTTTCTCCTTCCCTTCTGGCTTGACCCGTTCCACCTACATCCTCTACATCTGCTTGTCAAGCCGGGAGGAGTCCACGCAACTTAATCCATCTAGCCAGAGCCCATATGACTAATGGCTGCACGGGGAGCATCTTCACTTAGATAAAACTTTGGTCCCTTTGTTCCTGGGTGGCAATCCACAAGTGAATATCCCATCGGTAAAACCCCTAGGGACAACACTCAACTCTTGCAACCATTCAAGCCCAAATCCACCCAGGTGGTAAATTAACTTAGTAGAATTTAAGCTTTCAATAAAAAGAATTTGCATAGCACCAATAATTCTACTAAGTTATCATTGGGGGGGTTCTAGACACAACTAGTGTAAAGGTATGGTGGTTTAGCATATAGCAATACTATCCAACACATGCATATAAAGAAATACTCTAAGTCATGCATAGTAAAAATACTTAGGAAATTTTATGGGGTGTGCCACTTGCCTTGGCAACAAGCAGAATAGCAACAACAGCTGCAACAGTCCTCGTTTCCCTCCGGAGATTCTAACACAACAAACAATACATAATGAACAAACAAGTTTCATAAAACTTCTAAGGAAAATATGTCATGCAGGATGTGCAAAATATTTCTAAGGACTAGAGATGCATGCATGCCATGCCATGAAATAATTCTAAGTTAATGCAAGGCAAGTAGAATGGTCCAAAAATGACTAAGGACCAAGGTCATAACACTTGAGGCCGAATTTTAACTAAGGACTAAAGCTAACACAAGTCCAGGATAATTTCTAAGGAAAAGTGTTGTCAAAATTTTATTAACAAAATTTTATTATCAAAAATTTCTAAGGAAGAAAGTTACTCTAGGGAGGCGTAATATTTCTAAGTACTTTGTAACTAAGTAGATCAAAATATGACTAAGTCATTTTATTAGATGAATATATATGAAGTTAATTAATTTTACTCAATTTTAACTATTAAATAACACCTAGAAAGCATTTAATCAAAATTAAATACAAAAATCTTAGAAAATACTTTTACATAAATAGTAGAGTGATCCTACGGCCAGTACTTAGACATACAAATTTATAGCAAAAGAGTTTGCTCAAATATCAATTTTTAAATAAAGTTATGACCAAAATACTAATTAAGCCACTTTTTAAGTTAAACAAAATTAAATCGACAAAACCTCAAATTACCAATGCCAAAAGTTTCTACACGTCAGTAGCTATCCGAAAATATAAAATTTATAATTTTCTGATAAAGGAATAAAAATTAATGATAGTTTCAATCGCAGGGACCAATCTGTGATGCGCAGGGGCTAAACTGAAAAGAAAACAAAATAGAATCTTCTCGCTGAAGTCCCTGGCGACTTGGCGTCTTCTGATTGGTGCGGAGCCTCACGTTGCTGAGCTGGCGTTGACGTCCACGCGGCGGCTCCCGGTTGGCTGGCTAGTGCTGACGGAGCGATGACGAGGCGGCTGACATGGCGACTTCTGGTTGGCTGGTACCCCTTCGCGGCGAGATCTAATCTAAGGCGTCCATCGCGGATCCAGCGGCCTAGATCTAATCGGGGTGGCCGGCCGGAGCTAGGTTTCCGGTGATCGACGGCGCGCGGCGGCGACAGATCGGCAACACGCGTTCCTTGCGATCTACGGTGATCTAGGAGACGTGGCTAGTACCTGGATGACCAGCGTGACGAGGCGATGTCGATGGCGAGGTGCAGGGCTCCGGGACGGTCTCCTCCTCCGGTGATTGCTCGCCGGAGATAGCAGTGGCGACGGTCGGCGTCGGGCGAACACGTTCACGACGATCTGGTGACAGAAAAATTAGGGAAATTTGTCCATGAGATGCGCACGAGAGAGACAAAGCCAGAGAAGAGAACGAGAGGAGCTAAGAGGGTCGAAGCTCACCGGAGTCTTGAAGAAACGGCGGCGGCAAGGGCGGCACGGCGGGGTGCGGCGCGGGTAGCCTGGCGGCGAATAGACTAGGGTTTTTGGGGCGAAAAAGAGAGGAGGATCGGGGGTTTATATGGACGCGAACAAGAGCAACGAATCCCGCGTAAATCGCACGGATTTGATCCGGAGTTCGACTCGGATACGGGCGCTGGAGATTGGGGATCCGATGACGTCAACGCATACGTCGTCGTGGGGTCCGTCGGTCAGAGGGAAAGGAGAGAGGGCCGGGGCGGGGACGATGCTGGGCTGGCTCTGGGCCGGTTGCTGGGCTGGCTCGGGACTGGCTGGCCTTTTCATTTTTTTTTTTAACAAACCTTTTCCTTTTTTTTCTTTTCTCTGTTTTTTTTAAAACAGATTAGGTAAAACCTTTTGTAAAAGTTTATAAAAGTACTTTTCAGAGAGTATTTCAAATATAGAATATTTTGGCACTTATCTTGCCAACAAATAAAATAAAATATTTGAAACATGGCTAGGGTTACTTAGCACCCTTTAATCCATTAATTGAATTGATAAAATCAAAATTCAAAACAAGCCACCTAAAATAAATAAACTAAATGCACAAACAAATGCATATGATGACATGAATGCATGCTTATGCAATTTTTGAAAATTGGGATGTTACAACAGCAGGCAGCAGAAAACTGAAAATACATTTAAATTATTCTGTGGCGCATCTTTTTATTTTTCTGTGGCGCATATAGTTCTGTGGCGCATTGGTGGATGATGCGCCACAGAAATATTTCTGTGGCGCACTTTTCCTCGTGCGCCACAGAATCTCGGTATTTCTGTGGCGCACTGTGGGGATGCGCCACAGAAATACATTTTAGTGGCGAGACTTCTGTGGCGCATCCCCCCATTTCCTGGATGCGCCACAGAAATCCAATAATGGTGCGCCACTAATGACCATTTCCCTAGTAGTGTTGTTTACCCATCATATGAGTGTTTTATTTACTTGAGAGACTCCACTAGTGAACCCATGGCCCCTGGTCCATCTTTTTACATTGATTGCAACCTTTAATCATCACTTTTCATCATCATTACTCCACTGGTCCATTTTCATACTTTCATCTATTTCACTATACAATTAATCGCTTTGTTTTCTGCGAGACCGGAAAGATTGACAACCTTTCCGCCGTTGGGCCAAATTATTTGGTTGAGTATGTGTAGGTCCACGTCTGTTGAAGATTAAGTGCCAGAGATCTTTGACATTCACTTTTTTGTTGATTTCAAAGTCTTACTGGTTCGATAAACCTCGGTTCGTTAACGAGGGAAAACTGCTTCTAGCTACATCCACGCCTTCGCTTGGGGCACCACCCAACACATTCAATTCAGACACTAGCAAGTTCTTTTCTGGCGCCGTTGCCGGGGACTTTGGAGCTACAGCAAGGGGAGTCTCATACTCTCAATCACTTTACTTTGTTTTTGTCTTGCTTGCTTTATTTCTCGTTTAGATTATTTATCTTGTTGCAAAATTTTAAAACCCAAAAAAATTAGTGTAGTCTTTATTCCTGTCTTGTTATTTTATTTTTATCATATGCTCTCCAATTGCTCCACCCGCCACTAAAGCGGAATTTTATGAAATTAAGCCTGCCTTGCTAAATCTTGTTATGAAAGAGCAATTTTCTGGTGCTAGTACTGATGATGCCGACTCTCATTTAAATAACTTTGTTGAGTTATGTGATATGCAAAAGTATAAAGAGGTATAAAGTGACATCATAAAACTGAAGCTTTTTCCTTTCCCTATGAGAGGGAGAGCAAAAGAATGGTTATTGTCTTTGCATAGAAATAGCAATGATTCTTCGACTAAATGCAAAGATGCTTTTATTGGAAAATATTATCCACCTGCTAAAATCATACAATTGAGGAGTAACATTCTGAACTTTAGACAATTTGATAATGAACATGTTGCTCAAGCTTGGGAGAGAATGAAAACTATGGTTAAAAATTGTCCCATGCATGGATTAACTACGTGGATGGTTATCCAAACTTTTTATGCAGGTTTGAATTTTTCTTCAAGGAACCTCTTGGACTCGGCCGCGGGAGGCACCTTCATGTCCACCACATTGGGTGCAGCAACTAAACTCTTGGATGAGATGATGACAAATTATTCACAATGGCATACCGAAAGAGCTCCAAGTGGTAAGAAGGTAAATTCTGTCGAGGAAATTTCCTCTTTGAGTGAGAAGGTTGATATGATTATGTCTATGCGTGCTACCAATTAGTCCTCTATTGATCCTAATAATGTCCCACTTGCTTCATTAATTGCCCAAGAAAAGGATCAAGTTGATGTTAATTTTCTTAATAGAAATAACTTCAACAATAATGTTTATCGAAATAATTTTGGGAGTAACAACTATAAGCCTTATCCTCCCAATAACGGCAACTCATATGGTAATTCCTATGGAAATTCTTATAATCCTAATAAGAATGTGTCCTCTGATCTTGAAAATGTTTTAAAGGAATTTATCACTTCACAAAAATCTTTCAACAAAACTGTTGAAGAGAAACTCGTAAAACTTGATAGTCTTGTCTCTAAAGTGGAAAATCTTGCTCATGATGTTGAAATTTTAAAAATTAGAACCACTCCTCTTCAAGACAAGACTACTGAATCTTTAAATGATATTTCTATTCAAATTAATGAGAATGAAAGGATGATGGCTCGCTTGAAAGCTAGGTGGGCTAGAGAATTGCTGAAATGAATAGGAAAACTATTAAAGTTTATACTATCCAAACTACTAATGAGGATCCTCCTAGCCTATTTAAAGATGATGAAATTGATTTTGATAATTGCAATCTTACTGAAGTCATAAAGTTCCTACAAAAACTTTCTTAGTCACCGGATGCTACCAAATTAAATCTTGCTTTCACTAAACATATTACCGATGCTCTTATCAAGGCTAGGGAAGAAAAGCTTAAGCTTTAAACTTCTATTCCAAGAAAATTGGAAGATGGATGGGAACCCACTATTAAGATGAAAATAAATGACTTTGATCGTAATGCTTTATGTGATCTTGGTGCTAGTATTTCTGTTATGCCTAAAAGTTTCTATGATATGCTTGATTTAAATCCTTTGGAAGAATGCCATTTAAATGTTCATATTGCTGATTCTTCTAAAAAGAAACCTTTGGTTAGAGTTGCTGATGTTCTCATTGTTGTTAATGATAATTATGTTCCCGTTGATTTTATTGTTATGGATATTGAGTGTAATGCTTCTTGTCCTATTATTTTGGGGAGACCGTTTTTGAGAACCGTTTGGGCTATTATTGATATGAAAGAGGGAAATATAAGATTTCAGTTCCCCCTTAAAAGAGGGATGGAACACTTTCCTATAAATAGAAAGAAGCTTAATTTTGAATCAATCATAAGGTCAAGCTATGCTCTTGATGTTGCAAAGCCCTCCGAAAAAACTTGATATTTGGCATTGCGCCTAGCTAAAAGGCGTTAAACAAAAGTGCTTGTTGGGAGGCAACCCATCTTTTACTTTCAGTTTGTTTTTGCTTTTCTTGAGTCATGAAGTTGTTGCCTCCGTAGCAACTTCATTGTATATTTTTCTTTTGGTTTTTTGTACCAAGTTTAGCCTGTAATGCATTGAAAGTGCGAGGTGTTGTTTTGCTGTCCAGAAACAGATTTATGTCCTTCACTATTCAAAAATCCAGAAAATCCCTGGATTTTATATTTTCTGATATTTTTGGACAGCAAGCCTGATACTTTTATCTATCTTTTGTTAGTTTTGAGTTTTCTGATTTGAGCAACAGAAGTCCCTCAAAAAATTCAATCTTGACAGACTGTTCAGTTTTTGATAGATTCTGCTTTTATTTGTATTCGTCTCTTTTACTATCGTCAAATGTGATACTCTAGAGGAGGAGTACCACATTGAGACTTAGTAAACAGTAGCTAATGCCCAATAAAGTTATTTGCAATTTGTCTTGAGTTGAACACATGTGCATTTTAATTTATGAGCACTAACCCTCTAATCAGTTTATGAGAAGTTTTGTGTGAAGGGAGTTTTTAAGTTCCAAAGGAGAGGATAATGAATAAATTGAAGATGGATCAGAGCTCAAGCTTGGGGATGCCCCATGACACCCCCTCTGAATATCAAGAACCATCAATCATCAAAGCTTGGGGATGCCCAAGGCATCCCCTCATCTTCATCGACTATCACGAGGTCGTCTTCGTTGAACTAAGTTTTTATCACTTTACATATTATGTGCTATGCTTGGAGTGTCATTTTACTTTCAGTTTTGTTTGTTTGCTGGTCATATACTTGTTGGATCCTAGCTTTATTTGTGTGGGAGAGACACGCTCCGCTTTTTCATTTGAATACTCCTTTGCTTCGCTTATATCTTGTTGAGTATTCTTAGCTACTGTTTGTTTGCTAGTAAGCTCTCGCTTTTAGCCTTTATCTTGTTTAGAGCTATTAGTTGTTGATGTTAAACTCTCTTGTTCTTCACTTATACTTGTTGGAGAGTTGTTATTGATAAATTGCTTAATTTTTCAAAGTGACAAAATGCTATTCATGTGATTTGGAATGAAATGAAAACCTGCATAGTCTTGTAGATCATTGTGTGGATACCTGATGCTTCTCATTTGTTTTGAGATATTAAGATGAATGCTTAAACTTGCTGGTTATTTGAGTGGAAATTGATTAGTAAAGAAATACTGTTAGAAGCTTGAAACTGTGTGGTGTTTCATAGTTGTTAATTCATAAAGCTAATCTTTCCATCAAAAGAATTGTTTGGTCAACAAGGGAGACAGTGTGGAGTGTTTGTGGTTACGATTGGCTAATGTCTTATGTTACTCTGTTACCGGTTAATATTAGATGTTTGCTTCAAATACAATTTTTGCTAAGCCTAAAAATTCGCACTGAGTGTACAGTTCACTCGTGCATCCAAATCCCAAAGCCAAACTATCTTGCCAGCTGAGTCCACCATATCTACCTATGCATGGTATTTCTTGCCATTCCAAGTATATTTGTCATGTGCTACCTTTAAAATATTCAAAATACACATTTTTGTGCCTCTGTTTTTAAGCTCATGAGGGAGCAGTAGAGAGCTAGATATAACTTGTGACAAGCAAGGTCATTTCCCTCATTTCACCCAGTGTCGATGGTTTACGTCTTCACTTGAATCAACCCGAGAGCAGCTTAAGCAAAATATAAATATAACTCACCATTCTCCTCCGCGCAATGAAAATCTGAGAAATCAGCTCAAAATATTGGACAGTGGTGAAACCAAGGAGAAAGAGGAATGTACTCGTTCCTCTAAAACCAGCTGCTCTCGCAAGTCTAAAAGCCTTGCTTGTTATGGGGGACTAGATAGCTTCTCTGTTGTGAAATCGTTGACGAAAGCATGCATCTCTCAAAATTGTTTTACTTCTGATTTATAAAATCAAAAAGCTCTAGCACATGACTAATCCCTGCTTCCCTCTGCGAAGGGCCTTTCTTTTACTTTTAATGTTGAGTCAGTTTTCCTTTTCCTTCTATCTCCACCGAAGCAAACATTTAGCATTGATCGACCCTGGGTATCATTGATCATATTGCATCGTCAGATTAAACATGAATCTTTATATTGACTTTACCGTTGGAAGTTGAGCTTTTTGCTAATACTTACATCTTTCTTGTTTTGATTCTCAAACACTTTTGTCATGGAACTATTATCTTTGAGAATTAGTCAAATATGTGGATCACATTGCTTTCATGTCTTTAACGTAATATTTATGAAAGGTTTTGCTTGAATGATTCAACTTGGTTATTCATTGCTTTCTTGTTATCAACTATAGACAATTGTTTTGTATCACTTCATTCACATCCTATGCTTTACATTACTATCTTGATCATGATTGTGTTGGTTGCATGTCTCATCAAAAATTATTTTGTTATCACTTACCTACTCGAG
This sequence comes from Puccinellia tenuiflora, assembly GCA_012064385.1. Taxonomy (NCBI): domain Eukaryota; kingdom Viridiplantae; phylum Streptophyta; class Magnoliopsida; order Poales; family Poaceae; genus Puccinellia; species Puccinellia tenuiflora. The sequence continues at coordinate 252,468 of QRDG01001501.1, read as the reverse complement.
GACGAGTAGGAATTAAGCTTGGGGATGCTGATACGTGTCAAACGTATCTATAAATTTTGATTGATCCATGCTAGTTTTGTGACATTGTCTCATGTTTCTACTATCATATTACATCATTTTTATGCATTTTGTCGAACTAACCTATTGACAAGATGCCTAGTGCCAGTTTCCTGCTTTTGCTGATTTTGTATTTCAGAAAATCCACCACAGGAAATATCGTCGGATTGCGCTGAAAATTTATGGAGATTTTTTATTCGACGGAAGACACCTGGAGACCAAAGGGAAGCCTGGGGGGCCACCTAGGGGCCAGAGGCGGGTGGCGGTCGCGGCCCAACCTGGACCCGTGGGTGGGACCAGCCCCTGCCCTCTGGGCACCGCCTCGGCCCCCTCCGACTCCTATAAAATCCCAATTAACCTAAAAACGTGAGGGCGGCCATTATTTTCCAGAGAAGTCAAGCCGAGACGCTGCCATCACAAACCCTAGTTCAGGGGTGATTCTGAAGCTGATCTCGGCACCCTGCCGGAGGGGGATCGATCCCGGAGGGCTCTTCGTCGCCATTCCTTCCTCCGGGATGATTTGTGAGTAGTCCCACCTTGGACTACGGGTCCATGGAAGTATCTGGTTGGTAGTCTCTCTCCCTTGTGCTTCATGTCTTATGATCTTATGAGCTGCCTAACATGATCAAGATCGACTATTGTAATGCTATGTGATGTGTTTGCTGGAATCCGATGGATTATAAAGTTATGATCAGATTGTGCATGATTCTTATATGTTGATTTATGTTCTTGCATGCTCTCCGATGTGCGTAGTTACTTTGGCCAAGTGATTGTGTGTATCTCCAAGAGAGAGTATTTATGCTAGATAATGGGTTCATGCCCCTTTTGTTCCTGGGCACGAGTGATAGAAACGTCTAAGGGCGAGGGTGTGCTGTTGCTACTAAGGGTAAAACAGCGGTGTTAATGTCTCTTTTGATATTAGTATTGCTTACTTCATGCGCTTTACTTAATGCAATTGTCTGTTGCTTGCAACTTAATACCGTTGGGTGACAGGCTGGATAGCGATCCCACGGTGGACTTTTTAGAAAGATGCAGTTGGACTCAACGGTCTTTGTTCATTGTCGTGATGCCTACATAATCATTATCATGTTCACTTTGTCATAGCTAGATTAAGTTTGTGTTATAATCTTGTCAATTGCCTAGCTGTAATTTGTTTACCCATTATATGAGTGTTTTATTTACTTGAGAGACTCCACTAGTGAACCCATGGCCCCCGGTCCATCTTTTTACATTTATTGCAACCTTTATTCATCACTTTTCATCATCATTACTCCACTGGTCCATTTTCATACTTTCATCTATTTCACTATACAATTAACCGCTTTGTTTTCTGCGAGACCGGAAAGATTGACAACCTTTCCGCCGTTGGGGCCAAATTATTTGGTTGAGTATGTGTAGGTCCACGTCTGTTGAAGATTAAGTGCCAGAGATCTTCGACATTCATTTTGTTGTTGATTTCAAAGTCCTACTGGTTCGATAAACCTCGGTTCATTAACGAGGGAAAACTGCTTCTAGCTACATCCACGCCTTCGCTTGGGGCACCACCCAACGCATTCAATTCAGACATTAGCAATATGGCGCTCCACCATTCCACTACGCCGATGGTGATGCCTACTACACGCCTCCGCCGGCTCTGCTGCCGACACCGCCACATCAGCCTGCTCTCCTGCCTACACCGACCTCAACTTCAACGCCGAGCTGGGATCAAGCTGCCTTTGTCCAGGCCATGAACAACTTGTCTACTCAAGGGAACTCAAGTACGGATTGGATTTTCGATTCAGGTGCTTCTAGTCATATTTCTGCATCAAGTAATTGATACGTTTCAAATGTATCTATAATTTTTGAGTGATCCATGCTAGTTTTGTGATGTTGTCACATGTTTTTACTATCAATTACATCATTTTTATGCATTTTGTCGGACTAACCTATTGACAAGATGCCAAGTGCCAGTTCCCTGTTTTTGCTGTTTTGTATTTCAGAAAATCTACTTCTGGAAATATTCTCGGAATTGGACGAAAATTTACGGACATTATTTTTACGCCAAGATGAAGACGGAGTCCGAAGGGCAGCCTCGGAGGCGTCCCACAGGGCAGGGATGCCCCCCTGCCGCGGCCCATGGTGGACCCGCGGGTGGGTCCCGCCCCTGCTCGTGGGACACCACCTCGGCCCCCTCCGACGCCTATAAATTCACATTAAACCTAAAAACGTCAAGGCGGCCATTATTTTCCAGAAACTCGACCCCGACGCGCCGTCACCGAGAACCTTAGTTCGGGGTCCAGTCTGAAGCTGATCCTGGCACTCTGCCGGAGAGGAGATTGATCCCGGAGGGCTCTTCATCGCCATGCCTTCCTCCGGGATGATTTGTGAGTAGTCTCACCTTGGACTACGGGTCCATGGCAGTAGCTAGTTGGTAGTCTCTCTCTCTTGTGCTTCATGTCTTATGATCTTGTGAGCTGCCTAACATGATCAAGATCGACTATTGTAATGCTATGTGATGTGTTTGCTGGGATCCGATGGATTATGAAGTTATGTTCAGATTGTGCATGATTCTTATATGTTGATTTATGCTCTTGCATGCTCTCCGATGTGCGTAGTTACTTTGGCCAAGTGATTGTGTGTATCTCCAAGAGAGGGTATTTATGGTAGATCGTGGGTTCATGCCCCCTTTTGTTCCTGGGCACGAGTGACAGAAACATCTAAGGGCGAGGGTGTGCTGTTGCTACTAAGGGTAAAACAGCGGTGTTAATGTCTCTTTTGTTATTAGTATTGCTTACTTCATACACCTTACTTAATGCAATTGTCTGTTGCTTTCTTTTCATCATCATTACTCCACTGGTCACTTTTCATATTTTATCTATTTCATCATACAATTAACCGCTTTTTTTCTGCGAGACCTGAAAGATTGACAACCTTTCTGCCGTTGGGGGCAAAGTATTTGGTTGAGTGTGTGCAGGTCCATGTCTGTTGAAGGTTAAGCGCCAAAGATCTTCAACATTCACCTCGTTGTTGATTTCAAAGTCCTACTGGTTCGATAAACCTCGGTTCGTTAACGAGGGAAAACTGCTACTTACTACATCCACGCCTTCGCTTGGGGCACCACCCAACTATATCAATATCAATCATCAAGCAGTTTTTTGGCGCCGTTGCCGGGGACTTTGGAGCTGCAGCAAGGGGAGTCTCATACTCTCAATCTCTTTACTTTGTTTTTGTCTTGCTTGCTTTATTTCTCGTTTAGCTTATTTTCTTGTTTCAAAATTTTAAAACCCAAAAAAATTAGTGTAGTCTTTATTTTTGTCTTGTTATTTTGCTTTTCGTTATGTCTAGTTCTTTTCCCCCTGTTGAGACACCCGAGTCCGAAGTCCTCACCATCAAACAAAGAAGTGGAGAAAGTTTGAAAGATGCTTGGTACAGAATTAATGATGCTCGTCATAGATCCACTAAAAAATCGTTGGCCACTGTTCTCCTTAGAATTTTTTATATCGGCAGTACAAGTTGGTATAGGTATGTCCTAGACACTATCACAGGTGGAAACTTCCTAGGGATTAATGCTTTGGAAGCTTTTAATGTTATAGAGGGTCTTGTTTGGATTCCACCAACTAATGATCGTAAAATTGAAATCACTTTAGAACATGTCATGCAAAGGATAGAAGTCATAGAAGATAATGTACCACATGTGGATATGATAAGAGAAATAGATAAGGGAATTCTTGATGGTATTAACAAGCTTGAAGTATTAAGTCCCTTGAAGCTACAAGAACTATTAATCGAATTGATAAATTGGGGGAAGCAATTGATACCTTGGGAGCGCCCTTTTCTCCATCTAAATATAAAAAGAGAGAGGCTTCAGCCCAAAAAGTACCTAAATTTATATTTGTGCCAAAGAATACTACTAAAGTTAATGCATCATTTGCAGGGAAAGAGGAGTTTAGGATGGTAAAGGAAACTCAAATTTCCAAGGATTTTAAAGGCAGGAGCCCTTGTGGGTAAAACTACTTTTGCTCCACCAATTGTTGGTACTAATAGTATTGCTGTAGGTCCTTTTCCAAGTTCCACAATTCATGATTTTGATAAGAATGATGATGCCCTTGATTTCGAAAAAACTCGATATTTGGCATTGCGCCTAGTTAAAAGGCGTTAAAGAAAAGCGCTTGTTGGGAGGCAACCCATCTTTTATTTTCAGTTTGCTTTTTGTTTTTTTGAGTCATGAAGTTATTGCCTCTGTAGCAACTTCATTGTATCTTTTTCTTTTGGGTTTTTCTGCCAAGTTAGCCTGTAATGCATTGAAAGTGCGAAGTATTGTTTTGCTGTCCAAAAACAGATTCTGTGCGCCTGTTGCACGAAATTCTAAAATCGCCAGAATTTTATATTTTTCTGATAATTTTTTGACAGCAAGTCTGATGCTTTTATCTATCTTTCTTTAGTTTTAAGTTTTTTTATTTGTGCTGCAGAATTGCCTCGAAAAATTCGATCTTTACAGACTGTCCAGTTTTGACAGATTCTGCCTTTATTTTGTATTCGCCTCTTTTACCATCGTCCAATGTGAAACTCTTGAGGGAGAGTAGCACATTGAGGATTAGTAAACAGTAGCTAATACCCAATGAAGTTTGTTTGCAATTTGTCCTAAGTTGAACACATGTGCATTTTTAATTTATGAGCACTAACCCTCTAATCAAATTATGAGAAGTTTTGTGTGAAGGGAGTTTTTAAGTTCCAAAGGAGAGGAATATGAAGAAATCGAGAATGGATCAGAGCTCAAGCTTGGGGATGCCCCCATGGCACCCCCTCTAAATATCAAGAACCATCAAGAGTCAAAGCTTGGGGATGTCCAAGGCATCCCCTCATCTTCGTCGACTATCATAAGGTCGTCTTCGTTGAATTTTGTTTTTATCACTTTACATATTATGTGCTATGCTTGGAGCGTCTTTTTACTTTCGGTTTTGTTTGTTTGTTTGTTTGCTGGCCATATCTTTGTTGGATCCTAGCTTTATTTGTGTGGGAGAGAGACACGCTCCGCTTTTTCGTTTGAATACTCCTTTGCTTCGCTTATATCTTTTTGAGTATTCTTAGCTATTGTCTGTTTGCTAGTAAGCTCTCGCTTTTAGCTTTTATCTTGTTTAGAGCTGCTAGTTGTTATGTTAAACTCTCATGTTCTTCACTTATACTTGTTGGAGAGTTGTTGTCGAAAAAATTTCTTGAATTGTCAAAACGACAAAATGCTGTTTCTGTGATATTAAAATAAAATGAAAACCCTGCATAGTCTTGTAGATCATTGTGCGGATACTTGATGCTTCTCAATTATTTTGAGATATTAAGATGAATGTTTAAACTTGCTGGTTATTTGAGTGGAATTGATTAGTAAGTAAATATGGTTAAAAGCTTGAAATTGTGTGGTTTTTCGCAGTTGTTAATTCATAGAGCTAATCTTTCCATCAAAAGAATTGTTTGGTCAACAAGGGAGATGGTGTAGAGTTTTTATTATTATGATTGGTAAATGTCTTATGTTGTTCCGTTACCGGTTATTGTTAGATGTTTGCTTCAAACACGCCTTTTTGCTAAGCCTAAAAATTCGTACTGAGTGTATGGTTCACTCGTGCATCCAATCCCAAAGCCAAACTTTCTTGCCAACTGAGTCCACCATATCTACCTATGCATGGTATCTATTGCCATTCCAAGTAAATTTGTCATGTGCTACCTTTAAAAATTCAAAATACTTCTTTTTGTGCCTCTGTTTTAAGCTTATGAGGGAGCAATGGAGAGCTAGATATAACTTGTGACGAGCAAGGTCATTTCCCCCCTTTTCACCCGGTGTCGATGGATTACGTCTTCACTTGAATCAACCCGAGAGCAGCTTAAGCAAAATATAAATATAACTCACCATTCTCCTCCGCACAATGCAAATCTGAGAAATCAGCTCAAACATTGGACAGTGGTGAAACCAAGGAGAAAGAGGAGCGTACTCGCTTCTCTAAAAACCAGCTGCTCTCACAAGTCTAAAAAACCTTGCTTGTTATGAGGGACTAGATAGCTTCTCTGTTGTGAATTCGTTGACGAAAGCATGCATGCCTCAAAATTGTTTTACTTCTATTTTAAAAAATTAAAAAGCTCTAGCACATGACAAATCCCTGCTTCCCTCTACGAAGGGCCTTTCTTTCCTTTTAATGTTGAGTCAGTTTTCCTTTTTCCTTCTATCTCCACAAAAGCAAACATCTAGTGTTGACCCTGGGTATCGTTGAGCATATTGCATTGTCAAGATTAAACATGAATCTTTATATTGACTTTATCTATAAGATAAGCCGTTGGAAGTTGAAGCTTTTTGCTAATTCTTACATCTTCCTTGTGTTGATTCTCAAACACTTTTGTTATGGAATTATTATCCTTGTGAATTAGTCAAATATATTGATCAAATTGTTTTCATGTCTTTAACATACTATTTATGAAAGGTTTTGCTTGAATGATTCAACTTGTTTATTCATTATCTTATTGCTATCAATTATAGACAATTGTTTTGTATCTCTTCATTGACATCCTTTGCTTTACATTACTATCTTGATCAAGATTATGTTGGTTGCATGTCTCATCAAAATTATTTGTTATCACTTACCTACTCGAGGACGAGTAGGAGTTAAGCTTGGGGATGCTGATACGTCTCAAACATATCTATAATTTTTGAGTGATCCGTGCTAGTTTTGTGATGTTATCACATGTTTTTACTATCAATTACATCATTTTTATGCATTTTGTCGAACTACCCTATTGACAAGATGCCAAGTGCCAGTTCCCTGTTTTTGTTGTTTTGTATTTCAGAAAATCTACTTCTGGAAATATTCTCGGAATTGGACGAAAATTTACGGAGATTATTTTTACGCCAAGACGAAGACGGAGTCCGAAGGGCAGCCTCGGAGGCGTCCCACAGGGCAGGGACGCCCCCCTGCAACGGCCCATGGTGGACCCGCGGGTGGGGCCCGCCCCTGCTCGTGGGACACCACCTCGGCCCCCTCCGACGCCTATAAATTCACATTAAACCTAAAAACGTCAAGGCGGCCATTATTTTCCAGAAACTCGACCCCGACGCGCCGTCACCGAGAACCCTAGTTCGGGGTCCAATCTGAAGCTGATCCCGGCACTCTGCCGGAGGGGAGATCGATCCCGGAGGGCTCTTCATCGCCATGCCTTCCTCCGGGATGATTTGTGAGTAGTCTCACCTTGGACTACGGGTCCATGGAAGTAGCCAATTGGTAGTCTCTCTCTTGTGCTTCATGTCTTATGATCTTGTGAGCTTCCTAACATGATCAAGATCGACTATTGTAATGCTATGTGATGTGTTTGCTGGGATCCGATGGATTATGAAGTTATGTTCAGATTGTTCATGATTCTTATATGTTGATTTATGTTCTTGCATGCTCTCCGATGTGCGTAGTTACTTTGGCCAAGTGATTGTGTGTATCTCCAAGAGAGGGTATTTATGCTAGATAGTGGGTTCATGCCCCCTTTTGTTCCTGGGCACGAGTGACAGAAACGTCTAAGGGCGAGGGTGTGCTGTTGCTACTAAGGGTAAAACAGCGGTGTTAATGTCTCTTTTGATATTAGCATTGCTTACTTCATGCACTTTACTTAATGCAATTGTCTGTTGCTTGCAACTTAATACCGTTGGGTGACAGGCTGGATAGCAATCCCACGGTGGACTTTTTAGAAAAAGACGAAGTTGGACTCAATGGTCTTTGTTCCTTGTCGTGATGCCTCCATAAATATTATCATGTTCCTTATGTCATAGCTAAACTGGGTTTGTGTCATGATCTTGTCAATTGCCTAGCTGTAATTCGTTCACCCATTACATGCATATTTTATTTACTTGAGGGACTCCAGTAGTGAACCCATGGACCCCGGTCCATCTTTTTACATTGTTTACAACCTCTTTTACTTGCCTTTCATCATCATTACTCCACTGGTCACTTTTCATATTTCATCTATTTCATCATACAATTAACCGCTTTTTTTCTGTGAGACCTGAAAGATTGACAACCTTTCCGCCGTTGGGGGCAAAGTATTTGGTTGATTGTGTGCAGGTCCACGTCTGTTGAAGGTTAAGCGCCAGAGATCTTCAACATTCACCTCGTTGTTGATTTCAAAGTCCTACTAGTTCGATAAACCTCGGTTCATTAACGAGGGAAAACTGCTACTTACTACATCCACGCCTTCGCTTGGGGCACTGCCCAACTATATCAATATCAATCATTAGTAATTTACAGTCATCTTGCACTACATCCCCTTTTTCTTCCATTACGCTCGGTGATGGCTCTTCTATTCCAATCTACTGTGTTGGTCAGGCCCAACTCCCATATCACACAAAACCCCTACTTCTTCGTGATGTTCTAGTTGCTCCAGGCCTCATTAAAAACTTAATTTCTATTAGGCAATTCACTTGTGATATTCTTGCTTCTGTCGAGTTTGACCCTTTTGGTTAATCTATGAAGGATTACCGAACCCAGACCGAGATCACACACTTCAATAGTTCCGGTGATCTATACTCCCTCCATGGTGTTTCCGCTGCAACTTCCCCAACATCCTTGGTGGCCCCAGTTGATCTTTGGCACCAACGTCTCGGCCATCCAAACAATGCAGTTTTATTTTTTTTACTTAGTGAATTTTCTATACCTTGTAATCGAGATCCTCATAATTTCGAGTTTTGTGAACCTTGTCAGTTAGGAAAACATGTACGCCTTCCCTTTAGTTCCTCTAACTCTACTAGTACTTTTCCGTTTGAATTATTGCACTGTGATTTATGGACGTCCCCAATTGCAAGTGTTTCTGGTTTTAAATATTATGTTGTCATACTAGACGATTACACCCACTACATCTGGACTTTTCCTTTACGCAACAAATCCAATGTCCACACTCTTTTTCTCAATTTCCAACGCTATGTTGCCGTCCACTTCTTCCTCCCCATTCGTTTTATCCAATGTGACAACGGTCGAGAATTTGACAATATTAGAAACCAAACTTTCATCCTCCAACACGGCATACTTCTCCGTTTTTCTTGTCCTTATACCTCACCTCAAAAAGGCAAGGCAGAGCGTTCCCTTCACACCATTAACGATATTGTTCGTACTCTCCTCATTCAAGCCTCAATGCCTCCCAAATTTTGGGCAGAAGCCCTTCACACTGCTACCTTCTTGCTTAACATTCGTCCTTCCAAAGCAAACCCAAATACCACTCCCTACTTCTCGCTTTTTCTTTGTCATCCCAACTACTCCGATATACGTGTCTTTGGTTGCCTATGTTTTCCAAACACTTATTCCACCTCCCAAATCCTGCCGCGACAATCGTATCCCCACCAAATCCTGCCGCGACAGCCGAAACATCACAACATCCTACCGCGGCAGTATCAACATCGTCTCAGCAAGCACCCGCTTCCTCCGCTTCGCCCGGCGCCATCATCACTACCCTCCAGCCATCCCCACCTCATACCGTTCCTACCACTACACCACTCAACAATCACTCTACGCGCACCCGTGGCAAATCGGGTTTTCGTCTACCAACTCAACTCCTCAATCTACACGCCAATCTCTCTCTCTCTCCTCTCTTCCAAAGTCCTATAAAACAGCCCTGCTAGATCCCAATTGGGCCGCTGCCATGCAAGAGGAGAACAACACATGGCAGTTAGTTCCAAAACCCTCTAACACCAACATTGTGTCTTGTAAATGGGTCTTTCATCAAAAATTTAACTCCGATGGGAGTCTTTCTCGCTACAAAGCTCGCTGGGTATGCCGTGGCTATTCTCAACAACACGGTATTGATTATGATGAAACATTTTCCCCTGTTGTCAAACTCAGCACAATTCGCAATGTTCTTAGTATTGCTGTCTCTTCCACATGGCCTATCCACCAATTAGATGTAAAGAATGCTTTCCTTCATGGCTCACTTCAAGAAACAATTTACTGTCAACAACCCCTGGGCTTCGAAAATCCCTCCTATCCTGATCATGTTTGTCTTCTTCAAAAATCTCTTTATGGCCTCAATCAAGCACCTCGAGCATGGTTTCAACGTTATTCTTCTTTTATTCAAACGATAGGTTTCACTCCCTCCCTTTCCGACACTTCTCTCTTTGTTTATCATAATAATTCTGATGTTTCTTATTTACTCCTTTATGTAGATGATATCATTCTTACTGCCTCTTCCCAACCTCTGTTAGATCACATTATCACTCTTCTTCGCTCTGAATTCTCCATGACTGATCTTGGTTTGCTTCATCATTTTTTGGGCATTGTTGTTTTTCGTGACTCTTCTGGTCTTTTCCTTTCCCAACGTCACTATATTCTTGATCTTCTCAATCGTGCTGGCATGCTAGATTGCCAATCCTCTCACACTCCTGTCGATACTAGTTCCAAACTTTCCTCTGATGGTGAATCCTTCTCTGATTCTACTCTTTATCGTAGCCTTGTAGGTGCTCTCCAATACCTTACTATTACACGGCCTGAAATTTCCTTTGCTGTCCAACAAGCCTGTCTTTATATGCATGATCCTCGTATCCCTCATTACAATCATGTCAAACGAATTCTTAGATATCTCAAGGGAACTCTTAATCATGGTCTTCACATAAACAATTCTCCACCAACTTCTTTGACATCATACTCTGATGTAGACTGGGCTGGTTGTCCAGATACTCGTAGGTCCACTTCCGGATTTTGTATTTTTTCTGGTAACAACTTAATTTCTTGGTCCTCAAAAAGACAGGTTACGGTCTCCCGCTCGTCCACTGAGGCTGAGTATCGTGCAGTGGCACATGCAGTTGCAGACACTATCTGGCTTCGTTAGCTACTATCGGAGCTACATTGACCAATCCAACAGGCTACCATTGTTTACTGTGATAATATTTCTGCTATCTACATGACTGGGAATCCTGTGCAACATCGCCGCACCAAACACATTGAGATTGACATACATTTTGTTCGAGAGAAGGTGGCTCTCGATCAAGTTCGGGTGCTGCACGTTCCAACTACGGCTCAATTTGCTGATATCTTCACCAAAGGATTGCCTACTACACCGTTTCAAGACATTCGCTTCAATCTCAACATCGTCGAGCCTCCCGTTGTGACTACGGGGTGGGGGGTGTTAGACTATTACTTGCCTCTCAAGTTTACGTGTTGTAATAGGACTCTAATAGCCAAAGTCGGTTCTGTAAACACCTATATAAACACCTATGCGGTGGCACAATACGATCTATCAATTATCGTTCTATTCAATCTTTCGGGTGGAAGCTACACCAACATGGTCACTAGAGGTTTGGTGGATGCATGAGCATTGCCTACATGGAAACATCCGCAACCACACTGCATCGAGTGGTTATATGAATCTGGCAAGTTGAAAGTTACTCACAAGGTGCGTTTGAAATTTTCAGTTGGTGATTACACTGATATAGTAATATGTGATGTCTTGCCTATGGATGCATGCCAATTGTTGTTGGGAAGGTTGTGGCAATATGATCGTCGTGCCACACATGAGGGTAGGTCCAACACTTATTCGTGTTGGTATGACGGAAGAAGGCGTATACTGCGACCCATGTTTGATAGAGAAATCAAGTTGGATAAAATTATTTCGCTGAAGAAAGCCGAGAAGACTACCCTGAAACCGAGGACGGTTTTGTTTCAAGGAGGAGGGGATGATGTGGACATCGCCACTAAATATTTGATTCCTGCGAGGTGTGTTGATATAGTACATTCTGCAAGCGTCAATGGCGCAAACCAGAAGAGAGCCGCGAGTTTGTTAGAGGTGCAGTTTATTTCCGTTGGAAAGATTGCTATAGAGATTGTTGCACCGGATGAAGTTAAACCCACCATCAGGACTCCTTGTGCTGTTTCCGTCGTGACCTGAACCATAATCAAAGTCAGTTTCCTGGTACTAGCTAGCTAGCGTACGTATTTGAATCCTAGTCTTTCACGTGTGTGAGAGTTGTGACCTATTTGGTTTTGTCTTTTTGTGTTCACGCATGGCCGGATTGATTAATTAGGAAAGGATGGTTAATATAGCTAGGAAGGAGAGAGATAGTCCGATCCGGTTTTGATTTGTTTCAGTCGGTTTGCGTCGCCTATATAAAGGGCTGGCTACGGCCAATGTATGGAGATTGGTTTTAATTTTGGAGTTGATTTAAGATTGAGTTTAGACAATTGTGTCAACGTGTGTATCATCCCTCCGGGGATGGCGCCGCCGTGTATCCAGATTTAATAAAGTTGCGTGAAGGTTCTTGTGTGAATCAAGAATTATCAGGCTGAGGAGGCGTGTTGATCATCATCACGTTGCTTGCTGGAATTTGGTTCTCGTCTTCAAGTTGCGTTCATCGCGTGATTGGGAGATTGACTATTTGGTTTACTCGCTGTGAAAGATCGGGCAAAAATTATTGGATCATCACCTTGATCCTTATCAAAAACCATCTCAAAACTAATATAGCGGTGTACCTGTCATGCATAACACTGGCCACTGAAACTTGTTTCTGGTGCACAATATTATATAGTGACAGGTATTGGTTAGAAAGCGGTAAGTCACCTAACACGTGTCTTCCCAACAGCAAGTATTCTTTCCATTGCACTAGTGGAAACAGGGGCTTCGGTTTGGCCCTTCCGTCCCGGTTCCCTTACGGACCGGTACCAATCGTGGCACTAGTCCCGGTCATTGGTCCCAGGGCGCCCGCCAGGACCAGTCCCGGTTCGTAGGGGACCTACCGTCCCGGTTCGTGTTACGAACCGGTGACAAAGGGATGCGGGAGGAGGCGACAGAGGTGGGACCAGCCCGGACAATGCACTGTCCGGTTCTATTTACAGACCGGGACTAATGGAGGGACTTTAGTACCGGTCCTTGTTACGGACCGGGACTAAATATATTCTATATCATCTTCCACCCCCCGACCCGGCCGTTTTCCACTAGTGTTGCCAATTTGGAAGGATCCACGATTCAAAAAAACATACTTGGCCTTCATTAAGCCTTTCCAAAAAGGCCAGTCCATTGGCCTCGGTGTGATTTGGGATAACGTTTTAGAGTGTGTATATATTTGGTAGCCACATACCCTCGTCATTTTAGGAGTTTACATAGCCATTTTCTTAGTGTGCACTTCTTTAAAACTCTAAAACCTCCACACCCAGCCCACTATGATCCTTTAGTCAACAAATAATACTCTATGTCGTAAAACAGACTTTCTAGTATAACTGTCACTTTGCCAGAAAAATCGAGGTCGAAGCAAGTCATGTCTCTTTCTCACCTCTTTGGGTAACTCAAGAAAAGAAAGCATGAACAAGGGAAGACTGGTTAAAACTGAATTAATTAAGATAAGACGATCCCTATATGAGAATATTTTACCTAACCAGCTTGCTATTTTGTCTCAAATGGATCCTTCACGGGTTCCACTTACCATTTTTCAATTTCCTGAGGTGAATAGGAATTCCCAAACACTTGAATGGAACACTCCCTACCTCACATCCAAAAATAGCTCTATATTGTTTTCTACCTCTTTATCGTGACCATCTGCATGCATGATGCAGCACCATACATATAAACAAGGCTAGCTAGGTATAGTAATATAACATTTTAACTATGTTTTTTATCATTATTGACGTCATTATTTTAGATAGAGAATGTTTTAAGTGTAAAATATCAATCCAACTCATTGACCATGAATTTGAAAGGAGAGTTCAGTCCAACTTAATGACATGTAATTAATTTGTGTATTAAACCACCTGGAGTTGTTTTCTAGAGTGGACCTTTACGGTTTTTAATTGGTAAAATACAAAAATATTCTCCTTGATTAATTTTAGCAACCTTTGTAATATTGAATTTTGCATATTTATGTTTTAAAAAATTATGTTAAATAAATTTTACATCCATACTACCATGGGGTTGGGGGGCCATTGCCCCCCAAATGATCTTGATTAAACAATGCTATATGTTTTACTCTGCCATACCTAATTTTTGGACTGTCTTCCTTCTTTCTGGTAAAATCAACCATATATTATAGCCATTGCAATAGACCGCGCAAAACAAACGAATGATTAGTATGGCGATGATGTCTATGGTAATGCTTTTATCGTGGGAGATTTGGAAGGAGGGTAATGAGAGTCTTTCGTCATTAATACTCTCCCACATCCATTATAATTACAAAGATAAAGCAGAAGCTAGATATGAAATGTTGTGGGGTCAAAACCAACTTGATCTATGTAACTCCAGGAGAATGGACGAATGTATATACTAGGGCAACTAGTCTAAACTCTCTTATTAAAAACGTTTTTCTCTTGCATAAAAAGGTAATAGAAAAGGACACTTACAACAAATCGAGACGGGGAAGTGCGGCGAGGGAATGGCAATGATCACGATTGAGGCAGCGCCCACCAATGCAGCCCATCGTCATCAATTAATGAAAGATTGAAACTCCAAGTAACACATTGTCTCTGTTATTTCAGAACTTCTCTTGTCTTGAATAGTTTTGTAGAACCGTTTCTTTTGAAACATGTCTTGCATTTAACAAACTTGACGGATTTTTTTGACAAAATGTCAAAGAGTCCTTTGCTGCAATAGAAATTAGGACGAGATGTCGAACCATTGCGTGTATTATATTAATAAACAAATTAAAGTGATTATCATAAGATCAGTCTGATATTTTCATTTTAATTGTTTTTGTTCCCATTACCGATGTCATTATTTTAGATTGAGAATGTTTAAGTGTAAGAAATCAATCCAACTCATTGACAATGAATGCGGAAGTAGAGCTCAGTCTAACTTAATAACATTAACTAATTTTGTGTTTTAAAACCACCCTGGAGTTGTTTTCTGGAGTGAAACCTTTACGATATCTAATTTGTAAATACAAAATATTATCCTTTATTAATTTTAGCAACCTTTTGGAATATTGAATTTTTTACATATTTATGTTTATAAAAATTATGTTAAATAATTTTTACATCCATGCTACCATGGGGGTTGGGGGGCCATTGCCCCCAAACTATCTTAATTGAACCATGCTATATGTTTTTACTAATGGTTAGGTTAACCTAACCTACAAAAGCAGCAACTAAGCAGTGTGGTGACCCAGGGGGCGCGCATGAGCATGACTAGAGCAGCGCAGGTGAGGGCGTAGAGAGAGGGAGCTCTAACCCGGGCCAAATTGCTCAGTTATTACGACGAATTTCGGACGAGGTGTTTACTAAACCAAATTAGGGAAATGTAGAGACAAAGCGCGGGCTTGCTCAGTCCATAGGTTGTTTGACACGGTGGCTAGGGAGAGACAAAGGCCGGATGAGGCCGTGCATGTCGGCGTGCTCCTGCAGCTGCTCCGGGCTACTCGATGAAGGGATCTGGTACTTCGAGCGGATTGCGGCTAGCTGGAGGACAACTGCAGAAGATCGATCCTAACGCGCACACTATAGCTGCATGGTGGACCTCATGGCCCGAGCTGGGAGACTGGACGAGGTGCACGTGCTTATCGGGAGCATACCCACGGAGGCCACGGACACGGCAATGGCGGAGCCTGCTCAACAGCTTCCGGATCCGAGCACACGCTGCAGCGCCGGTGATTACATAATCCTCCGTGGACATTCACGCCCGAGGGACGTGGCGACCGTGCTCCGGGCGGAGGGCGGTGGACAAGGGGCCTAACGCAGGCGCCTGGTTTAGCACCGTGGAGGATCTGGCTAGAGAGAGACAGGAGGAGAAGAGAGAGGGGAAAGGATGGGGGAAGTATCGTACACATATCGGAGGAGGAAGAAGAAGCAATTCCATTATCTAATTAACCCAAAAATGTAGAACATGATGAAATAAGGGGGAAGAGATATAATCACTAACTGGGATGATGAACTCTACGAAAACCCCTGCTCCACCCTTCAATTTTTGGCTCTCTTTACTTTGCTCTCTCTCGACCTTGATGACCCCTTTCCCCTCTCGCCCCCCTCCGAGGGCAACGGGGCTCCCCACTCCCGCCGGCCGCCGCACCCTCCTCCACCCCCTCCCCGTCGGCGCCGCCGCCTGCAAAGATCGTCGGGCGACGCTGGCGGAGGCGGCTCTTCTTTCCACACACCCTGGTAGGCGGGTCGGGGCCCTCCCCTTCCATGGCGGTAGTGCTCCTCGGGAGGCTCGGGTCCGGCGCGACCGGGTGATGCTGGTGGCGGTGCCGTCTCGCGGCAGAGCTTCTTGGCCGCGGTGATCACCGGCTGCTGTTTGGCCTTGGCCAGATTGGCTCGGATGGGCCCAGATGGGCTTGAGAGGGCCGGGGCGCTGCAGCTGTAGGGCTCCCTGGAGGTGGAGGCAGCGACTAGGTGGGGTCATGGGACGGCGGCGCTGCGGCCTGCCAATTGCAGCAGGGCGGCCGGAGCTTTACAGGCCCAGTCGGGCCTGGCCAGGCCAGTTAGGGCCTGGTGTGCTCCCGCTGCTTTGTCCGGTCGATGACTGCCTCTCGGCGGTGGAGGTGGGTGATACGTTGCAAACGTATATATAATTTTTGATGTTCCATGTTGTTATTATGCCTGTTGTTACATGTTTTGCATACACTTTATATCATTTTTTACATTTTTGGGCAGTAACCTATTAACAAGATGCCACAGTGCCAGTTCCAGTTTTCCAGTGGTGAAACCAAGGAGAAAGAGGAGCGTACTCGCTTCTCTAAAAACCAGCTGCTCTCACAAGTCTAAAAAACCTTGCTTGTTATGAGGGACTAGATAGCTTCTCTGTTGTGAATTCGTTGACGAAAGCATGCATGCCTCAAAATTGTTTTACTTCTATTTTAAAAAATTAAAAAGCTCTAGCACATGACAAATCCCTGCTTCCCTCTACGAAGGGCCTTTCTTTTCCTTTTAATGTTGAGTCAGTTTTCCATTTTTCCTTCTATCTCCACAAAAGCAAACATCTAGTGTTGACCCTGGGTATCGTTGAGCATATTGCATTGTCAAGATTAAACATGAATCTTTATATTGACTTTATCTATAAGATAAGCCGTTGGAAGTTGAAGCTTTTTGCTAATTCTTACATCTTCCTTTGTGTTGATTCTCAAACACTTTTGTTATGGAATTATTATCCTTGTGAATTAGTCAAATATATTGATCAAATTGTTTTCATGTCTTTAACATACTATTTATGAAAGGTTTTGCTTGAATGATTCAACTTGTTTATTCATTATCTTATTGCTATCAATTATAGACAATTGTTTTGTATCTCTTCATTGACATCCTTTGCTTTACATTACTATCTTGATCAAGATTATGTTGGTTGCATGTCTCATCAAAAATTATTTGTTATCACTTACCTACTCGAGGACGAGTAGGAGTTAAGCTTGGGGATGCTGATACGTCTCAAACATATCTATAATTTTTGAGTGATCCGTGCTAGTTTTGTGATGTTATCACATGTTTTTACTATCAATTACATCATTTTTATGCATTTTGTCGAACTACCCTATTGACAAGATGCCAAGTGCCAGTTCCCTATTTTTGTTGTTTTGTATTTCAGAAAATCTACTTCTGGAAATATTCTCGGAATTGGACGAAATTTACGGAGATTATTTTTACGCCAAGACGAAGACGGAGTCCGAAGGGAAGCCTCGGAGGCATCCCACAGGGCAGGGGACACCCCCCTGCAACGGCCCATGGTGGACCCGCGGGTTGGGCCCGCCCCTGCTCGTGGGACACCCACCTCGGCCCCCTCCGACGCCTATAAATTCACATTAAACTAAAAACGTCAAGGCGGCCATTATTTCCAGAAACTCGACCCCGACGCGCCGTCACCGAGAACCCTAGTTCGGGGGTCCAATCTGAAGCTGATCCCGGCACTCTGTCGGAGGGGAGATCGATCCCGGAGGGCTCTTCATCGCCATGCCTTCCTCCGGGATGATTTGTGAGTAGTCTCACCTTGGACTACGGGTCCATGGAAGTAGCCAATTGGTAGTCTCTCTCTTGTGCTTCATGTCTTATGATCTTGTGAGCTTCCTAACATGATCAAGATCGACTATTGTAATGCTATGTGATGTGTTTGCTGGGATCCGATGGATTATGAAGTTATGTTCAGATTGTTCATGATTCTTATATGTTGATTTATGTTCTTGCATGCTCTCCGATGTGCGTAGTTACTTTGGCCAAGTGATTGTGTGTATCTCCAAGAGAGGGTATTTATGCTAGATAGTGGGTTCATGCCCCCTTTTGTTCCTGGGCACGAGTGACAGAAACGTCTAAGGGCGAGGGTGTGCTGTTGCTACTAAGGGTAAAACAGCGGTGTTAATGTCTCTTTTGATATTAGCATTGCTTACTTCATGCACTTTACTTAATGCAATTGTCTGTTGCTTGCAACTTAATACCGTTGGGTGACAGGCTGGATAGCAATCCCACGGTGGACTTTTTAGAAAAAGACGAAGTTGGACTCAATGGTCTTTGTTCCTTGTCGTGATGCCTCCATAAATATTATCATGTTCCTTATGTCATAGCTAAACTGGGTTTGTGTCATGATCTTGTCAATTGCCTAGCTGTAATTCGTTCACCCATTACATGCATATTTTATTTACTTGAGGGACTCCAGTAGTGAACCCATGGACCCCGGTCCATCTTTTTACATTGTTTACAACCTCTTTTACTTGCCTTTCATCATCATTACTCCACTGGTCACTTTTCATATTTCATCTATTTCATCATACAATTAACCGCTTTTTTTCTGTGAGACCTGAAAGATTGACAACCTTTCCGCCGTTGGGGGCAAAGTATTTGGTTGATTGTGTGCAGGTCCACGTCTGTTGAAGGTTAAGCGCCAGAGATCTTCAACATTCACCTCGTTGTTGATTTCAAAGTCCTACTAGTTCGATAAACCTCGGTTCATTAACGAGGGAAAACTGCTACTTACTACATCCACGCCTTCGCTTGGGGCACTGCCCAACTATATCAATATCAATCATTAGTAATTTACAGTCATCTTGCACTACATCCCCTTTTTCTTCCATTACGCTCGGTGATGGCTCTTCTATTCCAATCTACTGTGTTGGTCAGGCCCAACTCCCATATCACACAAAACCCCTACTTCTTCGTGATGTTCTAGTTGCTCCAGGCCTCATTAAAAACTTAATTTCTATTAGGCAATTCACTTGTGATATTCTTGCTTCTGTCGAGTTTGACCCTTTTGGTTAATCTATGAAGGATTACCGAACCCAGACCGAGATCACACACTTCAATAGTTCCGGTGATCTATACTCCCTCCATGGTGTTTCCGCTGCAACTTCCCCAACATCCTTGTGGCCTCAGGTGATATTTGGCACCAACGTCTCGGCCATCCAAACAATGCAGTTTTATCTTCTTTACTTAGTGAATTTTCTATACCTTGTAATCGAGATCCTCATAATTTCGAGTTTTGTGAACCTTGTCAGTTAGGAAAACATGTACGCCTTCCCTTTAGTTCCTCTACCTCTACTAGTACTTTTCCGTTTGAATTACTCCACTGTGATTTATGGACGTCCCCAATTGCAAGTGTTTCTGGTTTTAAATATTATGTTGTCATACTAGACGATTACACCCACTACATCTGGACTTTTCCTTTACGCAACAAATCAGATGTCCACACACTTTTTCTCAATTTCCAACGCTATGTTGCCGTCCACTTCTTCCTCCCCATTCGTTTTATCCAATGTGACAACGGTCGAGAATTTGACAATATTAGAAACCAAACTTTCATCCTCCAACACGGCATACTTCTCCGTTTTTCTTGTCCTTATACCTCACCTCAAAATGGCAAGGCAGAGCGTTCCCTCACACCATTAACGATATTGTTCGTACTCTCCTCATTCAAGCCTCAATGCCTCCCAAATTTTGGGCAGAAGCCCTTCACACTGCTACCTTCTTGCTTAACATTCGTCCTTCCAAAGCAAACCCAAATACCACTCCCTACTTCTCGCTTTTTCTTTGTCATCCCAACTACTCCGATATACGTGTCTTGGTTGCCTATGTTTTCCAAACACTTATTCCACCTCCCAAATCCTGCCGCGACAATCGTATCCCCACCAAATCCTGCCGCGACAGCCGAAACATCACAACATCCTACCGCGGCAGTATCAACATCGTCTCAGCAAGCACCCGCTTCCTCCGCTTCGCCGGCGCCATCATCACTACCCTCCAGCCATCCCCACCTCATACCGTTCCTACCACTACACCACTCAACAATCACTCTACGCGCACCCGTGGCAAATCGGGTTTTCGTCTACCAACTCAACTCCTCAATCTACACGCCAATCTCTCTCTCTCTCCTCTCTTCCAAAGTCCTATAAAACAGCCCTGCTAGATCCCAATTGGGCCGCTGCCATGCAAGAGGAGAACAACACATGGCAGTTAGTTCCAAAACCCTCCAACACCAACATTGTGTCTGGTAAATGGGTCTTTCGTCAAAAATTTAACTCCGATGGGAGTCTTTCTCGCTACAAAGCTCGCTGGGTATGCCGTGGCTATTCTCAACAACACGGTATTGATTATGATGAAACATTTTCCCCTGTTGTCAAACTCAGCACAATTCGCAATGTTCTTAGTATTGCTGTCTCTTCCACATGGCCTATCCACAATTAGATGTAAAGAATGCTTTCCTTCATGGCTCACTTCAAGAAACAATTTACTGTCAACAACCCCTGGGCTTCGAAAATCCCTCCTATCCCTGATCATGTTTGTCTTCTTCAAAAATCTCTTTATGGCCTCAATCAAGCACCTCGAGCATGGTTTCAACGTTATTCTTCTTTTATTCAAACGATAGGTTTCACTCCCTCCCTTTCCGACACTTCTCTCTTTGTTTATCATAATAATTCTGATGTTTCTTATTTACTCCTTTATGTAGATGATATCATTCTTACTGCCTCCTCTCAACCTCTGTTAGATCACATTATCACTCTTCTTTGTTCTGAATTTTCCATGACTGATCTCGGTTTGCTTCATCATTTTTTGGTCATTGTTGTTTTTCGTGACTCTTCTGGTCTTTTCCTTTCCCAACGTCACTATATTCTTGATCTTCTCAATCGTGCTGGCATGCTAGATTGCCAATCCTCTCACACTCCTGTCGATACTAGTTCCAAACTTTCCTCTGATGGTGAATCCTTCTCTGATTCTACTCTTTATCGTAGCCTTGTAGGTGCTCTCCAATACCTTACTATTACACGGCCTGAAATTTCCTTTGCTGTCCAACAAGCCTGTCTTTATATGCATGATCCTCGTATCCCTCATTACAATCATGTCAAACGAATTCTTAGATATCTCAAGGGAACTCTTAATCATGGTCTTCACATAAACAATTCTCCACCAACTTCTTTGACATCATACTCTGATGTAGACTGGGCTGGTTGTCCAGATACTCGTAGGTCCACTTCCGGATTTTGTATTTTTTCTGGTAACAACTTAATTTCTTGGTCCTCAAAAAGACAGGTTACGGTCTCCCGCTCGTCCACTGAGGCTGAGTATCGTGCAGTGGCACATGCAGTTGCAGAAACTATCTGGCTTCGTCAGCTACTATCAGAGCAACATCGACCAATCCAACAGGCTACCATTGTTTACTGTGATAATATTTCTGCTATCTACATGACTGGGAATCCTGTGCAACATCGCCGCACCAAACACATTGAGATTGACATACATTTTGTTCGAGAGAAGGTGGCTCTCGATCAAGTTCGGGTGCTGCACGTTCCAACTACGGCTCAATTTGCTGATATCTTCACCAAAGGATTGCCTACTACACCGTTTCAAGACATTCGCTTCAATCTCAACATCGTCGAGCCTCCCGTTGTGACTACGGGGTGGGGGGTGTTAGACTATTACTTGCCTCTCAAGTTTACGTGTTGTAATAGGACTCTAATAGCCAAAGTCGGTTCTGTAAACACCTATATAAACACCTATGCGGTGGCACAATACGATCTATCAATTATCGTTCTATTCAATCTTTCGGGTGGAAGCTACACCAACATGGTCACTAGAGGTTTGGTGGATGCATGAGCATTGCCTACATGGAAACATCCGCAACCACACTGCATCGAGTGGTTATATGAATCTGGCAAGTTGAAAGTTACTCACAAGGTGCGTTTGAAATTTTCAGTTGGTGATTACACTGATATAGTAATATGTGATGTCTTGCCTATGGATGCATGCCAATTGTTGTTGGGAAGGTTGTGGCAATATGATCGTCGTGCCACACATGAGGGTAGGTCCAACACTTATTCGTGTTGGGATGACGAAAGAAGGCGTATACTGCGACCCATGTTTGATAGAGAAATCAAGTTGGATAAAATTATTCCGCTGAAGAAAGCCGAGAAGACTACCCTGAAACCGAGGACATTTTTGTTTCAAGGAGGGGATGATGTGGACATCGCCACTAAATATTTGATTCCTGCGAGGTGTGTTGATATAGTACATTCTGCAAGCGTCAATGGCGCAAACCAGAAGAGAGCCGCGAGTTTGTTAGAGGTGCAGTTTATTTCCGTTGGAAAGATTGCTATAGAGATTGTTGCACCGGATGAAGTTAAACCCACCATCAGGACTCCTTGTGCTGTTTCCGTCGTGACCTGAACCATAATCAAAGTCAGTTTCCTGGTACTAGCTAGCTAGCGTACGTATTTGAATCCTAGTCTTTCACGTGTGTGAGAGTTGTGACCTATTTGGTTTTGTCTTTTGTGTTCACGCATGGCCGGATTGATTAATTAGGAAAGGATGGTTAATATAGCTAGGAAGGAGAGAGATAGTCCGATCCGGTTTTGATTTGTTTCAGTCGGTTTGCGTCGCCTATATAAAGGGCTGGCTACGGCCAATGTATGGAGATTGGTTTTAATTTTGGAGTTGATTTAAGATTGAGTTTAGACAATTGTGTCAACGTGTGTATCATCCCTCCGGGGATGGCGCCGCCGTGTATCCAGATTTAATAAAGTTGCGTGAAGGTTCTTGTGTGAATCAAGAATTATCAGGCTGAGGAGGCGTGTTGATCATCATCACGTTGCTTGCTGGAATTTGGTTCTCGTCTTCAAGTTGCGTTCATCGCGTGATTGGGAGATTGACTATTTGGTTTACTCGCTGTGAAAGATCGGGCAAAAATTATTGGATCATCACCTTGATCCTTATCAAAAACCATCTCAAAACTAATATAGCGGTGTACCTGTCATGCATAACACTGGCCACTGAAACTTGTTTCTGGTGCACAATATTATATAGTGACAGGTATTGGTTAGAAAGCGGTAAGTCACCTAACACGTGTCTTCCCAACAGCAAGTATTCTTTCCATTGCACTAGTGGAAACAGGGGCTTCGGTTTGGCCCTTCCGTCCCGGTTCCCTTACGGACCGGTACCAATCGTGGCACTAGTCCCGGTCATTGGTCCCAGGGCGCCCGCCAGGACCAGTCCCGGTTCGTAGGGGACCTACCGTCCCGGTTCGTGTTACGAACCGGTGACAAAGGGATGCGGGAGGAGGCGACAGAGGTGGGACCAGCCCGGACAATGCACTGTCCCGGTTCTATTTACAGACCGGGACTAATGGAGGGACTTTAGTACCGGTCCTTGTTACGGACCGGGACTAAATATATTCTATATCATCTTCCACCCCCCGACCCGGCCGTTTTCCACTAGTGTTGCCAATTTGGAAGGATCCACGATTCAAAAAACATACTTGGCCTTCATTAAGCCTTTCCAAAAAGGCCAGTCCATTGGCCTCGGTGTGATTTGGGATAACGTTTTAGAGTGTGTATATATTTGGTAGCCACATACCCTCGTCATTTTAGGAGTTTACATAGCCATTTTCTTAGTGTGCACTTCTTTAAAACTCTAAAACCTCCACACCCAGCCCACTATGATCCTTTAGTCAACAAATAATACTCTATGTCGTAAAACAGACTTTCTAGTATAACTGTCACTTTGCCAGAAAAATCGAGGTCGAAGCAAGTCATGTCTCTTTCTCACCTCTTTGGGTAACTCAAGAAAAGAAAGCATGAACAAGGGAAGACTGGTTAAAACTGAATTAATTAAGATAAGACGATCCCTATATGAGAATATTTTACCTAACCAGCTTGCTATTTTGTCTCAAATGGATCCTTCACGGGTTCCACTTACCATTTTTCAATTTCCTGAGGTGAATAGGAATTCCCAAACACTTGAATGGAACACTCCCTACCTCACATCCAAAAATAGCTCTATATTGTTTTCTACCTCTTTATCGTGACCATCTGCATGCATGATGCAGCACCATACATATAAACAAGGCTAGCTAGGTATAGTAATATAACATTTTAACTATGTTTTTTATCATTATTGACGTCATTATTTTAGATAGAGAATGTTTTAAGTGTAAAATATCAATCCAACTCATTGACCATGAATTTGAAAGGAGAGTTCAGTCCAACTTAATGACATGTAATTAATTTGTGTATTAAACCACCTGGAGTTGTTTTCTAGAGTGGACCTTTACGGTTTTTAATTGGTAAAATACAAAAATATTCTCCTTGATTAATTTTAGCAACCTTTGTAATATTGAATTTTGCATATTTATGTTTTAAAAAATTATGTTAAATAAATTTTACATCCATACTACCATGGGGTTGGGGGGCCATTGCCCCCAAATGATCTTGATTAAACAATGCTATATGTTTTACTCTGCCATACCTAATTTTTGGACTGTCTTCCTTCTTTCTGGTAAAATCAACCATATATTATAGCCATTGCAATAGACCGCGCAAAACAAACGAATGATTAGTATGGCGATGATGTCTATGGTAATGCTTTTATCGTGGGAGATTTGGAAGGAGGGTAATGAGAGTCTTTCGTCATTAATACTCTCCCACATCCATTATAATTACAAAGATAAAGCAGAAGCTAGATATGAAATGTTGTGGGGTCAAAACCAACTTGATCTATGTAACTCCAGGAGAATGGACGAATGTATATACTAGGCAACTAGTCTAAACTCTCTTATTAAAAAACGTTTTTCTCTTGCATAAAAAGGTAAATAGAAAAGGACACTTACAACAAATCGAGACGGGGAAGTGCGGCGAGGGAATGGGCATGATCACGATTGAGGCAGCGCCCACCAATGCAGCCCATCGTCATCAATTAATGAAAGATTGAAACTCCAAGTAACACATTGTCTCTGTTATTTCAGAACTTCTCTTGTCTTGAATAGTTTTGTAGAACCGTTTCTTTTGAAACATGTCTTGCATTTAACAAAACTTGACGGATTTTTTTTGACAAAATGTCAAAGAGTCCTTTGCTGCAATAGAAATTAGGACGAGATGTCGAACCATTGCGTGTATTATATTAATAAAACAAATTAAAGTGATATCATAAGATCAGTCTGATATTTTCATTTTAATTGTTTTTGTTCCCATTACCGATGTCATTATTTTAGATTGAGAATGTTTTAAGTGTAAGAAATCAATCCAACTCATTGACAATGAATGCGGAAGTAGAGCTCAGTCTAACTTAATAACATGTAACTAATTTGTGTTTTAAACCACCTGGAGTTGTTTTCTGGAGTGAACCTTTACGATATCTAATTTGTAAATACAAAATATTATCCTTTATTAATTTTAGCAACCTTTTGGAATATTGAATTTTTTACATATTTATGTTTATAAAAATTATGTTAAATAATTTTTACATCCATGCTACCATGGGGGTGGGGGGCCATTGCCCCCCAAACTATCTTAATTGAACCATGCTATATGTTTTTACTAATGGTTAGGTTAACCTAACCTACAAAAGCAGCAACTAAGCAGTGGTGGTGACCCAGGGGCGCGCATGAGCATGACTAGAGCAGCGCAGGTGAGGGCGTAGAGAGAGGGAGCTCTACCCGGGCCAAATTGCTCAGTTATTACGACGAATTTCGGACGAGGTGTTAACTAAACCAAATTAGGGAAATGTAGAGACAAAGCGCGGCTTGCTCAGTCCATAGGTGTTTGACACGGTGGCTAGGGAGAGACAAAGGCCGGATGAGGCCGTGCATGTCGGCGTGCTCCTGCAGCTGCTCCGGGCTACTCGATGAAGGGATCTGGTACTTCGAGCGGATGCGGCTAGCTGGAGGACAACTGCAGAAGATCGATCCTAACGCGCAACACTATAGCTGCATGGTGGACCTCATGGCCCGAGCTGGGAGACTGGACGAGGTGCACGTGCTTATCGGGAGCATACCCACGGAGGCCACGGACACGGCATGGCGGAGCCTGCTCAACAGCTTCCGGATCCGAGCACACGCTGCAGCGCCGGTGATTACATAATCCTCCGTGGACATTCACGCCCGAGGGACGTGGCGACCGTGCTCCGGGCGGAGGCGGTGGACAGGGGCCTAACGCAGGCGCCTGGGTTTAGCACCGTGGAGGATCTGGCTAGAGAGAGACAGGAGGAGGAAGAAGAGAGAGGGGAAAGGATGGGGGAAGTATCGTACACATATCGGAGGAGGAAGAAGAAGCAATTCCATTATCTAATTAACCCAAAAATGTAGAACATGATGAAATAAGGGGGAGAGAGATATAATCACTAACTGGGATGATGAACTCTACGAAAACCCCCTGCTCCACCCTTCAATTTTTGGCTCTCTTTACTTTGCTCTCTCTCGACCTTGATGACCCCTTTCCCCTCTCGCCCCCCTCCCGAGGGCAACGGGGCTCCCCACTCCCGCCGGCCGCCGCACCCTCCTCCACCCCCTCCCCCGTCGCCGCCGCCTGCAAAGATCGTCGGGCGACGCTGGCGGAGGCGGCTCTTCTTTCCACACACCCTGGTAGGCGGGTCGGGGCCCTCCCCTTCCATGGCGGTAGTGCTCCTCGGGAGGCTCGGGTCCGGCGCGACCGGGTGATGCTGGTGGCGGTGCCGTCTCGCGGCAGAGCTTCTTGGCCGCGGTGATCACCGGCTGCTGTTTGGCCTTGGCCAGATAGGCTCGGGCGGGCCCAGATGGGCTTGAGAGGGCCGGGACATTGCAGCTGTAGGGCTCCCTGGAGGTGGAAGCAGCGACTAGGTGGGGTCACGGGACGGCGGCTCTGCGGCCTGCCAATTGCAGCAGGGCGGCCGGAACTTTACAGGCCCAGTCGGGCCTGGCCAGGCCAGTTAGGGCCTGGTGTGCTCCCGCTGCTTTGTCCGGTCGATGACTGCCTCTCGGCGGTGGAGGTGGGTGATACGTTGCAAACGTATATATAATTTTTGATGTTCCATGTTGTTATTATGCCTGTTGTTACATGTTTTGCATACACTTTATATCATTTTTTACATTTTTGGGCAGTAACCTATTAACAAGATGCCACAGTGCCAGTTCCAGTTTTCTGATGTTTTTCCTTTTCAGAAAAGTACTTAAGGAAATATTCTCGAAATTGGACGAAAATCGACGGGCGTTAATATTTCACCGAGAAAATTACGTAGACCGAAGGAGAGCCAGAGAGGCGCCAGAGGGCGCCCTCACCAGGGCTCGGCGCGGGCCCACCTCTGGCCGCATCGAGGGGTGGTGTGGTCCCCTCGGGTGCCCTCTGACGCCGCCCCTTCGCCTATATAATCCTCCTGCCCTGAAAACCCTAAATATACAAGTAAATATTCCATGAAAATTTCCAGAGCCGTCGCCGTCGTCAAACCCTATTCGGGAGGGTTACCGAAGCTCTTCCCGGCACCCAGCCAGAGGGGAGATCATCACCAGAGGGCTCTACATCACCATGCCTGCCTTCGGAGTGATGCGTGAGTAGTTCATCTTTGGACTACGGCCTGAAGCACCAACCACCAGTAGCATTTCAACCAAACCTTGTTTCTCGATCAAAAAGAGCGCCCTTCCATTTTTTTAATCAAACGTAGATAGGGACAAAAGCCTGGCCGATAGAGGAATAAGTGGATGGGTCTACCTATGGTGGTTTGAAGTCATTCACAAAGCTACTAAGACTTTTAGTGGATTTGATGCAGGGTCTTAATCCCCAACTAGAAAAGAAACTGAAACTCGATCTCGAGATATGCCGGCTGGAATGCCGCAGGCTCGGAAGGAGGTAACGTGAGGCAGGGTTGATGTATCAGAGGTGGAAAATGGACTTTCTATTTTGCATTTCCAGATGAAAAAACCAGACAATGGGTCCATAGCAGTAGCTAGATGGTAGTCTCTCCCCTTTGTGCTATCATGTTTAGATCTTGTGAGCTGCCCTACATGATCAAGATCATCTTATTGTAATGCTACATGTTGTGTTTGCTGGGATCCGATGAATATTGATACTATGGTCAAGTTGATTATCAATCTATCTTTATATGTTGTTCATGATCTTGCATGCTCTTCGTTATTAGTAGATGCTTTGTCCAAGTAGATGCTTTTAACTCCAAGAGTGAGTATTTATGCTCGATAGTGGGTTCATGCCTCCGGTAATCTGGGTGAGTGACAGAAACATCTAAGATTGTGGATGTGCTGTTGCCACTAGGGATAAAACAACAATGCTATGTCTATGGTCATTTGTATTCTTTACATTACACACTTTGCTTAATGCAATTATTTGTTGCTTGCAACTTAATACCAACGGGGGACACGGATGTTAACCTGGCAGTGGATTATTAGTCATAGATGCTATTGGATAACAGTGTATGTATCTTGTTGTAATGCCCAATTAAATCTCATAGTAATAATCTTGCCATATATTTGCATTGTCATGTGTTCCTTATTTGTCAATTGCCCAGCTGTAATTTGTTACCCAGCATGCTAGTTATCTTTTATGGAGAGACACCACTAGTGAACTGTGGACCCCGGTCCATTCTTTTACACTGAAAGAAGCACCGTTTACACCACATTCCTTCATCATTTGCTCGCTGTCCACTTTTTGCATTACATTCATTTTCCACACCA
This sequence comes from Puccinellia tenuiflora, assembly GCA_012064385.1. Lineage (NCBI taxonomy): Eukaryota > Viridiplantae > Streptophyta > Magnoliopsida > Poales > Poaceae > Puccinellia > Puccinellia tenuiflora. The sequence continues at coordinate 223,617 of QRDG01001501.1, read as the reverse complement.
TACGTTTAATCCTTTGTTTTCAGCAAGCCGGGGAGATTTACAACCTTCCTGTTTCGTTGGGGCAAGTAGTTTGATTGTGTTGTGTGCAGGTTCCACGTCAGCACTGGTGTTGCGCCGCAATTACAGCTGACAACCTTCTGAGCACTTTCTAATTCCTCCTGGATTGATAACCTTGGTTTCTTACTAAGGGAAAACTGCTGCTGCACTACATCATAACCTTGGGGTTTCATGTCATCAAGATAGTTTTCTGGTGCCATTGCCGGGGAATTAGAGGAGCTTCTGAAAGGGGAGTCTCACACTTCCAATCTCATTATTTTGTTTATGTCTTGCTTAGTTTATTTTATCTTGTTTGCTTTCAAATATGGAAAACAACAAAAAAATGAGAGAGCTTTATAAAATTTATCTTGAAATTGGTCATGATGCTTTTGAGGAGAAAATTAAAAAACCTATGGAACTTTATTTGCATAATAATCATGATAGTAGCAATGTTATTAGCATGAATTCTTTGGACACCATTATTGCTAATGCTATGGAAAATTCTAAGCTTGGGGAAGCCGGTTTTTATGAATATGATCTTTTTAGTCCCCCAAGCTTTGAGGAGGAAATTTGCTTTGATGATACTTTGCCTCCAATGTATGATGATTATAATAATTGTGATATTTTAGTTCCACCTACTATTGAGGATAAAGTTTATTTTTATTATGATATGCCTCCTATATATGATGTTTACAATGATGAATATGATATTTTCAGTCCATCTATTATTGAGGATAAAGGTTGTTATGATTCGGAAACGCAAATCGGAGCCCGGGCTCATCTGAGCCCGGCTGCCTTTTCTGAATTTTTTAAAATTTGAAAACGCGTCGAAAAATTCTGAAAAAAATTATGCGGGAACATATTCATGCGCGCAACACTCGTGTAAATTTTCGACAGAAAACATCAAATTTTGCGCCCTGTGCAAAAAAGACAAAAATCTGTCTTTTTGAATAGTGGACTGTTGGTGACGTTGTTGGTGACGTTGTCCGCGGCAGGTTGCGAGTGGGGGAAGTGCCCTGAGTAAAGAATTTCTAACACCGAGATAAGTCCTATGTCGGTATAAGGTGGATGCCGGTAAAGAAAGAGGAGTAAAAGAAACTCACTGTTCAGCTCGCTGTTGATCCGGCACAGCTCCACCAGCCATGTATCGGTCTTTTTCGTAAGATCCTCGAGCTCGTGCTGGACCGAGGTAAGCTGAAACTCGGCGTTGTTCGCGCTCTCCTTCAGTTTCTGGGTCTCCTCGACTCGGAGCTGCTTCTCCTCGGCAAGGCTCTTCTCCAGTTCGGTGTTGCGACTCTGCGCCTTCTCGAGCTCAGCCTTCAGCCGGAGCACCTCATCCCGCTCTTTCTTGAGATCGTCCTGGTGCTCAATCGCCTGAGCAATCTCGCGGTCCTTCATTTCGGATGTGCCGAGATACCTGAGTTAGTATACAAGGTTGATGCTGGTATAAGGAAAAAGTGAGTTACGGTTTATGGCTTACTTTGGAGCTCCGAGACTCGCTTCTGCAAATTCTCAACCTTGGCCTCTGACCCGGCTGTTCATGTCGGCAGAAGAAGAAAGTTAGTTTAAAAGTCACGGCTGCTCAGCATAATCACTATGTCGGAGGGAAGAGTGATACCCATGAGATCCAGCCTAGCTCGCAGCAGCTTGTATTTATCTTTGAGGGCCTTGTGTGCCAGCAGGAGCTTGTGGTGCATCTGATTTCGCTTGGTGATGCAAGACTAAAAAAAAGCAAGCAGATGTCAGCATTGTTGGTGAAGATTCGCGCCGAGTTATCTTTACTCGACCGAGCTTGGATTACTCCACCCGAACCTCGGGGACTGGGGATAGTGAGATATCTATTCTATTACGAAGAAAATTAACCGGATAAACTTTACCTCGGCCACTTGGTCAGCTTCCTGAACGGCGGCCTTCAGCGCAAGCATCTTCTGGGCTAGAAGACTCGGTCCCAGTGGGAGACCTCCCGAGCTCACTTCAACCGAATCTGCAGCATTCCAGTCCATGCTGTGCTGCTCGAGCGAACCCAGGCTATGCCCACTTAGAGTTTGCAGTGGGGCAAACCCCCAGTTGGTGGCCTGAATCCCGGTCGATGTGGCCGCCGTCGCACTTCGGCTTGGTGGCACTATCATTTGTCGATCCGGGTTAGGCGCTGTGGCCTTTGCCGGGGCCTTCTCTACCGGAGCTTTCCCGGCTGCTGAGACCGAGGTCTTTGGTGCCGGTGGGCTCTTCTGAGTTTGTGGGCTCTTTTGGGTTGTGGACCGTTGTTTCGGTTGCGGCTGCGATGGTGAGGTTGGCGGCTGCTGGTGCTGCTTCTGCTGCTTCTGTTGCTGTTGCTTCTGCTGCTACTGGTGCTGCTTCGGCTGCGACTGTGTCGGCTGTTGCTGGGGCTGTTGCTGCGGATGATGTTTCTCTTGCTGCGGATGCTGCTTTTGCTGCGGCGGGTGCTGCTTCTGCTGCGGGCGCTGCTTCTGCTGCTGTGGCGGTGGTGTCTGAGTCGGTGGCGGCGATGGCAGTTGTTGAGTCTGTGTCTGTTCCGGATGCTCTGGAGTCTGAGTCCTCTCGACCTCGGTGTCCGTAAGGGTGACACCGGAGTCTCCATCTCGGTCGGGCGCCGAGGTATCGGCCCCAACCGGATCCGCGGTCTCCGCCCCCGTGGCGTCCTGTCCACCTCCGATCTCGGCATCGGATCCCGGAGCTGTGGGTTGTGCCGGTGGGCTCATCCTCGGTGGACTTGGAGCTCTTATGTCGGCCCGCCTGGGCGACGGCGGCGTCGCCAATGGTGACCGGATGCAGGAAGCACTTTGCATGGCCTCCACGGGCTCCCTGTGACGGAAAAGACAGATGTTATCTCGGACAAAAGAGAAAGATCGTGCCAGACTGAAAAAGGCATATGTCGGCAGAAAAACTTACGCAATAGTGACGGGTCTTGCGCGTGGTTTATTCACCACCTTCTTCTTTTGTTTCTTCTTCGCTGGGCCGGTGGCCCCAGATGACCCGGCCGCTGCGCGTTTCCGGAGCGGTCTTTTGGGTCCCGTGGCGAGGGGTGGCACATGATGCACCTGGCCGTCCGGATCAGCTGATGTCGAGGACAGCGGATATGAGAATGCTAGTGGGCAAGGATCATGTACCTCCAAGATCGTGCAATCGTTGTTTCACCACGACGACAAAGGTTGTGATGTGTGTGGTTGTATGTAATGGATGAGAACGGTTGTGAATGTGTGTGGTTGTATGCATGTGTGATGGATGAGAATTGGTTGCATGTGAGATGTGTGTGTGGTTGTATGTGATGAATCTACATGATGAAGAAGGTTGTGATGCACCGGCGTGTGTTTGCATATGTGTATGCCATGATCGAAATGATGAGTTGCCGATGTTTTCGCCGAAATGTAGATTCATTTCCATTTCGGCGAATTTTCCGGCACTCCTAGGGGCAAAAAATTAGCAAAGGTCATGCCGAATTTTTTCGTGAAATATTTGTTTCTAATATAATTCTTTTGTTCTATATGTAGAGCGTAGGCGACAATGGTCATCAAGATGAGCGAAAGTATTGTTGCTAGATATTTGAAATATGCGACGACCGTGATGGTTAAAAACAACGACACCGGGATAAAGTGTCCGTGTCAAACATGCAAACTCGGCACCGTGCTCGATCCCTTTTCCGACACATTGCAGGAGCATCTTCTCGGGAAAGGTTTTATGGATGACTTCACTTACGAGGATGATGATGAGGACGTCCATGGGGGCGCGGCGGGAAATGATCAGCAAGATGAAGAGGCGCCTCCCGATTATGATGACGAAGAATATGTCGGGCATGATGATGAAGAAGAAGCCGACGTAAATGGTGGAGAAGACGCGGGCACGCCGACGCTGCTAACTTCGGTCGTGCGGGACCCTCATGTTCAAGAATTGCTTCTCAGAAAGTCGAGTAACGCTGCTAGAGAGGCTAAGCTGGCGCAGCTGGACATAGACTCGAATGCTCCGTTGTACGCGGGATGTGGGCTCGAGGATACCTGCTTGAAAGTAATGCTCATGGCTCTGCAGATGAAGGCAAAACACAAATGGACAGACGCAAGCCTCGACGAGAACTTGAAATTTTGGCTCGATCATCTTCCTGAGGGGAACACGTGTCCTAGTAGTATCGAAGAGGCCAAAAAAATCGTGCGCCCTTTTGATTTACCGCACATCAAATACCACGTTTGCATCAATGATTGCTTCATTTATCCGGAAAATGACGCGGAGACAACTGCATGTCCGGTGTGCGGCGCTGCTCGATACAAGAAAGGGAAAAAGAAAGCTCCTCGAAAAGTGGTATGGTACCTTCCGATCATTCCTCGTCTGCAGCGGCTTTTCACAGATCCTAAGGAAGCAAAGTTAATGCGCTGGCACGCGGAAAGGAATAAGCCGGAAAACGAAGAGACGGATAAGATGCTGAGACACCCTTCAGATGCTAAGCAGTGGGAAGCGTTAGACTTTGAATACCCAACTTTTGGGAACGATCCAAGAAACGTCAGGTTGGGCGTGAGCACCGATGGGCTCAATCCGTTTGGCAACCAGAGCAGCACACATAGCACGTGGCCCGTGTTTGTATGGATATACAACCTACCCCCGTGGTTGTGCATGAAGAGGAAGTACATTCATATGAGCATGCTAATCCAAGGGCCGAAACAACCAGGAAACGACATCAATTTGTATCTGCAGCTCTTGAGAGCTAAGCTACACAAGATATGGATTGTAGGGGTCAGCACATGGGACGCCGTCGCGGAAGATTACTTCCCTATGAGAGCCGCGTTGATCACGACGGTGCAAGACTATCTCAGTTACGGATATATCGCAGGACAGGTGGCCCACGGACACTGTGCATGCGTTAGGTGCATGGACGATACAACGTATATGCAGCTAGAGAAAGATCCCGGGTCTTCAAAAACAGTGTTCACGGGACATCGAAGGTGGCTTCGCAAGGACGACCCGTGGAGAAAACGCAAAGAGCTGTTCGATGGTACCGTTGAGATCCGAAGAGCCCCATGTAAGAGGAGCGGCGAAGAAATCGACATGCTATTGACAAACTGGGATGACTGCCCTCCGCCGGGGAAGAAGCAAAAGGCTCCGCCACCACTGCTGAAGGTATGGAAAACAAGGTCTGTTTTCTGGGACTTGCCATATTGGAAGATCCTCGAAACACCTCATAGCCTTGATGTCATGCATATCACAAAGAACGTGTGCGAGAGTCTGCTTGGCACCCTTCTCAACATGCCGGAGAGGACCAAAGATGGGCCGAAAGCAAGAAACGACCTAAGATCATTGGGCATCAGGAAAGATCTCCACGGAGGACGCCCTAACGATGATAATGATCTGTCCGAGGAGGAGGAGACGGAAGGGCAAAAAGGCGAAACAGAATGACTATTACTGCCCTCCTTCGTGCTTCACTCTAAGCCAGCAGGAGATCGAACAGTTTATCAAGTGCCTTCTCGGACTGAAATTTCCTTCCGGTTACGCGGGGAAGATAAGCAGATATCTGGACGCAGCGAAACAAAAGTTCAGCGGGATGAAGTCTCGTGGCTGTCACGTGCTGATGACGCAGATACTTCCGGTTGCACTCCGAGGGATAATGGACCCACACATCCGCCAAACGCTATTGGACCTATGCAACTTTTTCGACGTCATCTCTCGAAAGTCGCTCAGCATAAAGAAAGCCGTAAGGCTACAGGAAGAGATCATTGTGATACTAAATGAGTTTGAGATTTAATTCCCTCCCGCATTCTTCGACGTTATGGTGCATTTGCTGATCCATGTCGTGGATGATATCATCCAGCTCGGGCCGATGTTCATGCACGGCATGATGCCGTCCGAAAGGATGAATGGTGTCATCAAAGGATACATTCGTAACAGGGCAAGTCCAGATGGAAGCATCGTCCAGGGCTATCTCACCGAAGAGTACATCTCTTTCTGCATGAATTTTCTAGACGTCGAGAACCCTGTTGGTCTGCCCAAAAATAAGCACATTGGCAGGCTTGATGGAGCAGGTCACAAAACAGGCAGGAGGGAACTACAAGTGGACGACTCTGGCCGACGTGCCGACTTTGACAGTGCAAACTTTGTAGCGCTAAGACACATACAAGTGCTCGATCCTAGGTTGGAAAAGCACAAAAACTTTATTGAGAAGAAGTACAGTGAACGTGGTCAGCATCGAACGGACGTCAAAATAATCAAAGAGCACAACGCCACCTTCACGCGTTGGTTCAAACGCCACCTTCTAGATAATCCTCCGTCAATGACTTCCGCAGAAGGAAAACTCATATTCCTCTTGTCACAGGGCCCCGCGCCCAACCTGATGACATATCAGGCATACGATATCAACGGTTACACGTTCCACACGGAGGAAAAAGACAGGACTCGGCGATGATGCCGACCTCTGAAGTTCCGACCGACTCCTCGCCGTCGGACTCGACAATAACAGTTAGCTCTGGCACCGACTCCGCCGAGTTCTCGCGGAGACCCGACGCGCACACCATCCCGACGAACACGTTGATTCCTCCAAAGACAAGCTGATAGCCCTCGTCGACTTCGTTCATCTCCGAGGTCTAGCCTGAGTCATCGATCTCTGTTTCTCCATGCTCATCGGTGTAGACCCACCCGATGGCGAGTTTCTCCATAGCTCGACGAGCAGCTCCAACGATCTCGACTCCTTTTGTCACCGTAGGCCCCACGGTGGGCTCCAATGATACGCTTGATGTTCATCTCCTTGGCCAAACGCAGGCCATGTAGCAAAGCCTCATACTCTGCCATGTTGTTGGTGCAATCAAAGTGTAGCTGAAGGACGTATGCTAACTTATCTCCCTTAGGTGAGGTTAACACCACGCCGGCTCCTGAGCCTTCCAACTGTCTGGACCCATCAAAGTGCATTGTCCAATACTTGGTACAAGGGGTGCTTGGTGAAGATGTAAAATCTGTCCAATCATTGACAAAATCCACCAAAGCTTGAGATTTGATCGCTGTCCTTGGCTCATATGTGATATGATAAGGACCCAACTCAATTGCCCACTTGGCAACTCGCCCTGTTGCCTCTCTGTTGCGTATAATATCTGCCAGCGGTGCTGAACTCACCACCTTAATTGGATGCTCTTGGAAATAATGCTTGAGCTTTCTACTTGCAAGAAAAACTCCATAAACTAATTTCTGCCACTGAGGGTACCTTTGCTTTGACTCTGTGAGGACTTCACTGATGTAGTAGACAGGTCTCTGCACTGGGTACTCCTTTCCTTCCTCTGCACGTTCCACAACTACTACTGCGCTGACAACTCTCTCGTTGGCAGCTACATATAATAGCATGGGCTCCTTATCTGTAGGAGCTGCAAGCACTGGTGCTGTTGATAAAGTTTTCTTCAACTCCTCAAAAGCACGGTCAGCCTCTTCATCCCATAGGAATTTGTCTGACTTCTTCAGGAGTCGGTAGAGAGGACCCGCCTTCTCCCCGAGTCTGGAAATAAACCTGCTCAGAGCTGCCACACATCTAGTAAGCTTTTGGACGTCCTTCAGACAAGTCGGCTTCTGCAAGTTATGGATAGCCTTGATTTTCTCTGGATTTGCCTCAATGCCTCTTTCTGAAACGATGAAGCCTAGGAGTTTGCCAGCAGGGACTCCAAAGACACACTTGGTCGGGTTGAGCTTCATCTTATACTTGCGCAGGTTCTCAAAGGTTTCTGTCAAGTCTGCTATCAAAGAGTCGGCCTTCTGAGATTTGACAACTACATCATCCACATAAGCATGAATATTCCTTCCAATCTGTTTTTTGAAACAGTTCTGGATACACCTCTGATATGTAGCTCCCGCATTCTTGAGTCCAAAGGGCATTGTTGTATAACAAAATGCTCCAAAGGGCGTGATGAAGGACGTTTTCAACTCATCCTCTATCTTGAGTCTGATCTGATGGTACCCTGAATATGCATCCAAGAAACAAAGCAACTCTGACCCCGCTGTGGAGTCGATGATCTGGTCTATGCGAGGTAGTGCAAACGGGTCCTTAGGGCAATGCTTGTTCAGGCCCGTGAAGTCGATGCACATCCGCAACTCTCCTGTCTTCTTTGGTACTAACACTGGATTAGCCACCCACTCTGGGTGAAAGACCTCCTTGATGAACTCGGCTGCGAGTAGCCGAGCCACCTCTTCTCCTATGGCTTTCCTCCTGTCATCATGAAACTTGCGCAGACCCTGCTTGACTGGTCTTGCATTAGGATTAACGTGTAAGCTGTGCTCGGCGAGTTCTCTCGGGACTCCTGGCATGTCAGATGGCTTCCATGCAAAAACGTCCCGGTTCTCACGGATGAACTCGACGAGCGCGCTTTCCTATTTATCAGAGAGGTGTGCCCCAATGGTGAACTGCTTGGAAGAGTCACCAGGGGTAAAGTCGACTTGCTTTGTGTCCTGAGCTGACTTGAATTTCATCTTCTCCTCTGTGGCCGGCTTCTTAAGGACCGAGTTGTCCTCCGGATCCACGTTTGCCTTGTAAAACTTCAGCTCCTCTTGAGCACAAGCTGTCTCAGCCATGGCTGCATCACCAATCTCGCACTCCAATGCCATCTGTCTGCTGCCATTAACTGTGATGATTCCTGCTGGACCTGGCATCTTGAGCTTCAAGTACACATAACATGGCCTGGCCATAAACTTAAAATATGCAGGTCGACCAAAAAGAGCATGATATGGGCTCTTAAGGTCCACTACCTCAAAGGGCATAATCTCTGAACGAAAATTCTCCACTGTGCCAAAAGCAACCTCAAGATAAATCTTACCGATAGGTTTAGCCGACTTCCCTGGTACTATCCCATGGAACACTGTCTCTGTTGGAATTAGCTGTCTATCTTGCAGCTGCATCCTCTTGAATGTGTCGTAATATAAGATGTTGATACTGCTTCCACCATCCATAAGCACTTTGTTCAATGTATAGCCCCCAACTTGAGGTGCCACTACCAAGGCTAGCTGCCCTGGCTCGTCGACTCTTGGAGGATGATCTGCCCGACTCCATGTGATGGTTTGCTCTGACCACCTGAGCCACTGTGGAAGGGCCGGCTCTACTGCATTAACTGCTCTGACTTTCAACTTCTTGGAACGCTTGGACGTACTAGTTGTGAATACATGGTAGCTGCCACGACTCGGGTTGTGCTGCCGAGTTGTGACATAATACTGACCATTGCCCTCATTGAGCTGCTTCGGGTTCTGCTGGAACCCGCCCTGCTGGTGACCTCCTCCTTGAGGTTGGTTTGGGTTATTGCCGGCTCCTCCACCATTATTGCCGGGTCCTCCGGCTCCGTTGTTCCCTCTATATCCACCATTGTTGTTACCTCCTCCTGGCCCTTGGAACCTGGCGCGCTGCAAATCTACGCACTGTCCCAGGGTATGACCGCATCTACCGTTCTTGGCATGTTTAGGGCAGGGAATCCTCAAGACCTCCTCCGTGCTTGGAGTGCGGCCTTGGTATCCACCAGAATTGTTGTCCTTACGTCTGACTCCAGTGTTTGTGTTGGCCACTAGGTCAGAGTTGTCTCCATATGGCCTCTTGCTACCACCTTGATTCTGGTTCTGATTCTGGTTCTGATTCTGACCATTGCCACCTTGTCCTTTAGTTCCTTCCTCCTGATCCTTTGTTTTGTCTGTGGCAGCGTGCTTATTAGCACCTGCCATGATCTCACCGATCGTAAGGGGAATACCTTGATTCAGGCTCTCCTTCATACGACCTAGCTTCCAACTCAAGGGATTGTAACTGCAATTTCTCTCCATCGCCATTAACACTGAAACTGGTGGGAGTCCTTGTGAGGAGTTAATGATCTCTGAGACTCGCTTCATCCAGTGCCTTGCTGACTCGCCCTTCCTCTGGACACATCGCTCCAGGTCCTCAATGGTGCTGAGTTTCTTGCAAGTGCCTTGGAAATTCTGAATAAAAGCCGCCTTCAATTGCTCCCAAGAGTTAATTGACCTAGGAGGCAAGTTGCGCATCCACACCTTGGCTGCTCCCTCCATCATAAGATACATGAACTTGGCACACAGATTACCTGTGGCATTGCGAATACTCATCGCCATCTCGTATGTACCCAACCAAGAGGTCGGGTCCATGTTAGGCTCATAGTTTGGAACCTTGCGCGGCTCCTTGAAACTGCTAGGGAAGGACTCGGATCTGATGGCATCGGACAAACACTCTGGTCCTGTTAATGCTGGGGAAGCACCAGGAGAAGTCACCTCCTCGTGGACCCGGCTCGGCTGAGGCGGGTTGGCTGCAAGCACTAACGCTCTGTCCCTCTCTGCCTCCCGAGCTCTTGCTGCTTCTCTCTCTCGTCGTTGCCTTGCTTCATCAACCACTAGCTGAGCTTGTGAAGCAGTTGGTATGTTTGCACGATTCCTCGCTAGTTCACGACGCCTTGCACTCGTAGAGTTTGCCGGGTTGGACTCGCCGTGCCGACTCCTCGTACCTGAGTTAAAGGGCGTTGAGTGTAGCCTACTTGCATCTGGAAAAGCTGGATACAAAGCCTGCTGAGTCAAGGCTGTTTTCAGTAACTCGATAGCCTCCCGAGTCTCCTGTCCTGCTGGTCCCTCTGGTACCACAATATTCTCCAATCTCAGAGTCGCCGCATGCACGTTGTCCATAGGATTAGAATAATGTCCCTCTGGAGTATGAAATCTGTTAGGCTGTGCCCCTAAGCCACCAGATGCTCCTCCTCCGACTCCTCCTTCAGGCGGTGGTCCGTTAGCACGGCTGCCTCCCGATCCTTCTGGGGGTGGTGGTGGTGGTGGTGGTGGTGGTGCTCCTCCGGCTCCTCCTGCGGCGCCTCCTGCTGCCGCTGAGCCTCCTAGTCCGGCTCCTCTGCCTGGACCATTGGGTGTGGTGAATAGATTGGTTGGATTGATGTGGACTCCATCATGCAAGCGACTCCTGGCTCGGCGATGCTGAATTGAAGTAAGCTCCTCGCGGCGCCTCCGCACGACCTGAGCTTCATCTTGGACTCGGGCCTGCTCTGCAGCTAGCCTCCGGTTTGCCTCTGTGATATCAGCTAGTTGCTTCTCCAACGCAGCACGAGCGTTGGTTAACTCGGCCGCCCTCTCTGCGGCATTACTTGCATTAATCTCCTTTGTCAACAAAGTTGCATCAAACTGATTCCCAGTGTTCCCAGACATGTAGACTCCCACAACACGAGCGCGTACTGGCGACTCCTCGTAATCCTCTTCCTCTATCCCGTACCCAAGCCGATCTTCAAACAAGGGTAGGATGGACTCTGAATCTGCATCATAATCTGAATCTGACTCTTGCATCACATCTGGTTCCTCAGCTAGGGGTTCCTCAGACTCGGCGATGATGCCGACCTCTGAAGTTCCGACCGACTCCTCGCCGTCGGACTCGACGATAACAGTTAGCTCTGGCACCGACTCCGCCGAGTTCTCGCGAAGACCCGACGCGCACACCATCCCGACGAACACGTTGATTCCTCCAAAGACAAGCTGATAGCCCTCGTCGACTTCGTTCATCTCCGAGGTCCAGCCTGAGTCATCGATCTCTGTCTCTCCATGCTCATCAGTGTAGACCCGCCCGATGGCGAGTTTCTCCATAGCTCGACGAGCAGCTCCAACGATCTCGACTCCTTTTGTCACCGTAGGCCCCACGGTGGGCGCCAACTGTCGTGGGGTTGTCACGGCAAGTTCTTCCTTAGGGAAGATGAGTTCTGGGGCCATTGATGACTGAAGTACGCTGGAACGGTTAATCTCGCCAAGGAACAAGGATTTACCCAGGTTCGGCCCCTCTGATTCGAGGTAAAGACCTACTTCCTGCTTCTCTGTTATTGCTCTTGATATGTCTCGATTACAAGGACCCGGCTCCCACAACTTAGGAGCCGGCGACTTCTCTCTGGTGGCTAGGGTTTCTCTATCGGTTGAAGCTTATCGATCTAAGGTCCAGGACCCCGCTTATAAAGGCTGCCGGGTCTCTGGACTTACACTTTACACCGAGTCATACTAGAACACGGAGTCCTACTCTACGTCTTGGTCTTCCAAGTTTAGACTCCGGGTTGTACTTGGACTCCTTCCGGACGGGTCCTTTCTTCATCATGGGCCTTGGTCGGCTTGTCTCCAGCCCAGCCCATGCGACTTGATACGTGACTCGGCTTTGGCCTTCTTGGTCTTGGCGGGTCTACTTTCCGGGTCCATGGGCCTACCTGTAAAGTATCCCCCCATCAAATAGCGAATATCAGAACTCAGGGGTAACGATGGAATCTTTCACCGGTGACGTCAAAGAAAGCTACTATGGAAGGATTGACGAGAACTGGGAGCTAGACTACGCTGGAGACAAGGTGCCGATGTTCCGTGTCAGATGGGCTAAGAGCGTCAGTCCAAAAAAAGAAGACGGATATTTCACCACCATGTCTATACCCGAAGCCTCCAAGTCTGCTGCCTACCGCGAACGTCATCGCGAAAACTGAACCATGGGTACTGGCTAGCCAAGTTGACCAATGCTTCTTCATCACCGACCCGACAATGCCTAGCCATGTTGTCGTGAGAAGAGGAAGAAGGAGCATCATCGGAATGGATGGAGTCGCCAACGAGCAAGATTTTGACCAGTACGGAGACCCCAAAGATGGAAGATGATGACGACGACGACGAAGAAACATACACCACAAGAAGAAGTAGGACAACACTACCCAAGAAGAAGAAGTCGAGATGTTCCGGGTTTAAATTATTCAACCGCCACCAAGAAGGGAAAGAAGATGGTGAAACGCTAGCTAGATGGTGTGGGAAATACGACGCTTGATTTTGTAACCCTAGGAATTAATATTATAAATTAAGTATCCTAGAATTTGTAATCCAAATATTAATTATTTTTAATATATTTGATATGTGTCTTAAAATTAAATAGGAATATGATATGTGTAATCCTTAATATTTTTTTTAAATCATAAATTGGAATACTATATCACATTAAATATTATATGAATGTCTTAAATGAAATGCACAAAAGGAAAAAAGAAAAGCAAATGAAAAATTAAATGCAAAAAGAAAATATAAAAAAACTCCTTAGCCGTGGCGCAGGGAACTGACCCCTGCGCCATGGGTAACTTACCCGTGGCGCAGGTCAGTGACCCTGCGCCACGGCTATTATACGTACCCGTGCCGCATGGAAGCGACCGTGCGCCACGGCTAATTTAACCTAGATCTAAAAAATCGCGCGCGCGGCCGAACCGTTCCCCAACTCGACTCCCTTCTTCCCCGTCGTGCCTGCATGCTCGTCGCTGTCGCCGCATCCTCTCCTCCTCCTCGCCGCTCTGCCCTTCTCCTCCACCACCGACCGAGCCCCCTCCTTGCCGACCTTCCTCGCCGGCCCTCTCCTCCACAGCTCTCCTCCGCCTCCCCGCCCGAGCCCCCTCCGCCTCCCCACCGGCCGAGCCCCCTCCTTGCCGGCCTCCCTCACCGGCCCTCCGCCTCCGCACTGAGCTCTCCTCCGCCGCACCCTGCTCCTCCTCCCCGAGCCGCGACCGTGCTCCCCATCGAGCTCTCCTCCGTCGCCCTCCTCCTCCCCGATCGTGCGTGGTGAGTCCGCCCCCCTCCCTCCCCTGTTAGAGAAATTTTAATTTTAGGGTTAGTTTATATTTTAGAATTTAGGTAGATTTAGTGTAGATTTTAGAATTTTGACAGGTTCCTATATATGCCGAATTGTGAAATTAGTATTAGTGTAAAAAAATTCGAAATGCAAAAATTTTAGTGTAGCAAAATTTCGAATGTTGAAATGGTGCTTGTGTTAGTGTTAGAAAATTTCGAATTTGGTGTTAGTGTTAGAAAATTTCGAATTTAGGGTTAGTGTTAGTGTAGCAAAATGCAAAATGCAATGCAAAATAAAAAATGAAATGCAAAATGAAATTAGGGTTAGTGTTATTGCTTCTGCTTGCTGTTAGGGTTAGGGTTAGGGTAATGATTAGAGTTTAGGAAAAACTGAAATGGAAAATGAAATTTGAATTTTTTGGCAAAATTCTGGCTGAAATGCTCTACAATTTTTGAACAACTCAAATCAACTCTGTTTAAGCTGAAATTTTTACAGTGGGTCAACAATAGTTATACATTGCTCTTATTAAAATTTCAGAATTTTCAGAGCTATTCATATTTAATTCCGGCAGCATATTTAATTCCCTTCTCGGAAGGTTGCACCGCGCGCATGCATATGATCATGCATGATGTGAAAAGCGAACCGACCGCACTGCATGTCATGTAAATAAGATTTTATTAGCAAACTATTACAGATATGTTATGTATAAAGCCCCAGCAAAATAACAACTACCGATCTAAATTCTAAACACGAGATTCGGACAATTTTGATGCGACAAGAATATCTAACTCAGTGAAAAACCAGTTGTTGTTGAGTAGGCTAATTTCCCGAGTGTCAAAACACGGATATTCGGTAAAGCCGGTAGAACAGGAAGAAATAGGGGAGAGAGAGATACTCACTAACTAGAGACGATGAACTCCATGAAAACACCCTGCTTCACCCTTCAATTTCTGCCTCTCTGTACTTTGCTCTCTCTGAACCTGGAGCGTACCCACTGGCCATTATGTGATTGAAGATTCCTTGCCATAAAGAAGTTTCTCATTCGAAGGAAACAGCGGGAAAGCTCATGACGCATCATATTACCCTTCTAGGAAGGTTGCACCGCGCGCATGCATGTGATCATTCATGCTGTGAAAAGTAAACGACTTGTCGCTCTTCATGTCATGTAAATATGCTTTTATTAGCCAACTATTACAAAAACATTATGAGCTCTTTTACGGTGCTTGGAAAACTACCGCGGGTAGTTTCAGGTAGCTCCCATCATAAATTATTTCAGCCGTTTGATTTCAATTTACCCCACCAAAATTATTCCAGCCGTCCAACCTTTAAGAAAATTAAGTATAATTAGTTGGGGGTATGATGGTCATTTATTCATGAAAAGTTTCTCGTCTCTCCCCTACTCCCACCGTCGATCCGCTTAGTGCGGCGCCGGCGGCCTCCTCCTTTCTATGCCTCAGCGGCGCCGTTGCCCTCCTCAGCAGCAGCTGGATCGGAGCCGCCGGAATCTCCCTGCAGGATTGGATCTGCCGACCACCTCTCTCTCATTGCCAACGGAACGGAGGCCACCGTCCCCATCTCGTCCGTTGCAATTGCGTGGCTGCTCGGCGACGACGACCTCGACGAGCTGCGCGGCTGCATGGATCTGAGGTTCGGGATCGAGTCGCCGGTCGTGTCCGGGTGCGCGGCGTTCGACCAGGGCAGGAGCAGGCTGGTCGAGACGCTGCCTACACCGTCGCTGTCAAGGGAGGCGGTGCCGCGGAGGGGTGCACCATCCCATGCACCTGCGGCGCGTCGTCGGAGGCCTCCGAGCCCAATCTTCTGGTATCATTCTGTTGTCAGAATCTTAGGATTTATATTGTTTCCTATACTCTTCATCCATGGTAATAGTAATGGAGAAATTTGTTGATATGTACTTCTGTAGCAATTGAAGGATTGATAAGATTGAAGAGAAGGTAGAATCTGATGATGTAAGTATTTTTCAACTACCAATGGTTACACTCATTTACTTCAGATCTGCCTGTAATTTCTAGCGGGACTTTAAGCTTGTGACATGAAGTACTACTAGTTGAATTTGGCGTGGCGTGACTTTTTTTTTGTACAATATTTTTGTTTTGTTGTTCAGTAAAATTTTAGCCAAATTGAAGTGTTCGAATTTGTTTTTATTTTAGTATGAATAGACAATAATTTTTGGTGAGTTTTTTTATATATATTGTGTAGGATATTGAAGTCTTTAGTGATTTGAAATCTTCAAACATATTTGTATTTCGAAGTCAATATTTAATTAGAATTAGAAAATCCATTCGATTTTGATTCCAGTTTTCTCGGGGAATGTTTATTCGTATGGTGGCAAAAATTTGAATAAGTTGAAAATGTCTGAATATATTTTGTATTTTGATATAAGTTTTTTTTTTCCAGCACTCTCGATATATTTTATGGAATGTTGGTGTATTGACTTAAATGTTGGTCAAATTGGAATTTGCAAACATGTTGTCTATTTTGTATGTAATTATCCAAATCTAAGCTTTTTTTAATTAGTGAAGTTCATTTGTTTTTTGTCAAAAATAGTAAATATTTTTTCTTCCCCTAGTATTTTGATATATCTTGAAAAAATTGGCGTTCAAATTTTAAAAATGGCGACATTTTTTTAAAGTTGTCTAAGTTTGGAAATCGTTGAAATTGGAAAATGCTTGCGTCGCGTTTTAAGGTTGTCTAAGTTTCGAAATCATCGAATTTGAATTTTTTTTGAATCATTAAAGTTGAATTTCGGCGTGTCGGCATCGCTGCGTCCTTGGTGGATATTTTTGTAAATATATATATTTTTTTCTTTTGCCTTGGTTACATAATATAATTTTTTTTACAAATTTGTGGAATTTGGTTTCATTTGATTTGGAAATGTATCTAAGCAAACATTTTTTTTAAAGTTATTTGTATTTATTAAATTCAATTTAGAAGCAAGCCATAATTAGAGTAAATGAATTTGCATTTTGTCAAAGTATTTATCTAATCAAACATTTGTTTTCAATTGTAGTGACCATTTTTTTTTTACAAAATTGTGGAATTCGGTCTCATTTCATTTGGAAATTTACCTAATCAATTATTTTTTTGAATACAGTGATTATTTTGGTTTAAGCAAATTTGTTTTTGAAGTTTTTTGTATTTATTAAATTCAATTCAGAAGCAAGCCATAATTAGAGTAAGTGAATTTGTATTTTCAAAAAAAAATTATCTAATCAAATATTTGTTTTCAAATGTAGTGACTATTTTGAATTTTCTTCAAAGACACCAATTTAAAATATGGAAACATATATATATATATATATATATATTTGGCATAGATAGTTACTATTCATTTTGCCGGAGCATTCTGTTGTATTTTATTTTTCTCCATGTAAGAATTTGTAGAGATACACCCTCTATTTCAAAAGTTGCAAAAGTTTTGGAATCAGGAAAAGAATTTTACAAAAAAAAAACGACGCAGCAGCCCAGCAGCCAGCCCGGCCCATGCAGCGGCCAATCTGGCTAGCCCAGGCCCGCTGGGACGTCGCGGTGACGTCACCGGCGGCCGGATCCCGCCGCGGCCGCATCGACCCCGCCAGCGTCGCACCATCGCGTGCTGGGACACGAGCGTGCGCGTGGCGGGCGCACGTGGACGCGGGGTCGCCAGAGGTGGTGTCGTCGCCACATTTTGGTCGCCGGAGCGGCGGCTTCGGCATGCGAATCCGGCGGACGGCAGCGGGCGCGGCAGCGGCGATCCCGGCGACGGCGCGTCGTCCCGGCCGCTGATCTGCGGCGAGGAGGGAGAGGCGGCGGCGGCGGAGCTCCCCGCATGCTCGGATTCGTGCGGGGAGGGGCGTGGCGGCGGCGCGGCGCGTCGGCGGCGGCGGCGATTTCCGGCCGCGCGGGAGAGAGAAGGAGAGGAGAGGGGGAGGGGGGTTATGCGGGCTGTTTTGCAAAAAAGTCCATGTATTTTTCCCTATTCACCTTTAGGTCACTCGCAGCGCGTTTTCGTGTATTGCGGGTTATATTTCTTTGTTTTCATGGGGTTTTTTTGTGAAACCGTCACAGACGCGTCCCGTGGGCCGTCGGATCGCCGGCCGACGGCTCAGATTGCGCTATTGTAGTTACTGTACAAACTACAGTAACTACTGTAGGTAGAACAGTAGCAGGAGGCCTCCCAGCGCGAGAAATCGTCCGTCTTTAAAATATAGATAGATTTTTGTTCACTGACTACCCAGTAATAACTTATTAATAAGTTACAGGTACACTTTGCTTATATGAACGTTGAGTAGATAGTACTACTATCTCAGGTTCGGGAATAGAAGTAGCTATGACACAGAACTAGCTTCAGCTGTTGTTTACTTTGTGCTTTGGTCCCAAGGTGCCATTGTTTACTTTGTGCAGTTTGTGATTTTAGATCTTATGGCATGTTATTAGGTGGTAGAATATATTTCTTCTTTGTAGCAACTGAACTGCAAATCTGAATGTCAGGGCTTATGTTAGTTCTTATTATTATCTGTAAGTGAAAGGGTAATGACCGATAGCTTATAAATTGCTTCGAAACAGTCAGCTGATGCTTTCTTGGAGGACATGATAATAAGGAGGGAGCTACCTGACAACTTCTGCTATTACCAGCCTCACTATGATATGCTGACTGGTGCTTGGGAGTGGCCTAGAAAGACACTGTTGGATCAAGCCCGGTTGGCCGGCGGCGGCGGGATCGATTGTCTCCTCGCGTGGGGAGGCCGGCGCGGGCCGGTGCCCCTGGCTTGGACTTGGTGCTGCCGGGCACCGCGGCGTGGCCTCGTCGACGCATGGCGCTTGGCTGGGCGGGACGCGACGGACGGCAAGTCGGTGCCGGCGGCGGTTGCCGGTGGCGGGATCTCGCATCGCGCTCGGGTTGGACGGGAACGTCTTTGGACCAGGGCGTGGCGCGGCCGCCGGTCACGGTGTTGCTGCTCTTCGCGGAGGTGCAGAGGGTGGCGCGGTGGTCGTTTCCAGGCAGACCGGCAACAATGGCGTGGTGACCTCCTTCTTCAGATCCCGGCCGCCTCGGTCAATGGACCTTGGAGGGAGGAGGGCGGCCGGTGCAAGCCGGGCTCTGGCCGACGATTGCGGCACCCATGGGTGTCGTTACCTTGTTGAAGGAGTCGCTGCCGCTAATCACCCGCCTCCTGCACTGTGTTCCGGGGGAAACCCTAGATCTGGTTTTACCAGATCGGATGATGACGGCACCTTCGGTGTCGTTTACCCCATTGGGGGCATCATTTTTGGAACATGGGCTGCCTGGAGGGGGTCTGCTGGTGGTGCGGAGTTTCATCTTCGTTGACAAAGACGGCGAGTCATGGCGGCGTGGTGCAGCAGGAACTCGACGACGGTTGTGGCATGGTGGACTCGTGTAGGGCGGTGGCGCTGTCTGACATCGTGGTGACGTCGTCGGCAGGATCGGCGAAGTTCATGCAGATTCAACTTTGAAGATTGCTCGGTGGTCCGATGGTGGTGACGGCTTCTTTAGCTTGTACACGAGGTGCTCGCTAAGAGTCTGCTAGTACGGATGTGCGCTCTCGTTTCGCCTAGAGGGCGTCTCGGGGTATGCGATTATTCCCGGTTCCTAGCTAATGGTGGGATTTCGTTGTCTTCCGGGCAAAAGGCCTTGTAGACATGATATTCGCCCATTGTCGGGTTGGTAGGTGTTGTGTGGTGGCTTCGAGTTTTTTGATGTATGTTCTTTGTACATCCTTTGTAGAACAAATTAATATAGAAAACCGTATGCATCTTTTCGATGCAGAGGCTGGGGGTCCTCCTCCATTTCTAAAAAACAAAAGAGAGCACATTTACGCGTGAGATAATTTATATTTTGCAAAAACAAGTTGTTTTACGATATAAACATGACACTGAATCAGAACTTACTATGATCACCTTATGACATTCTTGTTTTCTTTGTGCAGGACATGGGTTTCAGTTTGTTCGACTAAATACCCTGGTAACTAAATGTGATGATGATGACATGGTGTAATGTTTTCATTGTAGCTCATCTGTCAGCTAAAGTAGAATAAAGCACGAGATTCTGGTAGGTCATGATAAATTCTTATAAAGAAACTGCTGATTTCATGAAGTTTCTATGGCTTCACCGCCATATGCTAACATATGTGTCCTATCACATTTTCATTTGGAAAATATGTTCAAGCCTCATGCGTTCAGAAAGCAACCGTCTTAAAATGGAATCGTACAAGAAGACTATAACGGTTAGTGCTACACAACAACATTGTATATCATCTATTTCCTATCTTAGACGCTACACAACTGACATTGTATTTATCTATTCTGTTGTACAGAAGGAGGAATACGATGCCCGCAAGGCAGAGGAACCTAAAGGTGCAGATGACGACATCATGGAGGTCAGCAATCTTTGATGCTGGCAAGGAAACAAAAAACCCACTAAGCGAAAACCTGGACGTCCGAGGAAGAATGAGACTGCTCATACAAAACCTCCACTTAACCCAGTCAAAAAACAATTTGCGACCAAGACCGACTATCGATGAAAGTTACCCGCAAAAAAAAGACTATCAATGAAAGTGTGAAGCGCATCTGCAGAAAATCATAGCTTAAGCAAGAGCCATACAAGATACCATGACGTTCAGGGGAGTGGGAGTTCAAGGTAGTTTACGGGAAGAGGCATTCATGGGCAGTTGAAGATGTGTCATCTTCATAGCATGTTCTACAATTTATGAGTATTTCTGTTTTCCACTGTTTTCAATTCATGTATGAGGTGGACCAGGAATTCAAATAGCAAACGATTTATTTTTTTTTATTATGTTATGAGACGTAAAACTATTGGCATGTCAAAATTCGTGATTATTACGATCTATGGTCGTTCGTCTACAAACAATGACACCACACTAGGTGCTACTGCCTGGTTCTTCCAGAGTTAGTTATCCAACAATACAGACCACGGAATGGTACAAGGACAGTAAGGCATAACGGTTTTCTGGATGAGAGGAGATAGGATTAATTTACCTCTAAACTTCTTTTTTATAAAATAGGGGTTTTCCCGTTCCATTTCATTGAATGAAAATGCGCCACAGCGCAATGTCAGATTACAGCTCCCAGATTCTCTCAAAGTACAAGACCAGGTCCAAAGCCTCAGCGCGAAGGCTGGAGACGAGTTTTTACGGCTACTCCTTATTACAGAACTCAAAGGAAGCAAGACCATGCCACAAACACATATCACGGTGAAACCGCCCAGTCGGTGTAGATGGCGAGGTTGCGGTGACGCTCGGCGTCAGTCAGCGACGGGGAGAGGAGCTTCAGGTCCAAGCGATTCTGAGCAGTTCCCCACGCTTGCGCTTGAGCTTCCTAATACCCTGGTCTAGCAGTGATGTCGACTTGCAGAGGGGACGCCAACGCACCAGTAGCTTGATCAACTCCGTCCATATAGCCTTCATTCTTGTCCATCGTATGCCCTGAAAGCACATAGAATTACGAAAATTCCATAAGCACCACCTCTAAACTTCTCTTTGGCAAGTATGTGCATGTCACTTTCCAGAAGTAAATGAAGATAATGATACAACAGCTTGTCTAATACTATGCTTAAGCTCATCCCAGGCCAAACCTGCATACTGAAAGTAGAAAACACTACATGAGAAATCAATATATGATGCATACAATTTACAGTCAGATTACAGCCAGATTCAGCCTTTCAGGATCACCTCCTCCACACAGTGAGGGACTGATTCTAGTAACACACCCCCACACCTCACCCTACGACCATACTTAGCAGTAGTTCATAAGCTACGTGATTCCCATGCGTTACTCTGATATGTCATGTTCAGGTCACTGATAATCGCAGCACGATCACTTTCTAGAAGAATTGGCATGCAGCGAGATTTGCTATCCGTTTTATCCCTTCAAGAGCGGACAGTGCTTCAGCATATTTAGCAGAACAGCAAAACCAAAATATGTCAGTATATGCTAGCAATAACTTACTTCATGAAGATGACAGCAATGACCGGACAGAGGCGTCCTGACGATGCTGATCTCGTTGTTGACGAGCAAAGACACGGGGGCGACTAGCCCCGTCATGCCAATGGTGGCAGCTGCCACGATATGGCCGTCCACGCCAGCGTCATCCCGTAGGACACGCCTCCCTTCTTCAACCCTTGCATCTCCTCGCTAAGGGTGCTCCAATCCCCGGAGAGGATTTCTCATGAATACCACGGCCACATACACGACGGCAGAGGCGGTGTTGCTCTTCAGACCGCCGACGACGACAGTGTAAGCGCGAACCCGGTCGCGAACACCGCCGGCACGGTGCTCTTGATCCCGTCCGAGCCGTGGCTCACGCCGACGAGCGCGGCGGAGACGGTGCGCAGCGCCGCAGTCAACTGGATGCGTCGTCCTCGTATGCCAACTGCTCCTCCTCGTGCCTGGTTGCCAAAGGCCGTCGACGGCACCCGCGACCAGCTGCTGCCGGAGCCTTTCTGCATCAAGGTGTGGACGAGACAAAATAAATGAAACATAAAGTTTCAGGTTCGATTCTGTTCCCGGGAAAGGAAGAGCGGGACAGGACAAGCAAACGATTACTACTAACTCGATGAGAAATACAGACTACAAAGACTGCTTGTTAATTGTTCATGGAAAATGGCACCAATCCTCCATAAAATTACAAGCGGAACATAATAAAAAACCGAGGATATAGAGGGCTCCAATCAGGCATCAGCGGCGGCGGCATAAACAGATGGAATCAACTTAGAAGGAAAGGAGGGCAACCAACCTGGTCGGCGACTGACGGAACTCCCTGCGCCTGCCGGGTGGAATCAAGCTACATGCAGTCATGTAGCTGGAAGAAACGAACGAACATCCTTGTTCTTGCCCCCTCGCACAGGGAACCAAGGGGAAGACGAACCCCTGGCTCACCGAACCATGGACGATATACGGAGGGAGGTAGGGGTTTCTTTGAAGATGCGAGGGGGGAGGAATCGAGGATGCACGAGCGAAAGCCGTCGATTTGGCCGCCCGGCGAGTTTGGGGAAACGGCACCTGCTGCCGGCGGCGAGTTTGGGCGCGATTTGGAGATAGCGGCGGCGGATCAGAGAAGTGTGGGGAGAGAATGGGATTAGAAAAGAGGATCTGACAGGGTGGGGTCGGTCCGAGGAAATTACCTAAATACCCTTTAATATCTTTACTATAAAGGATGGATCCGTGGTGAATGCCTGGTGTCACACTTGTGACTAATTACAGAAAAATGCCACTGGAACGCCTATCCCTTCCTTTTCTCTAACAACACAACAACCTCCCTCCTTCCGTTCTTATCCCACGGTTGCATTCCTTAGAAAATGGCTAACAACTCTTATCTAAAAAATAGCTAACAAACCTTATCCTACCACAAAAAAAAGGCCCTAGAAGAAGGATGCGGCTTGCTTTCCCATGGGTACGTGACCAGCATATATCCAGGTCTTCTTCCGAAGCTTTTTTTTCTCTTGTGAGCTTGTATATTTCCTTGTCAAAACAAATGGTAATACAGACTAATAACTAATCCTAGCTAAGTCAGAGAATTTGTGCCCCTGCAATACTAGCACCTATTAGTGCCCCGCTGTGCAACACCATATCCTGGGTACGTGCTCGAGATAGGAACGACGATCTTTTCGTGCACCATCTCCGGAAGCACCACCACGTACAGCCCCCCAAGCCATTCGGTGGAACTCGACAAACTCGCGAAACCTGGCCATGTGCACATTGCCCCAACACGACAAACTCGCGGAACCCATGAACCAGGCCATGTACGCTCAACGCTGTTGTTCCTTTCGGCTAGAATACTAGGCAAGTCGATGCTTTGCCTTGTGAGATTCCGGCAACGCGGCCACGTCGTCCGTCACAAGGCTCTCCATGCATCTTGGACCTCATAGCCACGGGAAAACTAGAACGCCATCTAGACGAGCAGCTTTGCCGTTCGACCCCAAGCGACCTCGGCCTGTCACTTCACCGGCAGAGGCATCGTGCCCAAATGCCGAAGAACAAGGCCACAAGGATGATATGAGGAGCCTGACGGCGACGAGTAACATGACTCCAGAATTGGCGAGGACCTTAGTGCGGAGGTTGATGGATCGGACCGTTGTTGATGAATTAGTCTTTGTTACACGCAATAGGCAATCTTTACTATAAAGAATGGATCCGTGATGAATGCCTGGTGTCACACATCTAAAAAATTACAAACCAATGCCACCGCACTTATCATCTAGTTAGTTTTCACAGCACCTTATCCCTCAAACTTCGCTCATGTTGTTATCGCGGGCCAACAGCCTCGAGGACTCCCAGCCCCACACAGGCCGCCAGCGCGTCCCCTCCACCCCTGGCATCGCCGCCAACAACCATGTCGTCCGCCACTTTCATCTCTACCAGATGGAGATTCAAGTTACTAGAGTAGGAGCTGAAGATCGGAAGAAGGAGCCAGAGGACAGCGACGGGTTGGGGGCTTGGGGCCGCAGCGTT
Source organism: Puccinellia tenuiflora (assembly GCA_012064385.1). Taxonomy (NCBI): domain Eukaryota; kingdom Viridiplantae; phylum Streptophyta; class Magnoliopsida; order Poales; family Poaceae; genus Puccinellia; species Puccinellia tenuiflora. Next base: position 199,529 of record QRDG01001501.1, on the reverse strand, counting down.
TCCTCTGATTCGCGGGAAGGGAGCGAGGCTTCAAGCCTTCGACCATTGAACATCCCCGTAAGTCTCCTCCCAGCAAAAACAATGGTGACGCTTGCGCTGTGCGTGCCATCCTCTGCATTGCAGATGCACCATCTTTCTCCTCCCGGTGCGTGCGCTCGAGTCAGGATGCGGTTGCATGCAGTGTTTGGGAGGCTCACAGGCCTCTTTATTTTGACGTAGGTGCAGGATCACGTATTCCTCTCAATGGCAGGAACTTGTACTCCACGCCACCTCCATCTCAAATCCCACCACATTACAGTCTCTTTCATCAGAAAGAAATGAGTGAAACCACGCCATGCCATTTTTTGTAAATGAGTACGGAGTACATATGAAGAAGAAAAGTACCCAAGTGGCATTAGAGACCAGTGCACTAGGTCCGGAATTGCAACTACAGATCGAGTCGATCAAGCCAAGGCAGAGCGACGTCGTGACGGCATCGACGGGGAGGATGGACAAACGGCGAGTCGATGCGGCTCAGGACCTCTGCCTCGGCACCATCGGATAAGCAGCTCCGGTTAGAATTGAACAAGCGGCCGTGGACTAACTAGAGGGCAGAACGACGTCGCTGAAGGCACGGAGGAGGGACAAACGGTGTCGTGCGGATCATGACCTCTGCCTCGGTGCCGCTAGCCGCCGGGTCATTGGAGCGCTGGAACTTGAGTGCGTAGTGTCCTCGGTGGCGTATTCCCCCTCCACCGCTCCTGCATCAAGTTGCACATACGCGAAGCCGGTGAAGACGGAGAAGCTGCACGGCGGTCGGCGGTGGCGCTACTTCCATTGCAGTCTGGAGCCCCGCAAGAGTGGGATGCTGGAGTGCGGCTGCAGTAGCAACCTCGTCGGGATCAGGGCAGGTTACTCTACTTCGAAGCCTATGATTCTCCTGTTTAGACAAATAATTCGATTGCATGCAGTTTCAGAAGAACCATGCAAGGCATAGTTTCTGACCAAAATTGAACTGGTCGTTCACATAACACTGGCCCATCAGGGATCAGGCCATCATATGAACGCTGTGAGGTAATACAACCTGTAAAAAAAAATCTTCTGAGACAAATTAAAAATGAGCTCAGCTATCTCTTATATGAGGTCATTATTTCAGTATCAATAATTTATCTTTTGATTACCCTTTTCCCTAGCAGTAACTGTACCCATCTATCTCCTGCTCTCTCTCTAGATAATCTGCATATTCATCAACGTTTTGTCCATATGGAGCAGTTTGGGCTAAGGCTAGCAAGTAACTGCAGTTAGTAGAGGGCTTGAATGACAAAAGAGTAATGTACATGCCTTACTGTTTCACAACGCGTGGTCGTACCTGTTATAGACATCAAACGGATATGCCACATAGTACTGCAGCTATTAGAACTGAAAGTGAAAAAATTAAGATGTCTGTAACTAACCATGCAAAGGCAATGGTTGATGCTATTGAAAATTACAACATGTTTGTCTAACTTCTAAGTAAAAAACTTATGTTCCTCTACTGTTAACCATACTGCTATATGAGGAACTAGATACAATATGTTCTTAGGCAGAGAAGAAACGCACGGATGATCAAAGGCAAGTTTATCTTGGTGATCCTCACCTCTTCTTCCCTGTGATGTTCTCTCGTTCTTTCAATTCTCATATCTCAAGCTTCTGCATACAGTACATGGCAATGGCCAATGGTAGCCAGCCAACATCATCAACCGAGTAGGAAGTAGATGATCTTCAGCTTTTGACCAACAACGTGGACTTACTATGTTTAATTGGCTTTTACCTGATGATTTGCATCTATTTTTTTGTGGGGAGTCCATATAGGAGGCAAAACTTTTTATCGATTAGCACATTTTTCTAAAATTTCTTGCAATGAATGTGCTGCGAAATATGAATAGGAAGCCTCATCAATCTCAAGCTGCATTGCTGACTGTAATTATCAAGTACATGTTGATAGATTGTTCTCTTAACTTGTGCATGACCGTAAGTATCAATTTCCATTTGATTATGTTATGTTACTTAGCGTACCAAGTGCTCATGAGAAGCTAACCTGCTCAAATTTGATATTAGAAGCGATGATTCACGTATATGGTGTTCTGTTTCTGAATTTCTGCTATTACATTATATTCTTTTAAATTACTAGGGACCGACTTTATTACTTAGTTGGCTTCATGAATTACATTGGGTAGAGTCATTATCAAGTCGCATTTTTTGCGTTTTCCGTTGCAACGCACGGGCATTGTGCTAGTCAGATAAAAATAATACAATTTTGGTACTTACCGCTAGTTTCTGATAGTTTCAATCTGGTAGTCTTAGCTAGCTCCGTTTCCCAGTCGGGTCGCCCCCAACCCGGCGTTTTCCGGCGAAAATAATCATAAAACCCCATTTTAATAACAAATTCATTATTTTTAAAGCAAATTTATCATTTGTATCAAATAATTCGACAGAAAAATTATTACAAATTGTTTCACAAATCATAAATTTTAAAACAAGTTTTTCAAATCAAATTACATAAACCTAGACCTCGCCTTTGTGCCTCCACAGGTGCTCCACCAGATCTTGCTGCAATTGCTGATGAACTACTGGGTCTCGGATCTCCTGACGCTTTGCAAGGTAGGCAGTCCATGATTTCGGTACAGGCAGACGCTGGCTCTCCTCCGGATCCTCGCCCACGAGAGGACCCTGTCTGAAGTATGGCACCTTCTTCTCCTTCTCATCCACTGGATTCTTCCGCTCGCTCTCAATGATCATGTTGTGCAAGATCACACAACAAGTCATCACCTCCCACATCTGATCTTTCGAGCAGGACATAGCGGGATACCGGACAACAGCAAATCGAGCTTGGATCACACCAAATGCCCGCTCGACATCCTTCCTGCAAGCCTCCTGGCACTTGGCAAACCAAGCTTCAGCCGTCTTCGGCACAGGGTTTGAGACAGTCTTCATAAATGTGGACCATTTTGGATAGATTCCATCTTCCAGGTAGTATCCCTTGTTGTAATGGTGCCCATTGATCTCGAAGTTCACCGGGGGAACATTACCTTCAACAAGATTAGAGAAGACATGCGAACACTGCAGTACGTTGATGTCGTTGTTAGATCCTGGCATTCCAAAGAAGGAATGCCAAATCCAGCTATCATACGAAGCCACTGCCTCAAGTACGACACTGCAACCGCCTTTGTGTCCTTTGTACATCCCCTGCCAAGCAAACGTACAGATTTTCCATTTCCAATGCATGCAGTCGATGCTTCCTAGCATTCCAGGAAAGACGCTTGCTTCATTCTTGGCTAGGATCCGAGCAGTGTCTTCCGCAGTGGGTGATCGCAAATATTCAGGTCCAAACGCGCCCACTACGGCTCTGCAGAACCTGTAGAAACACTCAAGGATGGTGGACTCGGCCATGCGCAGATAGTCATCCTGCGAATCAGCTGGAGCTCCATATGCAAGCAGTCTCAAAGCGACCGTGCACTTCTGGAGCGAGGAAAATCCAACCGTGCCGGTGCAATCCTTCTTGCAAATGAAGTACCTGTCGAACTCTCGAACACCATGCACAATCTTGAGGAAGAGCTTCCGGTTCATCCTGAAACGGCGTCGAAATGTCTTCTCGCCGTGCAATGGATCGTCGGCGAAGTAGTCGGCGTACAGCATGCAATAGCCTTCGGCACGCTGCCGTTACTTGCTCTTTTGGCGATTTGGTGCCGAGCCACCGCGCTTCGGCTGTGCATCGGCGGCGTACAGGCCGGCCAGACAGGCGAGCATCTACAAGTGCTCTTCGTCGTCGGCGGCGGCGACGTCAACTTCCTCTTCCAGCAGAGCGGCGAGCATCTCCTCATCGTCGGAGTCCATCGAGGCAAAACGTCGAACACCTCGCGGGCAGGGTGGCACGAAGCTTGATCGCGACGGCGATTCTCGCGACTCACCTCCAAAATCGGGCGCGGCGGCGGATGGGAGGGGAGGGGATACGGCAGGGCGTGTCGTCACGGTGGTTGGCAGTGGTTTTGGTGGGCTATTGTGGTGGCGCGTTCGCGGCGGAAGGGAGGACTTGGTGACGGCGACAGGGAGAAGGAGACGAGGAATAGGGCGAATCTTTTGGTGGAAAGGTACGTTCTCTCGCCGACAGGGCTGGCCCGCGCGGTTTTGCCCTTTTGCCGGTGCCCCCAGGCGAAACCCGGCGCGCTGGGTTCGGCCTGGGACGCCGGATAAAATTTGACCCAAATCCGGCGAAAAACGAGGCTTTGGGGGGGGGGGGGGGGCGCTGGGGGCGCGACTACGAGGAAAATGGCCCGCCGACGTCAAAAAGTGGGTGCTGGGGGGGCTCTCGGGGGGACGGCTGGAGTTGCTCTTACACTTGAGCGTGCACTTCAACCGGAATTTCAGCAGGCAAAGGTTTTTTTTTAAGGGTACCGTGAGCTTTATTGATCGTGAAATAATTTTGTTACAATCATTCATGATCATTGCCGACACGCAGGTCGGAGCTGAATCATGTACAATACCGAGGTAATTGCACCAGTAGTACAAAAACTTGTCCATTAGGTGCAGATTCATACAAAAACTGTCAAGTTGTGGTCCGCTGGTACAAAAACTTTAACACTATGTGCAAAATCATACAAATTGACTCTGGAGCCGACACGTGTCCATGTCCACGCTGGAAAATGACGATAGCCCAGCTCCTAGCCGATTTATAGAAAACACCCTCCCGTATTAACTTTTTCGGTCCAGTCCTCCCACCTCGCTGCTTCACGGAAGAGCTGTGTATCGTTCTATTCGACCTTGCTCTCCCCCCACACCGGCGATCTCCGATCCGCCCCTAACCCGTGCGTATCCTAGCCCTCTCCCGCAGGGCGCCGCTGTCCGCCTCTGCAGCCTCCTCATTTCTACAATGTGTGTGTGGCCCCTGAAGTGAGGAGGCTCTCACGTCAGATGAAAAGTTCTGCCTTTGGAAGCTGAATAATCGGGAGGCGCACCGCACCTTGTTCGTCCCTGCTGAAGTCGTCGACGCCGTAGCGAAGGCGGAGCGCGTCGGGGAGCGGGATCCCGGCGCCGAGCGCGACGGGGCGCGCGAAGGAGGCGGAGCAGTCGCCCGCGGCGGCGAAGAAGTCACGGCGGCCGCCGGTGCCGACGTCCCAGTCGACGCCCACCCAGTCGCCGGAGAGGGGCGGCAGCGCGCTGCAGAGGCGGACAGCGGCGCCCCGCGGGAGAGGGTTAGGGGCGGATCGGAGATCGCCGGTGTGGGGGGAGAGCAAGGTCGAATAGAACGATATACAGCTCTTCCGTGAAGCAGCGAGGTGGGAGGACTGGACCGAAAAAGTTAATACGGGAGGGTGTTTTCTATAAATCGTCTAGGAGCTGGGCTATCGTCATTTTCCAGCGTGGACATGGACACGTGTCGGCTCTAGAGTCAATTTGTATGATTTTGCACATAGTGTTTAAGTTTTTGTACCGACAGACCACAACTTGATAGTTTTTGTATGAATCTGCACATGCTGGACAAGTTCTTGTACTAGTGATGCAATTACCTCTAAAATACCACTAAACTCACGCTTACCCAACTTCGCAAGCTCATGCGCAACACGATTGCTTTCCCTATCAATCTTACAGACTCTAATATCAGGATTGAAAGAGCTGTTTTTCCACTTTCAGGCCAATTTTGCTCATCTCTCCTGGTTTTCAGTTGTTATAGGCTAGTTTTGGAAAATTGATGATTTCTCAAAGAATAAAATCTCAAAAGCATATATGACGTTCGGATTCAATTGGAAAACATGCCGCCCATGTATCGTAATAGCAACTCTGCTTTTGACAATATTTTGTATGTTGTATTCAGGAAAATGTATGCATAAGTATACGTCCTGCTGGTATTGTAACTTATTGGCTAACAGCCAATTAATAAATTGATTAATTAGCATTTTAGCATAAGGGTTGGTCATTTAGTATAAAATTATACTAAATCAGCGATTTTATTGTGAATCGAAGGGAATACATATACTTTTTTTCCCATCTATACCTAATAATAAAGGCATTAAGCCTTCTTTGGTCGGTACGTTTTTCGTTCGTCCGTCCCTTCGTACGTCGTCCGGAACTATCTGGGTTCACTCGATTTGTTGGTACGGCGGCATCGCTCTTGACCCGAACTCTCTTTTGGGTGGAATCGATCCGGACTCTCCACGCTTTACATAAATATGCCTCCCGATGGAGTCGAAGCGACGCGCGGCCGTCGAAGTAGGCCATAAATTCCATGGAGGATGAAGAGGGTGACGTCAATGGTGACAAAGCCCACATCGAGATCTCGCATCGAGGAAGAGCCATGTCTAGCCCACACACCTCACCTCCTCTCCTACCCAGCCATGACATCTTGGTCTCGCCGGCGCAAAGGCAGCCTGCTCATGGTTGATCTTCTGGTGGTCAAGCATCGGTGCCCGCGTGATCCTCATCATACACGCCGTGGTGTTCTGTTAGTTTCCAAAGTCTATATTCGTCATGCCTACGAGATCGCGTGCCAGCCGGAGGAGCTTCTCTTGGCGGCAATCTCCCGCAACTCCCCGCGGGAAGCCTGCCATGTAATTGTCGTCTCCCCGACCTGTGCAACATGCTCGGTTCCTCTGATCGATCATGACTTCTCGATTGATCGCTGATCAGGTCGGGGTGGTTGCGCGCAGAGTATGTGGCTTGACACGGAGACCAGTTGCGGAGCTTTTCATCATGTGGGGCGACACGCCTCAGTACTGGAGCTGGATCCTTCTCACAGACTCTAGGCAAGGGGCTCGCTTGGGTGCGGTTCAGTTAGTTGATGTGTCCTGTTCAGACGCAAGTGGAAGATTAATTCTGTCTGTCTTTCTCCATACGTAAGAAATCAAGAGAAAAACGATCGGAGTGGCCAAAAAAACGATCGGAGTGGCCAAAAAATCGGCCGTTCTGCCTCTACCGCGTCATCAACGGCACCTGCGGTCGCTCCACCGGATACGACGTCAATATCATCTGTGCCAGCGAGATCCCCAGCAACTGCGGCCAGGTATAGCTCACAATTGAATTATGTGGACGTCTCCCTGGCAGCCTCACATACATCAAGCGATTCTACATACCTACTTGAATTGTTTTCTGATCGATCAATTGATAAATAATGGAACCTGAAGTGAAAGGGTTGGTGCTTCCTCCCTACTTGCAGAAACACCTTCAGGTAACAGTACATCTGATACCGAGATTGGTAGGATGGACATAATTGCATGCATAGGTATCAAGAGCTTTGACTCTGTATTGTAGCACGATCAGTAGAGCCAGTGGCCGACCCAAGAATAATTCAAAGTTCGGGCAAATAGTGAATTTAAAGACTAACAACACTACTTTTAATCAAGGTTGCAAGCAAATTAGGCTGCGACGACCGGCCGGAAGCCCGGGCAAGTGGGCAGGCTTAGGAACGGTTGGGTCCGCCACTGAGTAGAGCCACCATGTCAACTACCAAGAGTGTCGGTAGGTCCGCAGCACAGCCGCATACTTGAGGCCGAGCTTGCTCGTGGCCATGCGCAGCGTCGGTTGGCTGCTGACTTCCTTGCACAATGACGCAGCGGTTATCGATTGCAATGAGGCCTAGCATCAACAACACAAGGCCGGTGTGTGGCACGATGTGTAGGAAAAAGCGCTTGGGCGCGTGACGTCATGTCTCTAAAAGTCTATATTCATCATGCCGCGTGATCCTCATCATACACATTAGGTCACAGGCCAACGACCCAGCATTGGCCTAAGCGGTCATTGGCCTAAGCGGCTAAAGGAACTGAACGTGCACGAAGCCGCGAACCCTTATCTTTGTCTCTATGTCATCGTGTGAGGCCGATCCACCCCCTCTCCCCTCCTCCCCGATGGACGGGTGAGCGAGAAGGCTGCATCTCGGTGTTATCGAGGAGGATCGTCTACCCCCTCCTCCCTGATGGACTAGTGCACCGGAATGTGGTGTCTCGACATTTCAAGACACGAGGGAAACCTCTCTCTAACCAATAGTTGAAAGAGGACAATGATTCCCATGGTGACCTCCTTGCCTAGCCCCTAGGCTAACTAGCAGTTGTCATCCTCAACACTATCACCAATCACGAATGGGAGTTGATGGACGCCGGTGGCTTATACAGTTCATGCACAGTTTGATATTAGTGATCTAAAAAATGATATTTTTTCTGCCGTTGTTGCAACGCACGGGCATTTTTACTAGTAAAGACTAAAGAGGAGTACATATACTTGCATTGGCCCACACCGTGGATACCTAAAAAGTCTACAACACATGCACCTAAGTGCATGTTTAGCACCAAGGCCGTGAGGGGTTAATCTGTGCATGTATGGGCGAACGAGCACGTCCTTCGTGGAAAGGCAGAAGCGAGCGTCCCCGCATGTGACGGGTCAATCAGTGTGATAAAACATCCGAGCGGTATTTGTGACGTACGGATCGGACAAAGTGGTATACACCATAGGGTGGTATTTTTTTTTAGAGAAAGAGGGCACCCGCCCCAGTTCCATTACCATGAATTTCATGAAACTTGCTTCCAGAGTTCATCGTTAAGGCCCCGGGAGCGGCCTCCCACACGCTCCAGGTTTAGCAAGACAAAGCAAAGAACTAAAACTAGCTACTGCAAAGTTTCAGCTGTCTGTGAACACACGTACACTACTAAGTCTGAGCAAGCACAACATAGAGAGAAAGGTTTTACAGCAACATCACGCAAACATCACTCGTCGGCAACTACATGAAGTAGATGACCATCTTTCAACAGCTTCAATGAGTTTTCCTGCAGCCTTGTCTCCAGGTTCTATGTTGATGTCCTCCACTCGTTCACATTGACCGCCATAGTGTCATTGGTCAGGATAAGGTCAGCTCTAGTTAGCTTCTTCAGATTCACCCAGGATCCCAGTGGAGGTGCCTAAGCTAGATGCTCCATAACAGACGCCACTGTTAGCATCTTCTCTCTTTCTCTTCCTGCGAACAGATTGCTCCATTGAGCAAGGATGAAGGCTGATCTTCTCCATATCACCTGCAGACCCATCCAAACATCATGGTTAAGAAACTATTGTTTCTCACAAGCCAGATGGCCCACATAATTGAGGCATGGACTGCATTTTCCACTACAAACTTTTTATTTGGCCACAGACTAGTGACTCTATTCAAGTTAAGTGGAGAAACATCCACCTCAGTGAGTCTTTGTACACAAGACCATATTTCTCTAGCTACCACACAATCAAAGAAAAAGTGCTGAATTGACTCCTCTTCCTCACAAAAAAGACAGGTCAAATCATTCAAATTTTGCCTTTTGATTAAGTTATCTCTAGTGAGCAACTTGTTATGTGTGACTAGCCAAAGAAATAACTGAATCTTAGGGGGAACTTTTACACTCCAAACTGAGGCAGTGTCAACCGGCAAAATCCCCCTAAAGTTCACAACAGCGTATAAAGATTTAACTGAATAGAGATTATTAGGTTCTAGCTTCCAAAGCAAACAATCCTCTTCATCACTAAGGTATAAAGACTGGGCAATTTGCATGATCTCAAACCATTGCATAAGGAGTCCCTGGTCAAAGCATCTCCTAAAAGTTACTCTGATCTGATCTCCATCCCAGGTTTCAGCAATAGTGATAGTTTTCTCATGCACAAGGACATAAACTTCCCAGTACTGGATAGCAAGACTTGAAGGACCAAACCAGTGGTCCTCCCAGAACTTGATTTTCCTACCATTACCCACCTTCCACTGATACCCTAGCTTTGCTGCTTGAGCAGCCCATAAAACCCCTTTCCGGAAGGGGGAGGCCCCAGTAGTAGTACAGCAGAAAATGTTAGGATCATTAACCATATACTTATGGTCAATAATCTGTTTCCACAGCTTGTGTCCATCTAAATGATATCTTTTCACCCATGAAGCCAGGAGACACATATTTAGATCAGCAAGGTTAGGAATTCCTAGGCCCCCATAACCTTTTTTCTGTGAAACAAGTCCCCAATTGGCTAGATGATACTTAAAATGTCCCTCATAATTATCCCACAGGCAATGAGCCATTTGGGAATTAATCAAGGTTATAGCCCATTTGGGGAATTTTATAACACTCATAAGATAGACAGGAATGCTTGCCAAAACACTTTTAACTAATTTCAATTTAGCAGCATGTGACAGCAATTTTCCTCTCCATCCTCCTGCCTGCTTGAGGATTTTGTCAACTAAAGGTTGTAAATCCTCTTTCCTAAGTTTTTTATGGTGTAGAGGCACCCCTAGATACTTCAGGGGAAATTTACCCAGTCTACAACTAAGTGTCTGAGCAAATACACGAGCCTGATCGTCATCAACATTAATAGGGATGAGATCACACTTGTGAAAGTTTATACGCATCCCTGACATCTGCTCAAAGCAGGACAGGATCCATTTTAACTTCCTAGCAGCCTCAAGGTTATTTGACATAAATATATAGCAGTGCATCATCTGCATATTGCATACTGACTACGCCTGTTTGATTAAAGCTAGTCAGTAAACCAGTAATCTGGCCATGTCCAGCAGCCTTCATCAACATTTTAGTAAACACTTTTGCTGTCAGGTTGAAGAGGAGGGGAGATATAGGAACCCCCTGTCTCACACCCCTCCCAGCAATGAAATAATCACTATTTGTATCATTGATTCTCACTCCCACTGAACCATTGTCCAATAGAGTATTAATCAATTCAACCCACCTGGGGCTAAACCCCCTGGATTCCAAAACTTTAATTAAAAAATAACTATCAATTCTATCATACGCTTTCTCATAGTCCAGCTTAAAGATAAAACCAGATTCATCCTTCCTCACTACATCATGGATGATTTCATGAGCTGAGACTACACTCTCCAAAATAAATCTCCCTCTAATGAAGGCTGATTGATTTGGAGAGATCAAGGATTCGCAAATAACACCAAGTCTATTTGTAGCACACATAGAGAAAATCTTAAAGCTGCAATTGGTTAAGGCAATAGGCCTGAATTTCTGTATATTTACAGCATCAGGTTCTTTTGGGATCAAGGTGAGCAAAGAAAAGTTCAACCTAAATTGGTCTAGCTCACCATTGTTCCAGTCATTAAACATAGCAAGTAAATCCTGCTTGACTAAATCCCAGAAATGTTGATAAAATAAAAAAGACAAACCATCAGGACCAGGTGCCCCTTCAGCATATGAACTGAAGACAGCATCCTTGACTTCCTGCTCAGTAAAATCACTACTCAAGAAAGTATTTTGTTCAGCAGAAACTTTATCATTTTGATACCAAAAATCATCTAAGATATCAATCCCAATTTTCTGCTCAAACCCAAATAAATTATTATAGTATTGAACTACAATATCAATTATACCTTTTGTGTCTTCAACTGGACCACTGGGGCCCTCCAGAGAAGTGATCTGCTTCTTCCTTCTCCTTTGGTTTGCCATGGCATGGAAGTAGGCAGTGTTCCTATCCCCCTCCAAGATTTGCTTCTCCTTGGATCTCCGCTTAGCCTTTGTTTCCTCCTTCTTCCATATATCTGTAAGTTCAGATGAAATACTTTTCAATCTAGACTTAGCATTTGGAGAAAGAGTTTGAGTTTCAGACATAATGTCTAACAGATCATACTCAGCAACTAACTGTTGTTTGAGTTTGTTTTGGGCCGATTCCACATTAATACACCATCCTTTAGCATTTTTCCTAAAATTTCTGACTTTAAATTGTCATCTATCTATAGCTTTGACAAGGTTACAAGGTTGTGACCAGGATCTAATGACCATTTGCTCAAAACCTTCCACCTGCAGCGACCACTTTTCAAATCTGAACATTTTAACCTTGGGAATGCATATTGCCCCAGTATCCAACACTAAGGGGGTATGATCACTACCTACTCTAGCCAAGGTTTTGACATTACTTGCAGGGTACATCTGATCCCAGCAAGTAGTGATGAAAACCCTATCCAGAATGGCCATAATCAAATTATCCTGATTATTAGCCCAGGTAAATCTTCTACCAGCACTTTTTATTTCTAGGAGGCCAAATCTATTGATCCAGTTATTGAACAGGTCAGCCCAGTGCTAATTAATATTACCACTACTTTTTTCACATGCTTCTCTAATGAGATTAAAATCCCCTCCAATAGCTGTAGGACCTACCCAGCTAGCCATCAAAATATGAAGTTCATTAATGAAGGCTAGCTTGTGCTCATCATAAGCAGTCCCATACACTGAAATATATCTCCACATATTATTGTCATTTTTGTTCTTAAGAAGAACAGTGACACAATATTGGTTTATATTCCAAGAAAGAACCTCAAAAAGATCCACACTAACACCCACTAGTATACCACCAGCAGTACCAATAGAAGGAAGCCAGTTCCAGGTATATTTACCCACAGGATCAAGGGTTCTTAGTTGAAAGTAATCAAAATCAGTTTTCTTAGTCTTAGAGAGACTAATAAGATCTGGGCACTGCTCTCTAAGGAGATCATGCTCCCTAAGAATTTTATCAGGTCTGTTCATGCCTCTTGAATTCCAGATAAAGGCTACAACCATTAAAATGATAGTTTTTTTTCTACCCCAACTTTTTCTACTGGACACCTCAATCCAAGGTGACTCAGTGGAACTGTAATCACTACTGTGATGACACTCTAATTGATCCCCACATACCATACTTGGTTCATGGTTACCAATCATTCCCTCCCCAACAACATCAATGTTATCAGGCAGGAACATGTCAGGATTGTTAAAATGGAAATTCTCTAATCTATCCACTTTAACTTTTTTTACCACATTAACATTGCCCTCTATATATATCACTATCAGAAACGCCAAGACTAATGCCAGCATTCCTAGCAATATGATTTAGAGATGCATTATCAAGAGCAGCAAAAGATTTGGAAAAACCTCGAGTAGTACCTTTAGATCCTCCAACATCTCTAGCTTTTTTTAATTCTTGAGCCCTTTCCAGAGCAGTCTTCCCATCATTCTTAATTCTAGTGCTCATTCTTGTGGCTTGAACAGGTCCTCACTTCTTTTTTCCCCTGGTCTGAGGTATATCAGTCCCAGGTAGACAGTCCTCATTGTCCTTGGGAATGCTATCTCCAGGGTGTGTCACCTCATCATCTGATTCTTCCATATGCGACAGAAGATTAACAGCAATTTTCTCTATTGGTGCTCTATTAATCATCACTGAAGAGGTCACCAGCTGAGGGATGTGTTCACTATTCACTCTTTGCTTTACACTTGCCTCCATGTTAGCTTGAGACACAGGAACATGAACACTCCCTACAGTGACATTTCTGTTCGTCCCATTAGAAGAGCCAGCAGGGCATGCAGGGGTTGACTCATTGTTTTCAATCTCCATCCGAGCAGTATCCTCTTTTCCTTTGTCCTGATGATCCTGAAAGTCATCACCAAGGTCATCATCATCTTGTCCAGATGGATCATCACCCAAGTCTCCCCCATTATCACCCACAGAATCAATATCCATTTCATCCACTGTGAAGAAGATAAGATACAACTGATGTTCCATCTCAAACAACCTGTCTTTTGGAATTTTGTCACCATCCCTGACAGAAACTTTGACTCTCACAACCCTATAGAAGCTCCTAAAGATGGTGTGCCAATCAACATTAACCAGGACCCCCAAAGATGAAACAACCTGACAAATAGTTTTCCAGGTGCACCATTTTGAAGGGACACCTTCAATATTTATCCAGACTTCATGCATATCTGCAAAGGGATCAATTTCTCCATTCCATTTGGAAAAGGACACACTGACCCCTTTCTTCCTCAGATTGATTGTTGGATATTCCACCAGGTCTTCAATCTTTTTTTATGGTGGTAGGCGCAGTAGATACTTGTTGGAGGCAAGCAGTCTGATCTACCAATACCAATTCATTTTCCAGATCTCACTTAAATTCTGTTCCAGCTCTTGCTCATTAACTTCTCCTTCAATTACTGTCACCACTCCCACATTATCAAAGTTCAGCCACTTGGAAGCTTCTGGACTCTCAACTTCAACATGGAAGAACCCTAGTCCAGTGTTGGCACTCCCCCAATACTGAGCCATTGGCATGGGCTTGCACCATTCCAAGCAAGAGTCCATATGGTGCCCTGTTTTGCCACAGATAAAGCAGCACTTCTGCTTTGTATAGAGCACAACATAATGTCCAGGCTCTCCACGATTGTAGCATATGGCATCCTTAAATTTTGGGTCATATACTAGCACGGCAGGGGCTTTTTCATTGGCTATCTGATAACCCCCAAGAGCAGGGGATCACTGTAGCACCTCTCAATGTGGAAGTAAGGTATCGATCCGCAGGAGCAAGAAGGAAAAGTTATCTATTCCCTACAACTAAAGTGTCACAAGTTTTAGTTGATTATGCACTAAACAAGTTTAAAGAACAAGATGGTTGATTTAATGGATGGAAGTTTAATGTAACAAAACAAGAATGTGAAAGTGTCCCAATCCTCTTCAATGCAAGAGGACAAGACAAAGGTGTAAACGGTGCTTGGAAATAAGGCCTAGGGATCATACTTTCACTAGTGGACACTCTCAACAATAATAATATAATTGAATACATAGATATTTCCTCCTCATTATGCTACTCTGAATTAATTTCTGGTTGGATAAAGAACACCAATCCACTGTGTAGGGCTATAAAAGCACACCTTAAAGTCGCATTCCACATCTAGGGAACCCCACACTGCCAACTTGAGTTCCCTAAATAGTACTAGATAAACACCACAATTTCATAGAGACATCTACCACAAATAATAACTCATGATAAGTATTCATGTAATCTTTAGCCTAAGAGCCACACACGGTGCACGCACTGTCAACTTCACACCATGGGACAAAGGTGACTCCGGCAATCACATCAATAAAACCACTTGAGTAGCATAATTCATAAGATAAAGAAGAGTACCATCTATGGATTCAACTAGATTACAAAGCTCATGATCACATAAAGATTACACCATGGGAGAGAGAGATAAACCACATAGCTACCGGCATGAGCCCTTAGCCCCGAGGGAGACTACTCCCCTTTCATCATGGTGATGAGGAGCTTGATGGAGAGGTTGATGATGATCTCGCCGGAGGGGGGGGGGGGGTTGAGCCCTCCGGAGGTGGATCCCGGCAGCGTTTCCCCCCTCCGATCTTCTCCGGCGGCAGCCTTCTGCCTCTCTGTTTCTGGTTTTGTGTTTCTCCGCCGCCTCCTTGCGAAACTCCTCGGGGGACTATTTATGCAGTCGTTTTTAGGTCACGAGGAAGCTTCAGGGCGAAGGATCGACGCAAACGGGGCCACGAGGGCTGAAATAGGTGGTCCCACGCGGGCTCTGTACCTGGCCGCGTGGGGCCCCCTATTTTGGCCCTCCGGCCTCCGTTCGTTTGCTTCTTTCGCTCCTAGGTCTTCCTCCTTCCAAAATAATGATCCCCGTAAATTTATAGCTCATTTGGACATCGTTTGGGTCCCTGAAACATCAAAATATAGAAAATAGGGTTTTCTGCCAGTGGAGTGTTAATTCCAATAAATGGGGAAACTGTGAATTATCCCCAAAATCAATATAAAACAATGATATAACCCTTATATGATGCAAATATGATTGAAATATGAGAATTATAATGCAAAGTTCATGTATGCATTTTACATGCATCAACATCCCCAAGCTTAACTCATGCTCGTCCTCGAGTATGAAAGTGATAAAACTAACATGAACTTTGCAATATAATCACAACATGGATGTAAAGATGATTGCTACTGCTACATAAAGTCAAATGATTCATTATTCAAAGAAGTAGCAATATGCAAACAGTTTATAAAGTGATATCAAGTATTCAATGCAAGGATGTTTAATGCTAGTTCACAAAGTGTAACATAAAAGATAGTAATATGGACATTCTTACTTTTTCATACTTGTGGTCCATAGAGTGTAGATGAAAATCTGAATATAAAAGGTGGACACTTTGGAAAAGATGTATAAATGAGCAGAGGTAAAGCATGCATAAGTTTCATCTATACTCCAAACTATTCTACTTAAGTTATTGATTGCAATGGTAATACTTGGTGTCAAGCTCTCATTCCCCTATCATAGCATCTTGAATGATTAAAGTTTAATGTGAAAGCAAATATGAGTAGTGGCCTTGATAAAGCAAAGGTTAGATGTCTCATGCCCCTTGAATACAAGTACCTACACCATGATTACTCAACTTGGGAAACAAAGCAAGTTTAAGTTATCTATCATCGTAAGTAATAATGGTATCATCAAGAGCGTCAACTGGGGTACCTCTTGTCCCATGATATGGATCAAGCCCACATCAAAACAACAAGACAAACAAACATAATGAACAATCTCAACACCCTCTTTATTTACCACTTGATATAGCTTTTTATTGTAAGGTGTATCACAGAGAGTTCAAAATAGCATGTAAGTAAATTTCCACCATGAATGATGCATGGCTTAGATTAGCGGCCCAGGTTTCTCTCTAACCATTTATACAAACTCATTTAAACTTAACTCTATTTCCACATTATTTCATCATGATAGGCATCCATAAACAAAAGTACATGATATCAACTAAATAAATGATGGAACATGTTGAAAGCTTTGCATGTGACAGCACATATGGGCTAACTCCCAACCTTAAACATTTATCAAGCCACTATCATCATAATATTAATCACAATGGTTCATGTTTATTAAATGCAAGTAAAGTGTGCGTCAAGTTCGCGAGAGCTTTTTAACCAACTTTTCCCATTACAATAAATAACATAATCATTTTCATTTAGAGGTATAGATAACACAAATAACATGATAAACATACTCGGAATAGCATAAAGCTAATAGGTAGATATGGTGGACTCACTGGAAAAACTTGGGTTGAAGGTGTTGGAAACAAGTTTTTACTTGTTGGAATTTTTGGGCTAGCAAAAGGGAGAAAGATGACCATCTAGATGCATGCATGAGTGTCCATAGAACTAACAAATTCATGTCAAACAAGGTGAAATAACATGCAGCATCAAAACATGAATAAAAGATAGCTCATGATAAAGCATTTGCAAATTTTTACTCATAAAGAAGCTCATGAATCATGCAACTATATGTGTCATTAAAAATCAACTTAGACATCCCTTTTCCCAATACAATAAAGGCATGCAAGATATTCCAACCCATATTTCCAGTAGCTTTCTCATATATGAAAAATGATAGTGGTGGTCTCAAAACAAAAATCAAAACAAAAACAAATAAAAGACGCTCCAAGTTTATGCGATAAAGTGCATTGATAGAAAAACAGAAGTTAGATGTGTGTAAACCGAGAGTATGTTGGTTCAGTGGGGATGTTCTACACATCCCCAAGCTTATGTCTTTCACCATCCTTGGATAGATCTTGGTGCATCTCCACTAATCCCTGTGAAAAAACTTCAAACACAGTTTCTCCCATTTCTTTTCTGTGGGGTGATATTAGTAGTGATAGACAAATACATTACTTGCTGCTTATTATCCATGGACTAAAATACATATGATGTTCAGAAAGTGTATAATGTTGTATGCCTACTCATAAACTCAGTTGGATCAAAAAGATTCACTTGAAAGTTCAAAACAAGCATAAAACAATATGGGACATAATCTGTCCAGAAAACAGCAGCAGTAAAACGTATTTTTTTGTCCTACTTAAACTCGTCGAAAAATTCTGAAACAATTCAGGCATACAGAGAATGAAAAGTTGCATTTATAGTTAAAATCTTAGCTCATTTGAAGTTACAGAATAAAAATTACAAATCAAAACCGTGCACAGACTTCGTGCAGGAATAAAATCTCCGAATAGAAATAGCAACTTGTCAAACCAAAATGGGTAAAACTTGGCACTTTATTAAAAATTCCTGAAACTAAGCTAAGAAAACAATCTCTTGTCACAACAAGAGGACACAAAGAAAATAAAAACAACCGGGTTGCCTCCCGTAAGGCGCTTTCTTTATAGTCTTTTAGCTAGACATGATAGTTTTAATGATGCTCACATAGGAATAAGAATTGAAATGCAAAAGAGAGCATCAAGAGAAAAATATGAACACATTTATGTCTACCCCACTTCCTATGCATTGGGATCTTGTAAGAAAATAAATCAATAAAGCACAAAGTGACTAGCATAGGAAGGCAAAGCGAGTGCAACTTCAAAATTTTCAACAAAAAGAGAGAAGACTTAATATTTTTGAGATAAATGAAATCATGTCTTCCTTTCTCATAAAAGCTTTCAGTAGCATCATTGATAAACTCAACAATATAGCTATCACATGAAACATTCTTATCATGATCCATATGCATAAAAGTATCAATATTTTCCACATAAGCAAAGTTCTTCTTATTAATAGCAATGGGAGTAGCATCATCGTAAAGAACTCGATCATTATAGACAAGTTGTATATTAATTGGATGGTTTTGGGTAATCCTTCCAAAACTATGACAAGTTTCATGAGGATGATTGTAATTATTAGCATCATCATTTTCGGGATTAGTACCAAAGAGATTTTCAATATCAAAAGTACTATGCTTTTCCCAATCATGATCACTACTATAGGTAACAGGCATAAGATCATCATCGAAATCAGACTCATTAGCAAAAACTATAATAGGAGCAACATGCTTAGGGAAGCTATCGTTTCTCTATCCTTTTACTCCTCCTCTTCTTCTTCTTTCCATTCTCAGGAGGGAGAGGCTTGAAAGGAGGTTTCTCCACATACCCTGGTTTATTGTTAGAAACAATAGAAGAAACTCGGGAGGATTCCTCCTTTTCATTAATAAGAGTAAGACAAACATTAGTCCTTTCATATTTTGGTAAAGCCATTCCATCTTTTATATATTTTGAATGTAAGTGTTGTCATGGCAATTATTAACACAATAGAGATAACATCCATGCAACACGCTATTCATATCAAAAGCACTCATATCTAATGAAGAAGTTTTTCTTGACAACTCTTCACACCCCAAAAATAATGTAAGTTCATCATGCTGATTAGGAGTGATCATGTTATCACAAAAGTCTCTCGCAGTGTCGGCACAGTGGAAACCAGGGTACCACGGGCCGGCCCGCCAGGGCCCAAGAGAATCTTCGGTCTGATTTTCGCTAAGGACCAGGCTTCGGCCTGTAGAGGCTCTCCAAGCCTGTCGAGTCTCGACAGGGGACCTCTCCACAAGAAGGCGCCCCAGGGCGCCACCAGGATTTCGGCTAAGGACTAAGCCTTGAAGCTTGCCGAGGTTTTTCGCCTCGGGAAGGCTTCCTTCCTCTCGAAGCCAGCTCTGCCTCCGCGGCAGAGCGCACATGGGCTCTGCGCTTCCCGCAGTCACTGGCGTGCCAAAGCGTGATGACGCCAGCGCCCCAGTTGCCGTTCTGATGAATAAAGGGGTCAACAAAGCAGCGCCAAGCAAAGCGGATTACAAAGCTTGCCACTTTGGTGATAAGGAGACAGCCTGCAGCTACGCTCCAAGCGACGACGTCATCGCGGGACCCGTTCCACGCCAGCTGCGCCAGCCCACCGTCCTGGCTGGACGGTGCCTCTTTTCAGCTTTGGTGACGCTGCTCCCCTGCCGTGGACCGCGTCCATGGATTCTACCTTTATGGTGGACTTCACCTTTATGGTGCACCGTGTCTCCTCCTTCGTCGGGATGTGGCAACCCTTCCCGCCCAAATGTTTGGGCGGAAGAGGACCAAGACGACTATAAAAGGAGGGAGGGCACTACCGTGCCAAGGGTTGGATTCCAATTTTCCTTTGGCCAAGGCAGATCTAGGGTTTAGCCATTGGCAGCCACCTCGAGCTCCACAAGCTCACCCTGTAACAAAACCTCTACAAGCAATACAGTCTAGCAGGACGTAGGGGTTTTACCTCCACAAGAGGGCCCTGAACCTGGGTAACACCGTGCGTTTCCTCTCTGCAGTGTTATCCTCCAACGAGCCCGACGAGCACCGTCGCCGTGGAACGTTGAGGATTGTTTGACTCCGTGTTCAGCCCCTTGCTCGATTCTTACCTCGTGAGATACACCCAGTTCCTGGGATAGTTCTCCGACATTTGGCGCGCCAGGTAGGGGGCTGAGGCGCGTCTTCAACCTCGACACCACCATGGCTGGCTCTCGCGCTGAGCGACTCGCTCGCCGGACGGCCAGCGCTGCCACTGCTCCTCCTGCCGGCAGGCAGCGCGGCCGCCCTCGTGGAAGCACTGCTCCGGAGCGCCACGTCGACCCCGAGCCCCGCGTCGAGCACCCTGACGACGACGACATCGACCACGCTGAGGACGACCTCGGCGAAGAGGAGGCCTCCTCCCTGCCCCCGTCGCGGGACCGTGCTGCTTCCTCGCTGGGCCGCCCTGCGCCCAGCCCGGCGACTGCGCTCCTCATGGCGCAGGAGCTGCTGCAGTACCGCCCCACGCCGGCGGCTCAGGAAGCTGGCTCAACCGTGTTGCCCNTAGGAGGCATAGTATCATCAAAATAATTTTTCACCTCTATAGCTGGGGAACTAAAAAGATCATTTTCATATAAACTCGCTTCCCCAAGCTTAGACTTTTCCATAGCATTAGGAATAATGGTGTTCAAAGAATTCATGCTAATAGCATTGCCATCACTATTATGCAAACAAACTCCCATTGGTTTAATTATCTCTTCAAAAGCATCATGTCCTAATTCAATATAAAGTTCATAAAGATTTCTAATTTTTTTGTTGTTTTCCATTTTCTAAATATTTTTGGGTTTTTGATAAATGCAAAACTGAAAGTAAAACTAAACTAAATGCAAAACTGAAAATAAATATCTAGTGCAAACAAGAATAGAAACTTAAGCGCTACGCTCCCCGGCAACGGCGCCAGAAAAGTACTTGATAACCCCCAAGAGCAGGGGATCACTGTAGCACCTCTCAATGTGGAAGAAGGGTATCGATCCGCAGGAGCAAGAAGGAAAAGTTATCTATTCCCTACAACTAAAGTGTCACAAGTCTTAGTTGATTATGCACTAAACAAGTTTAAAGAACAAGATGGTTGATTTAATGGATGAAAGTTTAATGTAACAAAACAAGAATGTGAAAGTGTCCCAATCCTCTTCAATGCAAGAGGACAAGACAAAGGTGTAAACGGTGCTTGGAAATAAGGCCTAGGGATCATACTTTCACTAGTGGACACTCTCAACAATAATAATATAATTGAATACATAGATATTTCCTCTTCACTATGCTACCCCGAACTATCCTCTGGTTGGATAACGAACACCAATCCAATGTGTAGAGCTACAAAAAGCACACCTTAAAGTTCGTATTCCATATCTATGGACACTTCATGCGGTCACTATCCGCATGCAAAGATAGTACTAACAAACACCACAATATCATAGAGACATCCAACACAAATAATAACTCATGATAAGTATTCATGTAATCTTTAGCCTAAGAGCCACACACGGTGTACACACTGTCAACTTCACACCATGGGACAAAGGTGACTCCGGAAATCACATCAATAAAACCACTTGAGTAGCATAATTCATAAGATGATGAAGAGTAACATCTATGGATTCAACTAGATTACAAAGCTCATGATCACATAAAGATCACACCATGTGAGAGAGAGAGAGAGAGAGATAAACCACATAGCTACTGTGGCACCCCCCTCTGACACAAGTCGCCAGAGAGGTGGTCGCCCCGTGCGCCAGCCCAGGATATCTGGACGCACGTTACGACAATGCAACATAGCGAAAATATCATTACACAATCAGGCCCAAAGGGCTACAAATGGTTTACATGGCCATCAAGGCATGAACAAATCTCATGGCCAAGCTCGGCAAGGGGCAGAGTTCAACTGGCAGCGGAAGACAAAGATACAGCAACGGCTTGGTGCGGCTCCACTCCACAGGCATCTGGCTGGGCTACTGATCCTAGCACGCTCCTGCTCCATCTCCTTGCTATGGTAGTAGATGGATCCCCTCAAGTCTGGCCACATGAAAAGCCAGTCTGAGTACAATGATGTACTCGCAAGAGAATAACCACAAGACATGAACAGTCAAGCAATCAGGCAACAGACAACCAGTAATGATAATAACCTAAACATGGCAAGTATGCTCATGGCATAAAAGTAGCATGTCATTGGCAACCAAACATGTCATAAGCAAGCAACAGGGGTATCACCAGTACAGAGTCCAAGCCCGGTGGGGTTGGATCGTGCACCGGCAATCATACAACGGGCTTACCTGTGACGAGTAGACGAGTGTACCAGTTGGTACCAAATAGTATAATTACTCCTGTCGACCTAATCAGGTTTCCAAGTCTGTAGCCAATTCTGGCTATCAATCTAGCCAACTCTGGCCATCTTCCGGGGCATGCACGGTCGATGTTGGCTCTGGCCTAACTATAGGCTTCCAACGCATCACACCGCCATCCCATTCACTTCACAGGTAACATTCCCTGCAGCATCTTATTGTTCATTTAGTGAATTCAGGTTGTTCAACAATTGTTTCAAATAGATCTTAAGTTTAACCTCCGGACACGACAAAGACACATAGTGTGACTGACACTGAACTGTTGTTCCATATCCCTGGAACGGGGCTAGCTGGCTAGGTTGATGCTCTCGAGAGTTTGCTTTACCACCTATCAGAATGCACTCCACTCAGCCGACACCTCAGGTTCATCACGCCCAAAGCCGTACCAAGCAAAATACACTCTCGCGACGGTCCACTTGCTAAGACACCCTCCTGCCCCACCCTATACGCATGGTACAACGGGCAAGTGAGCCCGGCACATCCCCCGGCGCTACCGGGTATGCCTAGCTCCGGACTCCTTATCGCAGTCGAACCCGTGCCTGTCGACCTCTCCCCTCGGACAGCACAACCGAACGACTGCGCCCAACGGATGGCACAAAAGGGGCTCAACAACCTACTAGGTCACGGTTTCCATGGGACAACGGTGGTGTCGCGTTCAAGGGTTCAGATTAGTGGCACTATGAATAGACCTCATCGTTGTTTGGAGGGGTGTTTCATTTAATCAAGTTTCAGCATTCACATGTTCAAGCAACAAAAGATTAGTCCAACACTATGACCACAACTAACAAGGCATTAGCAACACAAACAAGCACAACAAACATAGCCTAGAACATGCCTAACACTTGCATGAATAAATAATCACATCACAATAACAATACCCGGGTGACTGTGGCGGGCAACCCGGCCGGTGTCACACGGGGGTTAGTATCACAGAATAACAAGAACACCCGGGTGACTGTGGCGGGAGACCCGGCCGGTGTCACACGGGGGTTAGTGTCACAGAATAACAAGAATACCCGGGTGACGGTGGCGGGAGACCCGGCCGGTGTCACACGGGGGTGGGTATAATAATATAGCACAGGCGGAGTCTGTTACGCATCCGTTCCTCCACGCGCAAGTCTTTGGCGGCGTATCGTCCGACCGTTGACCAGGAAGTGGGGAGTTGGGCATATAGTCTCCAAAACTAAACCGAAAAGCAATCAAAAGAATGAGAGAGCATCCATTCCACTCGAGGGTTTCCTCGACGTGGTGTCAGCAATCTCGGCAAAAAGAACCAAATGGAAAGTCAGCTCCCAAGCGTCGCAGTCCGGGTGGTCTACGCCAACCATATTTGACGGAGGGACAAGAAGCAAATAACTCTTTTGGCAAATGCCCCCAACCCCGAGGATCACGGGCCGACATTCGTCCGCACCTAGCCTTGGCGTTGAAGAAGAAGCAAACAATCAACGCATGTTTTTGTTATTTGGTTGTCAAAGCCACGCAAGTGCGAGGCGCACAGATAATTCATACATCAATCTAATGCGTACAAGGGTGATGAATAAAACATGGCAATAAATAATAGACCGACATAATATAAATACCAAATGCAGACCAATATAAACACTAAGTGAATAACAAACAACTTTGCGGGACTGCTCATAGCAAGGGGTTAGCTTGCCTTCGACGGTCGACGTCATTTGGCTTGGAGGTCACGGGCACGTCTCGGGATAGGGTTTCGATTCGCCGGTACCGCGGAAAACCTAAACATGCATACGCGGGTGCTGAGCATCTAAGCATCTCACAAAAATATAAACACATACCACTGGGTAGATCTCCTAAAACTAGGAATTTACAAACTTGAATCACCTCAATCGGAGTCACGGTTCGAAAGATATGGGGTTCGAAAATCCGTCCAGCAGGAAAAGAAAAACCACCCGCGGAAGAAAAAACTGCACGGGCCGTATCATGAACTGGGCTATCAGCCGGCGCGGACTGCCGCACGGGCGCTGGCGCTTGGCAGGCCGCACAGCTGGGCCGGCCCATCCGGGGCGGGGCTGGCTGGGCTGGACGCGCACCTCGCGGGAAGGCGCCATCGCCACGCGGACACGTACCCGCCTGGGGTACGTTTCCACTAATCCGACGGGTGGGGCCGGGCCCACCTGTCGGCCTCTCTCTCCTCCCTCCTCTTCTCCTCCTCTTCTCTCTCCCTCCTTCTCCCGACAGCTCCCGCACGGGCATGCACGGGGGCGCACGGAAGCCGCACAGGATGGCCACCGCCGGCGACCGGACGGCCGGGAGTGGACGCCGACGATGACGGTGGATTTGCCGAGGGCTACCGCGCCCGGGGATGGGACCAGGGAGCCGGGGAACCTCGGGGTTGCCGTCATGGGACGACGACGGCGACGGCCATGGTGGCCTCGGGTGAAGCACGGCGGTGGCGATGGGGTGGCTCGGGGGCCAGGGCGAGGGTAGGGAGAGGGCCACGGCCCCTCGTCGCGCCCACCGAGGGCGGCTTCGAGCACGGGGAGCACGGGTGCGCCCTCATGGACGCGTGCCCGCGAGGTCGCCGCCGGCGGACGGAGACGGTGCCGGGGCTACGGGGCTCCATTTTGCAAACCGATTTGTCTGGCAGGTAGAGGGCATCAAGAGGGGCTCGTCCACGGTTTTAATCGAAGGATGGTTCGGTGTGGTGCTCGCAGTGGTCCGTGGACCGACGGTGATACCCACGGCCGAAACGGGGCAGAGCCTCGCCATCCCGCAACTAAAAGGGGAGAGGGCTCCGGGGGGGAAGAGTGAGGCGCTCGGGCATGAGGGAGCTCGGAGGTGGCCTCTTATAGGCAGAGGGGGGGGGAGAGTTGGGTGGTGGCCGGTGCGGCCATTAACGGCGCCGAGGTCACGGATGACGTCATCCGCCTACAGGGAGGTGATAAGGGCGGCTCTGGCCCGAGCCAGGGGAGCAGGAGAGGGTCTGGTCGCTGCTGGTGCGGTTGGAACGCGAGAGAACAGGGGAGGCCAGGGGTACAGGAGCGCACAGGACGCCGACATGCGCGTTCTGGCGTCCAGGGCGCGCCACGAGCGGCATCGACACGTTCTCGGGGACTCGGGGCACGAAACGGAAAAAGGTTTGCACCGCTGGGTTCACAAGGACAAGACCAAGACAACTAAACTAGCCACACTCAAAACTACACACTTTGCAACACAAATTTTCTGAAAACTAAGGGTGCGCCAGGTGTTCGATGAAATGACAGGGGCCTTGCACACCTCAGAAAAATTCCCACAAATTTCCACTGAGTTTACTTGGTACCAGGGGAGTGTCTATGGAGTTTGAGCTCAAATGGGTGCTGGGAAATTGGGTTTTGATATGGTGTCCAAAAATGGACATAAAGGCATGGTCATGGCAAGTGATTTTTCCCACTTCACCTTGGGGTGATCTTCTGGATTTGGGTGTCTATGGTCCATGTGGTCAAGGTGACCAAGTCTCATGGTCATAGGATTTGTCTAAATATAGGTTTGCTTGAAGATCTTAAAAAGGCATGAAAATGGCCTTACAAAGG
Source organism: Puccinellia tenuiflora (assembly GCA_012064385.1). NCBI lineage: Eukaryota > Viridiplantae > Streptophyta > Magnoliopsida > Poales > Poaceae > Puccinellia > Puccinellia tenuiflora. Next base: position 173,740 of record QRDG01001501.1, on the reverse strand, counting down.
AAGTACCTCAAAAGTTGCTCAAATGAGGTTGGGCCAATGGAGTGAAAGGATCAGGAGGTCAAATCATGCACCTCACCAAAATTGCAGAATTTTTGGGTGAGTGGAAGGTGTCTAGACCATTTCTGGATTGAAAATGGCATAATGGAGAATATGGATAAACTTGGAAATATTGCATTGGAGTATGCAATATTTTTGGATGGATTGTCTTTGTATGAGGAGGGGAGTCTCTGGTACTTTTGGTGGAATTTTTCCAGCTTTGGAAACAGGCTTTTCTTTGGTAGGTGGAGTAAAGGGTTTTAGGGGTTCGATAATCAGGGCTAGGGTTTTCGAGAGAAAACCTAAGCACAAAAATTATCACGGGTGCTGGAGTGGTTCGTGGATCACCGGGAAATTTTTGAGAGAGCAATTCCAAAGTCAAATCATCCTCAAAAGATTTGAAGAAACATTTAGGAATCGAGGAAAAGTTTTTCAGGTGTCAGAAAACACCGCCAAAATTAGGGATGAAAATCTGGGGTGTTACAAACCTTCCCCCCTTAAAAAGAATCTCGTCCCGAGATTCGGAGACTAATAGAGATTCCCGGGGTTATACAAGATATTTCTCGTATGGTTTAATCTACCCCTATATTTAAAATATTAAAACCTTTTCTACAAAATATTAGAGCTCATCACTCAAAACGATTAACACTCAGCTCGATATTTCTAGAACAAACATTATCAAGGTGTGATACTTTTGTCCCACTTAATGCATTCTAAGGACGGCATGGCAGTGGCTCACACAATCAATCAACATAGGATCTACCAGCATGTTTATTAAATTAAATCTAAGGTTTTTGCTCAACCAGATACAAACATGGCAAGACCAAACAAGATCTACACACCGATCACCAACCAACAACCAAATTTTGCTAAACAAACAGATTAGGGACATGCCAACCATGTTCCCTGTCTAGGGTTTTATTTTAGAAAAGCTGTACATACATTTTCATGTATACACAGGTTTTGAAAAAGAAAAAGGTTTCGTTTCAAAAGAAAGCATCTGTTTCGCCAATAATTGACTTACAGAGCCTGTGGGGTAGGGCCATCCCCAAAATTATTTTGGCAAAAATTTTCCCTATGAACAGAGGAGAGATGAGGGACTGATCTGTTGAAAAAGGATAGAGGCACACAGAGGGTCATCTTCTTACTCGCAGACATGTGGGTCCGGGGTCCACCTGGCAGTCCCTTCTTTCTTTCTCTCTTCTTCTTCCCCGCATCATCTCACTCCGCACCTGGCTGGCTCCAAGTGCGCGAAGCACTCCAACGCGGCACTGCTGCGCGTGTTGTCCATCGGCGCAGCGGCCATCATGGCTTTGGGTGCCTTGATGATCTCGCGCCAACTTGGTCGAGCATTGCGCGGGATTCCTCTCTCTTCCCGCGCGGGACGGAGCTGTGCGTGGCATCCGAGCTCCGGGGCTATAAATTGCGGCTGCTGTGATTCTCTTCTTTAGCGCAACCATGAACTTCTTCTCTCACTTCCTTTGTGATTTCACTCACGGTCCGGAGCGAGCTGGCTTCTTCGAGCACCTGTTCTGCGTGTTGTGGCTGGGGCTGACCATCGGAGGGCTGCTGGTGATTCTGCTCACGGCGGCGGTCTGGTTAGCCTGCCACCTGCACGATTGGTGGTATGGTGTTGTCGGGGGTGCTGCGGCGGCGGTGGACGAGTTTCTAGTGGCTCCGGTGAGAGACTGGCGGGCGCTCCCGGTGGCTGCTGCGGCTGCTCCTCGGGTGGGGGACGAGCTGGCGGGGCCGGCTGCGGGCGAGCAGGTGGTGCTGCCGCAGGTGGCGGATGCAGTGGTTCCTTCGGCTGGAGGGCAGCTGTCGGCTCATGCCATCCGTCGTCGAGGTCGTGCGGCTCGCGGTGAATCAGGCTCATCTTCAGGTGGCGCCACTGAGCACGAGAAGGAGTAGGATTTTCCCTGGGGTGCTCTCCTGTATCTGTACTGAGGTAGTGGTAGTGTTGTATGTTGGAGTAGAACTTGTATCCTCTGTTCCTGAAATTTCTCTTATGTACTGAACTCTGCTGATGTATCCAGCTTGTCTTTACTGCTGATTTGGACCCATATTTGCATTTCTGAGATCTTTCCTGAGCTGTCACAGATCTGTTCTTGCAGCGGAGAGAATTGCAGATGCACTATCACACAGATAGTAGAACTTGCTACTCAGGGAAAATATCATTTTAGAAAATAATGCTTCACTTTTATGGCCCAAAAAAAAACTTGAAGCAACATGGAACAATCATTTCAATCATACCAGATAACAAGTACACAACGGCTACTAGACACTTGACACGACACAAACACACACACAAGCAAGCATAGCAATTACAAACATTCTCACAAACTCTCAGCTACCACTCATAAGCGCTACTCCGGCTAAACTAAACAGATCTCACTCCACTTGACGGTCCTTCACAGATGGTGGAGTGCGGCCAAGCCGGAGAGTGGTGTCCACGTCCCCTTCCTCCGCAAGGTCGGAGGACACAGGAACACCTTCGAGGATCGGAACCTGCTCGGGGATTCGTCGGGATGGGCCGGGACCTGGAAGTGGAGGTCTGCCACTTCGGGCATGCCTACGGGAGAGTGTAGGTGTGCTTTCCCCTAGGTATTGGTGTAGGCGGGCACGGCTGAGGTTCCTCCTTGTGGTCACGAGCTCCTCCATCAAGAGGTTGTTGAGGTTCGTCATTGCGATGGCGTAAGCAACTTGGTTGATTAGTGCTGGGTCAGGCTCTTCCGTGACGTCGGCTTGGATCATCTCTCCACGGGGTTGTGGTCTGGCCGGAAGGTAGTAGAACTCCCGAGTTTCAGCTAGCAGGGGTTCGGAGGACCGAAGACGAACGAGGCATTCCCAGGCTGCTACCTGGATGGCTAGCCCCAGAGTGGGCATGCGGCCTCCTTGGATTAGGTAGGGCTGATTTGTGCCTCGAGGACACGGGCTGATCCTCACATCGGCCCGGAATTCATCTCCGGCCGACGAGAGTGAGCTCTGGAACACCACATACACGGGGCGAACGGAGCTACCAAGGATATGGTTGACGGCTCTCCAGAGAAGCAATCGAAAGCTCGAATGCTCCTCGGCGGTGGTTTCCAAGATGGCATTAAGGGTCGCCATCGGATTTTCTTGGGGTTCTAGATTTTTTTGGTGGGGATAAGGATGCGGGGTTCCTCTATGGGATTCTACTTTAAAGGAGTTGGGTTGCCAGAGAGCTGGCGAGGGTGGGTTATAAAGCAACTAGGACTGGGCCTCGGGTTCACTGGGTAAGGTCGGCTTCTTCTCATGGAAGAAACCGGCTCGTCTTGTTGGGGAAGATTGGGACAGGTCCTACTGCACCATACTGTTGACCAACACCGGCCTTGCCGGTTAGGCAGGAATGGGTTAAATCCATCGGGTCATTGTCGGGCAAAAGAAAGGCGGGGCTTTCCATGCTAGGGTAGTCTACAGCCAGCCTGGTGCTCTGATACCATGCCCTGTGACACCCCCCTCTGACACATATCGCCAGAGGGGTGGTCGCCCCGTGCGCCAGCCCAGGATATCTGGACGCACGTTACGACAATGTAACATAGCGAGAATATCATTACACAATCAGGCCCAAGGGCTACAAATGGTTTACATGACCATCAAGGCATGAAGATTTATCATGGCCAAGTATGGCACTGGACAGAGTTCAACTGGCAGCGGAAGACAAGATACGGCAACGGCTTGGTGCGGCTCCATTCCACAGGCATCTGGCTGGGCTACTGATCCTAGCACGCTCCTGCTCCATCTCCTTGCTACGGTAGTAGATGGATCCCCTCAAGTCTGGCCACATGAAAAGCCAGTCTGAGTACAATGATGTACTCGCAAGAGAATAACCACAAGACATGAACGGTCAAGCAATCAGGCAACAGACAACCAGCAATGATAATAACCTAAACATGGCAAGTATACTCATGGCGTAAAAGTAGCATGTCATTGGTAACCAAACATGTCATAAGCAAGCAACAGGGGTATCACCAGTACAGAGTCCAAGCCAGGTGGGGTTGGATCGTGCACCGGCAATCATACAACGAGCTTACCTGTGACGAGTAGACGAGTGTACCAGTTGGTACCAAATAGTATAATTACTCCTGTCGACCTAATCAGGCTTCCAAGTCTCTAGCCAATTCTGGCTATCCATCTAGCCAACTCAGGCTATCACCCGGGGCATGCACGGTTGATGTTGGCTCTGGCCTAACTATAGGCTTCCAACGCATCACACCGCCATCCCATTCACTTCACAGGTAACATTCCCTGCAGCATCTTATTGTTCATTTAGTGAATTCAGTTTGTTCAACAATTGTTTCAAACAGATCTTAAGTTTAACCTCCGGACACGACAAAGACACACAGTGTGACTGACACTGAACTGTTGTTCCATATCCCAGGAACAGGGCTAGCTGGCTAGGTTGATGCTCTCGAGAGTTTGCTTTACCACCTATCAGAATGCACTCCACTCAGCCGACACCTCAGGTTCATCACGCCCAAAGCCGTACCAAGCAAAATACACTCTCGCGACGGTCCACTTGCTAAGACACCCTCCTGCCCCACCCTATACGCATGGTACAACGGGCAAGTGAGCCCGGCACATCCCCCGGCGCTACCGGGTATGCCTAGCTCCGGACTCCTTATCGCAGTCGAACCCGTGCCTGTCGACCTCTCCCCTCGGACAGCACAACCGAACGACTGCGCCCAACGGATGGCACAAAAGGGGCTCAACAACCTACTAGGTCACGGTTTCCATGGGACAACGGTGGTATCGCGTTCAAGGGTTCAGATTAGTGGCATTATGAATGGACCTCATCGTTGTTTGGAGGGGTGTTTCCTTTAATCAAGTTTCAGCATTAACATGTTCAAGCAACAAAAGATTAGTCCAACACTATAACCACAACCAACAAGGCATTAGCAACACAAACAAGCACAACAAACATAGCCTAGAACATGCCTAACACTTGCATGAATAAATAACCACATCACAATAACAATACCCGGGTGACTGTGGCGGGCAACCCGGCCGGTGTCACACGGGGGTTAGTGTCACAGAATAACAAGAATACCCGGGTGACTGTGGCGGGAGACCCGGCCGGTGTCACACGGGGGTTAGTGTCACAGAATAACAAGAATACCCGGGTGACGGTGGCGGGAGACCCGGCCGGTGTCACACGGGGGTGGGTATAATAATATAGCACAGGCGGAGTCTGTTACGCATCCGTTCCTCCACGCGCAAGTCTTTGGCGGCGTATCGTCCGACCGTTGACCAGGAAGTGGGGAGTTGGGCATATAGTCTCCAAAACTAAACCGAAAAGCAATCAAAAGAATGAGAGAGCATCCATTCCACTCGAGGGTTTCCCCGACGTGGTGTCGGCAATCTCGGCAAAAGAACCAAATGGAAAGTCAGCTCCCAAGCGTCGCAGTCCGGGTGGTCTATGCCAACCATATTTGACGGAGGGACAAGAAGCAAATAACTCTTTTGGCAAATGCCCCCAACTCCGAGGATCACGGGCCGACATTCGTCCGCACCTAGCCTCGGCGTTGAAGAAGAAGCAAACAATCAACGCATGTTTTTGTTATTTAGTTGTCAAAGCCACGCAGGTGCGAGGCGCACAGATAATTCAAACATCAATCTAATGCATACATGGGTGATGAATAAAACATGGCAATAAATAATAGACCGACATAATATAAATACCAAATGCAGACCAATATAAACACTAAGTGAATAACAAACAACTTTGCGGGACTGCTCATAGCAAGGGGTTAGCTTGCCTTCGACGGTCGACGTCATTTGGCTTGGAGGTCACGGGCACGTCGCGGGATAGGGTTTCGATTTGCCGGTACCGCGGAACACCTATACATGCATACGCGGGTGCTGAGCACCTAAGCATCTCACAAAAATATACAACATATACCACTGGATAGATCTCTTAAAACTAGGAATTTACAAACTTGAATCACCTGAATCGGAGTCACGGTTCGAAAGATACGGAGGTTCGAAAATCCGTCCAGCAGGAAAAAGAAAAACCACCCGCGGAAGAAAAAACTGCACGGGCCGTATCATGAACTGGGCTATCAGCCGGCGCGGACTGCCGCACGGGCGCTGGCGCTTGGCAGGCCGCACAGCTGGGCCGGCCCATCCGGGGCGGGGCTGGCTGGGCTGGACGCGCACCTCGCGGGAAGGCGCCATCGCCACGCGGACACGTACTCGCCGGGGTACGTCTCCACTAATCCGACGGGTGGGGCCGGGCCCACCTGTCGGCCTCTCTCTCCTCCTCTTCTCTCTCCCTCCTTCTCCCGACAGCTCCCGCACGGGCATGCACGGGGGCGCACGGAAGCCGCACAGGATGGCCACCGCCGGCGACCGGACGGCCGGGAGTGGACGCCGACGATGACGGTGGATTTGCCGAGGGCTACCGCGCCCGGGGATGGGACCAGGGAGCCGGGGAACCTCGGGGTTGCCGTCACGGGACGACGACGGCGACGGCCATGGTGGCCTCGGGTGAAGCACGGCGGTGGCGATGGGGTGGCTCGGGAGCCAGGGCGAGGGCAGGGAGAAGGCCACGGCCCCTCGTCGCTTCCACCGAGGGCGGCTTCGAGCACGGGGAGCACGGGTGCGCCCTCATGGACGCGTGCCCGCGAGGTCGCCGCCGGCGGACGGAGACGGTGCCGGGGCTACGGGGCTCCATTTTGCAAACCGATTTGTCTGGCAGGTAGAGGGCATCAAGAGGGGCTCGTCCACGGTTTTAATCGAAGGATGGTTCGGTGTGGTGCTCGCAGTGGTCCGTGGACCGACGGTGATACCCACGGCCGAAACGGGGCAGAGCCTCGCCATCCCGCAACTAAAAAGGGGAGAGGGCTCCGGGGGGGAAGAGTGAGGCGCTCGGGCATGAGGGAGCTCGGAGGTGGCCTCTTATAGGCAGAGGGGGGGGAGAGTTGGGTGGTGGCCGGTGCGGCCATTGATGGCCACCTAGGTCATGGGTGACGTCCTCCGGCCACAGGGAGGTGATAAGGGCGGCTCTGGCCCGAGCCAGGGGAGCAGGAGAGGGTCTGGTCGCTGCTGGTGCGGTTGGATCGCGAGAGAACAGGGGAGGCCAGGGGTACAGGAGCGCACAGGACGCCGACATGCGCGTTCTGGCGTCCAGGGCGCGCCACGAGCGGCATCGACACGTTCTCGGGGACTCGGGGCACGAAACGAAAAAAGGTTTGCACCGCTGGGTTCACAAGGACAAGACCAAGACAACTAAACTAGCCACACTCAAAAACTACACACTTTGCAACACAAAATTTTCAGAAAACTAAGGGTGCGCCAGGTGTTCGATGAAATGACAGGGGCCTTGCACCCCTCAGAAAAATTCCCACAAATTTCCACTGAGTTTACTTGGTACCAGGGGAGTGTCTATGGAGTTTGAGCTCAAATGGGTGCTGGGAAATTGGGTTTTGATATGGTGTCCAAAAATGGACATAAAGGCATGGTCATGGCAAAGTGATTTTTCCCACTTCACCTTGGGGTGATCTTCTGGATTTGGGTGTCTATGGTCCATGTGGTCAAGGTGACCAAGTCTCATGGTCATAGGATTTGTCTAAATATAGGTTTGCTTGAAGATCTTAAAAAGGCATGAAAATGGCCTTACAAAGGAAGTACCTCAAAAGTTGCTCAAATGAGGTTGGGCCAATGGAGTGAAATGTTCAGGAGGCCAAATCATGCACCTCACCAAAATTTCAGAATTTTTGGGTGAGTGGAAGGTGTCTAGACCATTTCTGGATTGAAAATGGCATAATGGAGAATATGGATAAACTTGGAAATATTGCATTGAAGTATGCAATATTTTTGGATGGATTGTCTTTGTATGAGGAGGGGAGTCTCTGGTATTTTTGGTGGAATTTTTCCAGCTTTGGAAACAGGCTTTTCTTTGGTAGGTGGAGTAAAGGGTTTTAGGGGTTCGATAATCAGGGCTAGGGTTTTCGAGAGAAAACCTAAGCACAAAAATTATCACGGGTGCTGGAGTGGTTCGTGGATCACCGGGAAATTTTTGAGAGAGCAATTCCAAAGTCAAATCATCCTCAAAAGATTTGAAGAAACATTTAGGAATCGAGGAAAAGTTTTTCAGGTGTCAGGAAACACCGCCAAAATTAGGGATGAAAATCTGGGGTGTTACATTCTACAACAAAAGCTACACGCCTAAGGACACCTACATGGTGGCCTACCTTGAAGAGGTACGCAAACTCAAGAAGCACTTCAGGGGCATGGAGCTCAAGCATATCCCATGAGGAGAGAACCAAGAAGCAGATGAACTCGCCAGGCGAGCAGCGAGAAGGGAAGCCCAGAAGCCTGGAGTGTTCGAGGAAAGACTCGCCAAGTCCTCCGTCAAGCAACCAGCTGTCAACATGAGCATCAATGAGGAGCTCCCACCAGCCCCATCAAGTGGAGCACCAAACTGCGGGCTGCCCTCAGGCGATCGCTTGCTGATGACCCTGGTACGCCAAGACACCGGTTGGATCGACGAGATCAAGAACTACCTGCAAAATCGAGTCCTCCCCGAGGAAGATGCTGAAGCCGAAAGGGTTGCTCGCCAGGCCAAGTCTTACTGCCTCCACGACAGAGACCTGTACCGTAAGCGCCCCAATGGGGTTGCGTTGCAGTGCGTCCCTGCCGAGGAAGGCCGCCAGCTCATCAACGACATCCACAGCGGAGAGTGCGGCCACCATTCATCCTCGCGCACTCTCGCGTGCAAGGTCTTCCAGAGTGGCTTCTACTGGCCTTCAGTGCTTCAAGATGCAGCCGCAATCGTCCAATCCTGCGACGCCTGCCAATTCCACGCCAAGCAGATCCACCAGCCCGCGCAAGGACTCCAAACCATCCCGCTCTCCTGGCCGTTCGCGGTCTGGGGGCTGGACCTCCTGGGACCCTTCCCACGAGCGCTTGGGGGCTACCGCTACCTGTACGTCGCCATCGACAAATTCACCAAGTGGCCTGAGGTGGAACTCGTGCGCACCATTCCGGCGAAATCAGCGGTGAAATTTATCAGGAGCCTGGTCTGCCGCTTCGGCGTGCCCAACTGCATCATCACCGACAACGGCTCACAATTCATCAGCGGCGCCTTCAAGTCCTACTGCGGCAGCCTCGGCGCCCAAATCTGCTACGCCTCGGTGGTGCACCCACGAAGCAACGGGCAGGCTGAGCGAGCCAACGCCGAGGTGCTCAAGGGCCTCAAGACGAGAAGCTTCAACCGCCTCAAGGCCAGCGGCAAGCACTGGATCGATGAGCTCCCCTCGGTGCTCTGGTCCATCCGCACCACGCCAACAAAGCCAACCGGCGAGACGCCGTTCTCCCTCGTCTATGGCGCTGAAGCCGTTCTCCCCAGCGAGATCACCCACGGCTCTCCACGAGTCTTGGCCTTCAAGGAGGCTGAGCTGGACGGACTCTGCAACAACGACCTCCTGCTGCTCGAGGGGCTCCGCCGCAATGCGGCCCTGAGAGCGGCAAGGTATCAGCAAGACCTCCGTCGCTACCACAGCCGCCACATCCGCCACATCCGCCCGCGCACTCTTGAAGTAGGAGACCTCATCCTGAGGAGAATCCTCTCCAGGGCAGGCCTCCACAAGCTATCGCCAATGTGGGAAGGACCCTATAGAGTCGTGCACATTGCCAGGCCTAGCTCCGCGTGGCTCGAGACGGAGGACGGCATCCCTGTCGCCAACCCCTGGAACATCCAGCACCTGCGCAAGTTCTACCCCTGATCGTCCTCGATGAGCAATTTTTTGCATCAAGGGAGAGCCTCGCGCCATCATCCTCCACGAGGAAAAACTTCGGGCTCCCCTCTCTACTATACGTTGCCGCGGGCCGTTCAAGAAGACTCCCAAGCCACCACGCCTCGGCAAGGTGACTTCTTCAAGCACCATGCCTTGGCGAGGTGGATCCCCATGCCCAGTCATGGTGGACCGCAGGCTCTAAAAGCCACCCCCGCATAGGGGCCCCCTCTCTGAGCTCTCTCTACATGCGTCGCCTCGGGCCGCGAGAGTCTCAGCCACTCCATGTGGAACCCCATGCCCAGACATGGCGGATTTTTTATTTCTGGCCACGCCAATGTAATGGACCTCTGTTTCAGGTCACTTTGAACCTTTGCGCTTTGCGCCAGCATATGTTGTTTTGGTAAGCAGTTATGTTATTGCTTTTCATCCTTGCTCGTATGATCCCTCCTGTGTATCTGCGAGCGGGGGCTGAGCATGGTGCCTGTGCCTCGGGAGCATCCCAGCAGTGCCTTAAACCCAAGGAATCCGAGCTCTGAACTCACGGGTCAGCTCTCATGCATGTCAACTCTTAAGGAGCTCTGAACTCATGGACCGGCTCCCGTGCACGTCAACTCACCAAGGACCTTGGTGCCTGTTCTCCTCGCGAGATACACATGAAGGAACCTACGAGCACGCATGAAGTTATCTAGCTATGTATTGCTTGTGGGTATGCCTATCTGTCCAAACACAGGAAAGCAGGTTTGAAACAAGCCTCAGGCAACCTCGAGAGGAAAACGCCCCGTCAGGGAACCAACACCCTCTCCAAGGCGAAAAACGCCTCGCGAAGCTAAGTCCAAACACTTGGTTAAAATTTCCATTCGCTGGTTTTTGTCCCTCGAGCCTCTTTTCTCTCTCCTATGCCTCATGGGCTGCTTGCGCGTTAAAGGGGAGCCCCGAGCATCGTGCCTCGGGAGCTCTTACCTCTCGAGGCCTCACGCACCCCCCGGCCTTGTGGAGCCCTGACTCTCACATACCGAAGCGGCGGTGGTGTAGCGCTAATAGAGGGTCCTAAGACGTAGAGCGAAAAAGACATGAAGAGGAAAGATAAAAGCCTCCCGAGGAAAATTCACCAAGCACATTAAAATGACACTTAAACAAGTCTTTACAAAAGTTGTACAAGCAAATGCTAAGGTAATGTGTGCCTCATGCACATCCAGCCACAGGAAAATCTCAGGCCGTCGGGCCTCCCGAGGTGCCCTCGTCGCCCGCGGCGGGGCGTTCCTCCTCTTCCGCAGCGTCCTCCTCGCCGTCGGCCTCGTCCTCCGCAACCTCGACCTGGTCGAAGATCTTGGCGTACTCCTCGGCGGCCTTCCGCATCCTGTCGCTTAGCACGACACGGCTGCTGAGATCGACGGGCGTCGTCACGGCCTCGAGGTCGAGGTAAGGCTGGAGCCGCGCGAGGTTGGCGAAGATGCGGCAGGTGGCGAGGACGAGGAGATCGCGGCTCTCCTCCATGACGCGGTCGTTGAAGTCCTTCGTGGTCTCCTCGAGTTTCGCGAGGAATTGCCCGAAGAAGAACGTGTACGCGGCCTCGTCGTCGCTCCCTCCTGCGGTGAAGGAGGGGACCTCGGCCCCGAGGCGGTCCCCAACGGCGCGCACACGGAGCACCAGGTCTTGGAGCATGAGATGGCGCTGGCGCGTCATGGTCCGGCCAATCTCCGCGTTGCTCCGTGCCTCCTCCACAAGGTTCACGACCGGCCCCACCTGCTGGTGGAGCTCGCTCAGGTCCTTCTCCAGGGCGGCGGCTTTCCCTTCCGCGCGATCCTGGGCCTCCCTGGCGCTCTGAAGGCGGGAGGCCATCCGCTTATCCTCCTTCTCGAGCTCCTTGATGCGGTTTTGGAGCTCGTCGCGTTTCTCCTTGAAGCGCTCCTCATGTTTCGTGGCCTTCTCGTCATAGTCCTTGGAGAGAGTTTGGCGGATGAGCTTGACCTTGTTGTCAGCCTCCTCCTCCGTTTTCTTTTGCTTCACCGCGAGGTCGGCGTTGGCCGCCTTGAGGCGATCTGCGTAGGTGGCCTCGTCCTTGGCCACCTGCCCCTCGCGGGCCCGCAGCTGCTCCTCGCGGATGGCCTGGTCCTTCTCGAGTTGCTGGACCTGCTCCTCGCGCCGGCGCAGTTCCATCTCGCGGGGGGAGAGCTCTCCCTCGCGTCGCGTGAGCTCTGCCTCGCGCTGGGTAAGCTGCACCTCGCGAGCGTCCAGCCTCTCGCAGAGCTCCTTCAAGCTGCCCTCCACAGTTTTGGAGTGCGTGATGAAGTTCTGCTCCAAGGCCGCGACCTCCTGTCGCTTGGAGGCGGTTTCCGTCTTGAGCGCCTCCCGTGCGGCGTCCAGCTGGTCCATGGTCTCCGCCGCCTCCCGCTTCACACTTTCGCGGGTCTCTTCGGCGAAGCACATGGCCTCCTGGCGTGCCGCCTGGGCCGCCGCGTCCTGCCGGTGGCAGCTCTCCATGCTCTCGTGGAGGAGGGCCCAGCCCTCGTCGAGTCTCGCCCGCTCCTCCGCCCTGGCGAGCTCCTCTTCGGCGAGCTGCGCCTCCAGCTCTTCGAGCGTCCGCCGCGCCTGGCTGAGGACGGCGTGGCGGTGAACTGCTTGGCGCTGCGGCTCCCGCAATGCCAAGGTCCCCGCACTGCTGCGGGGTGCAGAGGCCTCGATCCTTGGCGAGGCGCCCGAGGCACCCTGCCTCGGGCTCACAGCCGCTTCTGGTGCGGCCTGGGGGCTCGTGTGGGCGCCCCCTTCGCCGCCCGCGTCAGGTGCCCTCTGGGGGCTGGGCGTCTTCTCGCCCCCGGCTCCGGCATCCGTGGGCTCCGGAGGCGCCTCCACCTCCTGCTCCTCAGGGGCGCTTCCCGCCCCTTCCGTGGTGGCCGCGCCCGCCACGGCCTCGGGCGCGTCAGCCCCTTTTGTGGGAGTCTCCTCCACCTCTGGAGGCGGCTCCATGATGATCTCTTCATCCAGCCTCTCCTCCTCCATCGCCTCCTGCTGTACGGGAGGAGTGGCGGCCCGAGCTGGCGACGGCGCCACCTCTTCGATCACCTCCTCTGTGCGGTCCTCACCCGCGGAAGGAGTAGCAGCCCGAGCTGGCGACGGCGCCGCCTCTTCAACCACCTCCTCCACGCAGTGCTCACTTGCGGGAAGAATAGCCACCTGCTGCGGCTCGTCAGCTGCAGGCGTCTCCACGGCGACGCTGGCGGTCTCTCCAAGCTTGCGGAGCCGTCGCCTCTTCGGCGCCGCAAGATTGCTGAAAGAAAGACAAACAGAGATCCTTCAGGAGGGTTTTCAAAAGCAAAATGCTAAATGAGAAAAGAAGGGAAATCAGGACTCACTCGTCGGCCATCCTCCACACCCTCTTCTTCGCCTTCGGTGGCGGGGGGCTGTTCGCCCTGGCTTCCTCCTGAGGCACCTCTACCTCCTCGCGAGGAGCGCCCCTCGCGGCTGCAGCATTCCTGTCATGGACGGCCTTGGAGCGGGGCTCGCAGCGTCCTCCTGTGCCGCCGCTCCTCTCCTCCTCCGCGGTGTGTCGGGAGGGAGCCACGTGGAAGGCGGCCTCGTCGTCGCTGGAGGAGATCACCTGGAGGTCCTCGCCAGCCGGTGCGCTCCTTGGGGAGCCGGCGGAGCCTCTCGAGGAGTCAGCGCCTCTCGAGGCCTCGTCCTCGCCAGAGGGGTCGGCGCCTCTCGAGGGCTCATCCTCGCCAAAGGGGTCAATGCCTCTCGAGGCCACGTCCTCGCCAGAGTCTTCAGCCTTGTCCGGCTCCGGTGACTCGTCCATAAGCTCCGGCTCCGCTGCCCACGGGTTGGTGCGGGGCCCGTGGTGCCCTGCGGGCACGATCCCCATTCGTCGAATATAGGCAGGCGCCTACGGTGCTCCCGCACGCTCTCCTCAACAAAGCTGAAGAGCGTCTTGGCCTCGTCGCAGATGGGGGATGGGATGTCCGTCGTGGCGAAGAGGATCCCCATGACCTGGTACAGCACCTCTGGTGTGAAGCTGTCAGTGCACAGGCGCATCCTATCCCCCCTGCCTGTGTACTGCCACACCGGCTCTGAATGCCACTGGAGGGGGCGATTCGGCGCCTCATGAAGTCCTTCGCCACCATCTGGCCGGTGACTCCGGCCTCGTGAAGCCTCCATATGCACTCGTACACCGCGTCAAGGTTCGGGCCCTCGAAGCCTGCGCTCGCCCAGGGCGCCCACTTCCTCGGGGGCACCACGGGCACCTCCAGGAGAGGGTTGGTCCCCTTGGTGTCGACGAAGAACCACCGCTTGCGGAAGTCCTCCACCTTCTTCGTCACCTTGGTGATGGCATTCTCACCGCACCATGCGATGGAAATGTAGTTCTCGCTTCTGGCAGCGGCGATGCAGAAGGAGACGCATCCGATCCGCTCGTTCGGCGCGGTGTTCCGGAGGGAGTAGAAGCTGCGGAAGAGCGCCACCGAGGGACGGATGCCAATGTAGGCCTCGCAGAGGTAGGCGAAGATGGAGAGAATGAGGATGGAGTTGGGATGAAGATGGAGGAGTTGGATCTGGTACACCTCCGAAATCCCCAGGAGGAAATCGGAGAAAGGAGGAACAAGACCGGCATAGAGGGTTTGAAAGAAGATGGGGTAGTACCCCTCAGGAAGCCTGCTGCCGTCCGGTCTCATGCCGGTGGTGCCGTGCTCGTTGGTGCTCGCGGCCGCCAGGTGGCGCACCTTTTCAATCGCTGCCGCGTGGATGCGGGATTTCGACAGCGCCCCCTCGGGTCCGGCGCTCCCCGACGCCGCCGTGGACTTGCCGGCCTGCATCGTGGCCTTGCCCTTCTGGACGGCGGTTGCTTTCTTGGGCGCCATGGTCGCAGGAGAAGAGTATCTTGGAGGCAGAGTGCTCTGGGAAGAAGAAGATGCGCTTGGGGGAAGCAAGCGGCGGAGTTATGGGAGAAGTGACGAGCGCTGTCTACGCACGCAGGCTTTATTGGCCAAAAACCGAGGACATGGCGGCCCCCACCGGGTCGCCCGTTGAAGACGAGGAGATCGTGGCCTCGGGCGCAACCGCTGCGCCCCACGTGTCACGGCCCAGGCAGGCATCATTGGGCCCCCGACGCTTCGCCTCCATCCATGGGCTTCGGCGTGCCCATCGTGGGCCCGGGGGCTACTGTCGGCACAGTGGGAACCAGGGTACCACGGGCCGGCCTGCCAGGGCCCACAACATTCTTCAGAAGATTTCGCTAAGGACCAGGCTCTCCAAGCCTGGCGAGCCTCGCGAGGGTTTTTCCCTCGCGAGGAACCTCTCTTCCTTGCCAAGGGTTTTTTCCCTCGGCGAGGGACCTCTCCTCGAGAGGGCATCTCGGATGCCACCTGCAATTTCTGCTAAGGACCAAGCCGAAGGGCTCGGCGAGGCCTCCTGCCTCGCGAGGGTTCCTTCCTCTCGAAGCTAGCTCTGCCTCCGCGGCAGAGCGCACATGGGCTCTGCACCCTCCGCAGAGTGACGACCGCGCCAGCGCGCGGTGACGGCAGCGACACAGTTGCCGTTCTTATGTATAAAGGAGTCAACAAAGCTGCACCAAGCAAAGGAGCCCCAAGGATTGCCACTTTGCTGATAAGGGAACCGTCTGCAGCTACCCTCCAAAGGCGACGTCACCGTGGGACACATCCCACCTCAGCGGCGCTAGCCCACCGTCCTGGTTGGACGGTGGCTTTTCCAGCTTTGGTGACGCCGCCCCTGCCATGGACCGCGTCCATGGACTCCACCTTTATCGTGCGCCCGTCCTCCTCCCTCGTCGCCATGTGGTAACCCTTCCCGCCAAGATATTTGGGGGAAGAGGTCCAAGACACCTATAAAAGGAGGGGGAGCACGCTCGGGCAAAGTGTTCGGAAGTTGTTTTCTTCTTCAGTTGGAAGCTCTGAGTTCTAGGGTTAGCCATTGTTAGCCACCTTGAGCTCGCCAAGCTCCCTCTGTACTGAAACCTCTCCAAGCAAGTGCAATACATCCGAAGCAGGACGTCGGGGTTTTACCTCTCCTAGAGGGCCCTGAACCTGGGTAACACCGTGCGTTCATCTCTGCAGTGCTGTCCCACAGCGAGCTCGACGAGCACCGTCGCCGAGGCACGTTGAGGGTTGTTTGATTCCGTGTTCAGCCCCTTACTCGATCCTTGTGAGACACACCCAGTTCCTTGGACAGTTCTCCGACAGTTGGTGCATGTGTCATTTGGGGCAATTTTTTTTTCACAGTTCAGACATAAGAACCTTATGAATTTATTCAAAAACTGTGCAAGCAAAACCAAGAATGGAAGTCCAATGTTATCCGTGGGTATTTGAATGACTTTACTAAGGAACATGCAAGATTGAGGAGATAGGCACAAGAGGTAGCTGTAGCAGCACATGCAGCTGCAGTGGCTTCACAGCAATCGACAGAAGCAATAGCACTAATACCGGATCCTGTTGGGCTTTGTGACTTGCCAGGATTTGACGCACCCGGTACAACGAGGAAGGTTGGGAGACGGATTAAAAACTTTGATCAGTGGATAGAGCACGAGCCTTTGGAGAGGTGGTCTTTGCTTCACGACACACATGGAGCTAGGTACGGCATCATGACTACAAACCTGGATGAAACATATAACTTTGTGCTGAGAGGAAGCAGGGCTTTACCACTGACTACCATTGTCGAGGGTATTTTCCGTGGCACGTTGAATTATTTTAGAGTAGATGGCAGAAAGCTCACACGCATATGATAAACAACCCGAACACACCTTACTATGACAAGATTATGAAGTACATGGATAATAAGATGCAAAAAGAAAGGACACACACATGTGTCGCCATTGGAAATGCAGAAAGGAGGTTTGAGGTGCGTTTACCTACTGACAAGTTTGGATGTGGAAATGAGTTGAGGATGCATGAGGTGAAAATTGTTCTTGAACAACAGCCAACGTGTGAGTGCACTTGCAACAAACCAAAGTTGCTTCACCTACCTTGCTCACATGTTCTTGCTGCTTGCGGACAATTAGGCCTGGATGCAATCTCGTTTGTTTCTCCTTACTACATGAAAGAGGCTGTCTTAAATACTTGGACAGGTGAGATGCAGGGATTTCGAGTAATGGGTAACTTTAACACCGTTGTCCCTTCTGAAAGCCAATACACCCCCGACCCAAGTCTACTGCGGACAGGTGTAGGCAGACGTCAGTCTAAGCGCATCCGCAATGATATGGATGAATCTGAAGCCGGTGTCCCAATTAGGCAGTGTTTTCTATGCAATAATTACGGGCATAGGGACACTCATTGTCCACAGTTTGGCATAGGCGGAGCTACTGCACGAGGCAACCGGGGACGAGGCAACCGAGCACGAGGCAATAGAGGACGAGGAAGGAGAGGACGTAACTAGTCACTACGTTTAATTTATCAAGTGTGCAACTATTTTAATTTGTAATAAGTATGGAACTCTGTTTTATTTGTTTACGTCAAGTGTGCAACTATTTTAATTTGTAATAAGTATGGAACTCTGTTTTATTTGTTTACGTCAAGTGTGCTACTATTTTAATTTGTAATAAGTGTGGAACTCTTCTTTATTTGTTTACGTCAAGTGTGCTACTATTTTAATTTGTATTACATGTGGAATTCTTCTTTATTTGTTTATGTCAAGTGTGCTACTATTTTAATTTGTAATAATTGTGGAACTCTTCTTTATTTGTTTACGTCAAGTGTGCTACTATTTTAATTTGTAATAAGTGTGGAACTCTTCTTTATTTGTTTACGTCAAGTATGCTACTATTTTAATTTGTATTACATGTCTTAATGTTGGCAGACATGGAGATGGAATCGGTACTCGATGCGGGCATTGACAGTAAGCACCGATCTACAATATTGCAGGAGCGCAATTTGGAGACCCTGGTTACTCGCACTCCAAAGAAAAACTGGATGATACACCCTTATTGGGTTGATAGGTATGTGTTTATTTATTTAGTTCTCCATCTCATGTGTAATTTAATGTGATAAAGAAAAAAATATTTTCAAATGTGCAGACTTAAGTGGGCTGGACTGTTACCTTTCGCGCGTCTAGTATAGGCAACCGAAAGGTCTTCTCGTGTGACCATGGACCACTCTTTGCTCACCTGCTTAGTGGACAGATGGAGCCCCGAGAAACACACGTTTCACTTTGGGTGGGGAGAGATGGCGCCTACTCTGCAGGATGTGTCGTACTTGCTCGGTCTCCTGTTAGCGGGTCATCCCATAGGACCATTGGAGGCACCACAAAATTGGGAGGCCAATATGATGCTTCGTTTTCAGGGTATTAATCATACTGCTGCGCCTTTTGCCTCAGAGGATCACGGACCTAAGCTTGATTGGCTGCTCGATTTTCAGGTTAGTAACCATATCTCGTATTTTCATGTCAATAAATTTCAAGCATCATTTTACTAACACTTCTTAATATATGAATGTAGATCCAGAATTTTCCAGGTTATCCGAACGTCCCGCTAACAGGGCCACAGATCACTCAGAGTCTGGAGGCGTACATCCTGTGGCTTCTCGGGAAGGTGATGTTCACGGAGAACCATGTTACCACTATTAGTGCACGATACATCCCTATTTCAGTAGAGATCGCCAACGCCACACACTCGGCCAGATCAGACAGAGGAGTTGGGGTTCTGCGGTCTTAGCAGCTACGTACTGAGGTATGTGCAACGGTTGCCAACTCGTAACGCCTAGGTCAGCCCTGCTTGGATGCCCTTTATTCTTGCAATTGTGGTCGTGGGAGAGGTTCCCGATTGGACGACCAGACATATTGGCTGAGCAGCCTTACCCGTTGGGCGAGATGTTTGATGCGGATCACATTGACATGCCTACTTTCGGCACCCTTTGTGTCGTGGTATTGTCGAATCTAGCCGCGGCAGGGGTGCCATCGAGCTAGGTAGAGAGAGGGGTTTTGGAGACGTAGGGTGTTCCGGCGACGGGATGACAAAGGGCTTACCCAGCTTCGGATCTCGCGACGGTGGCAAGACCCTACGTGCTGCTATAAATCACTATAAGGCAATATCGCCGAGTTACAGTGAAGGTATGGATCGTAGATCGAGATCGTGAACATGTTCGTCCGTGTGTGTGCCCTAAGGCGTCCCGTAGGCCGTCTTATAAAGGCGTCCGGACATAGGGCTTACAGGAGGAAACCTAACCGACTAAGTACAGAGTTCTACTCTAATCCGGCTTGGGCCCTGCCTTGCGGGCTAAGTCTTCTGCAAGTCAGGCCGGCTTCTGGAACCTTCCCTTAGCCGGATGGGCCTCCTGTGCTTCATCATACTGGGCCGCCCGGTAAGCCGGATTCGGCTTGCCACCACTATGGGCCACCCTGGTATGCTGGCTTTTAGTCCTCTTCGTGAGGATACCTGTTCGGCATAACCCCAACAGTAGCCCCCGGAAAGCTTCAAGTACTTCAGCGGCTGGCTTCAATCTTCCGGCAATGTGTTTGTCCGGGAAATTCATCATCCGTCTTCAGTCTTGGAGCATTCCCAGAAACCTGCAGTCATGCCGAACAGCTTTCTCGATTTCGGTGTGCTGGCTCTCTATGCCGAAAAGCACTTGGACGAGTAATGACACGCGTCCGTCGATTTGATGGCTATGCCAGACCCAGCAGTGTGAGTAGAGGAGCATCTTTGAATGTAGGGGCTAACTCCGTTTTTCCCGCGCAAGAATCGAGGCGTCGGAGGGAAGGAACTTCTCCAACGGTTTGATCCCGTGACGCGTGGCGAAAACTACGGCTCCTGACCGTTGCTCGAATCTCAGCGCGCCCTATTTAAGCTGGACGCCTCGCCTTCGTCGCGACCACACCTCCATTTGCAAACCCTAGCTTCTTCCTCTTAGATCTCCCGAGCTCGAGCTCTCCCCGTTCATCGCCGAGATCCATGGCATCTAGCGTCCCCAGCTCTCCTGTGGCCGATGCCGCGTCGCTCGGTTCGGCTCCGCCAATGGGAGGCTCCGCATCCACAGCCGACGCCGCCGCCGTCGAGCCATCCGCCATTGCATCTGCATCTCCTTCAGCTCCGGCGAGCACCTCCACCGCTTCGGGTCGCGACGAAGTGGCTTTAGCGAAAGCCACAGCCGAAGCCGCTGCCACGGTGGCCTCCGCACCCACGGCTGCCGATGTTGCTGCCGAAGACATCAGTGTCGGCGAGGAGGAAGAGGAAGAGGAAGAGGAAGCCGGCAACAACAAGGGTACTACCAACAACCCGTCCCACAACTGGGCTTGCTCGGTGGTGGATGAGATCAATCTGAAGGGGATGGAGGCAGATGGAGCCATTCTTCCATCCACAGAGTCGGCGCCGACTTGGCGATCCGCCTTCGGCGACCCTTCTCCTACTCCCATCAAGGACAAACGGGTACTTCTCTCTTCCCACGTCATTAGGGGATTCTCTTTGTTCTGATAGAGCTCCTAGACCATTACGGCCTCCAGCTCCACAACATTACTCACAACAGTTTGCTATATATCTCCGGCTTTGTAGAACTCTTCGAAGGCTATTTAGGCATAAAACCTAGGATAGACTTCTTCGAACAATGCTTCCTAGTCAAGAGGCAAACCGTGAACAAGGAGCTGCTGGTGGCCGGCTCTATCAGCTTCAACTGCCGCCGGGATATTGATTGGTACCCTCAGGTGCCAATCGTTGATTCGGCAAAGGGGTGGGCGTCCACCTTCTTCTACTGCAAGGACGTGGCGCCGCCAAACCCGCTGCAGGGGCTTGCTCCTTTCACAGACGAAGCCGGTACGCCCCTGCCCTCATGGAAAAAGAAGCCGTCAGCTGGAATGCCGGCAGAACATGCCGCCATTCAAGCAAGGATTGCGCAGTTGACCTCCGGCTCTCTTCCCCTGACTGGAGAGGACACCATAATCTACTGGATGAAGAGACAGATCCAGCCCCTCCAACATCGTGCTCGGCTTTTATGCGAGTACACGGGCGACTCTGATCCTATGCGGATCAACAAGAAAGACCTGGGGCAAGACCTCTTTGAGGCTCGCTTCAACAAGCTTATCAAAGCCCGGCCTGGCGAAGGCCGGCAATATGAAGAATCGATGCCGATGTATATGGCATCTAACCCTCCCCCAAAGGTACTTTTGCCGAGCTAAAGTTCAATTCTTTGAGAGATTCGAGTCTGCTTAACAATCTGACTGATGTTTATTCTTCAGATTCCTGGTGTTGCCGTCTCTGGGTCAGCTGGTACATCGTCCAGCAAAGCGACCAAGCGGCCAGTCACCTTTTCTTCGGCTCCTGCAGAGAGCCGGAAAAGGAAAAGCCAACCAACCACTAATGGCGCCAAGTCATCCGAAGATGATGACGCTCTCGCTGGGCTTAACATCCCCAGGAAGAAGTAAGTCGGCTAACAGCATCTCCTCCTTACTCTGCAATATTGCCGGATCTTCTATTCTTACCCCCTTTATCTTTTTCAGGATAAAGAAGGGCGCTTCTTTGAAAATAAAGACGCTCGCCACAAGGAAGAAAGCTTCACCCGCCATTCATCCCCCAACTCCTTCAGTTCCAGAGCCGAACCCGACTGAAGAGAGCACCCGTACTATGGTGACAGCTCCACCTCTCGGGAGAGCCGGACTACCCCTCCGACTCAATGGACGGAGATGACGGGGAAGGTGGCAGAACCTTCCTCTCCAAGGGCTGAAGCTCCGGCTGATGATGCCCCAACCTTTCCTCCAATCAAAGCAGAAGCCTTCGACGAGGAGGGACGCATTAAGCCGGAGTTCATGAGTCGATTCATGAAAGCACCTCGGCTTCCCCGGAAGAAAGGAACAACCCTCCGGGATGACGAGCCGGATCAGACCAAGGCCTATGACACTTTTGATGTCATAGAGATCCTTGAAGATCAGCAGAATTACTTTGCTGATAGTTCTGAGGCCGGCATGACGCTTCTCCGCGAACATTACCAGGTAAATATCTTCCCCAGTAGCCCTCGAGCACTATGCCAGGTTAAGTTGCTAGAACTAGCCGACATAGTGGTCCGAGTTAATGCGCATGCATATGCTTAGCCCCCTAGCCATGAAATGTCGTCCTGTAGCCACCTTGTAAATATAGCTTTAGGCTCTTAGCAATTCCTTACGCGGATCCACCGAAAAATTGGCGCTGAAACCAACAATTGTTTGGGTGTGCAAAATCAGGAGATGCGCCGGCTGAAGGCCGAGCTGGCAGACAAGGACGCCATCATCGCCGGGTTTGAGGCAGACCGGGTTCAGTACCAAGGTACAAATGCCGAATCCTTAACTTTGAATGCCAGGCTTGTTTTTATACTGCTGACGTTTTGTCTTGCAGATGCCATCGCCAAAGCCAAGGAGTTTGCCGAAAGCGCAGGCAGCATCGACCGGCTCCGCAACGAAAACATTGAGCTTAATGAGCTTAACCAATCAATGGCGGCGGAGCTGGAGACGGCCAAGAATAACCTTGCCAAAGCCAAACAAACTCTGGAGACAGAAAGGCAAAAACACAAGGATGCCCTTCATGACGTCCAGGATCGGCTTGACAAGCGCCTCGACGAATCGCTGGCTATCGACAACCAGCTTCTGAGTGAGTTTTGAAACAACTCAAACTCATTGCTTTCTGTCTTAGCCAAATATAACTGAACTTCGCCTTTTTGCAGCTCCGGCGGGTTATGGCCATGAGCAGATGGCGGAAAACCGGCATGACCGGATATTAGAAGTAGGGGAACTCATCCCGAAGATTCTTTCTTTGGGAAAAGAGCTTGCCAAGAAGTTCTTTCCTGGCAACCCCGAGCCACCAGCGAACCTTGCCAGCTTAGAAGCTGAACTGGCCGAAGCAGCTTCATTTTTCGATGAACAGCTTCGATCCAGCGCTCGCGGAGGCGCGATAACGGCCTTGGGCTTGATGATGGCGCATTACCCGGAGGCAGAAGCCTGGCGTGTTGCATCCGTCTTCCCTATTGAAAAGGAGGACAGCACGCCGCTGGATGACCAAGAGCACAAGAAGATCCTTTGCTCCGTCTCCGGTTACGCCAGCAAAATTGCCAATATGGTCTCCCTGACCACCATCTTCAAGGAAATGCCATGCCCGCCAACCCCCGTCCAATCAGATGATGACGATGAAGGGGCAGACAAATCTTCATGAGCCGAATTTGCTCCCTGAGCCGGCCATCCTGAAAATGTAATTGGCAAGATGTAAAGCCGTCCAAACAATATATATGTCTAGAAACAACTAAGCCTTTTGCTGTATGTTAATCAACTTTTATATTTGCAAACTTGCAGTTTTTATGCCTCAGTTTATTCTGGCCTTGACACCTTAGCCTTTAAGCGCCGACAAACCTATTGCGAAGCTAACTCGCTGAGCAACAGGGTACGCAATGACCAATCCGTTTAGACTCAGAACAAGTGCCGCCTTTCGGTGCCGAAACGCTTTGAAGCAACCCGGTGCAAAAAGCTAGCAGACAAACATTAATTTGGCAAAACGTTGATTTTTCATCACCTTAAGGCGGATTCAACATGAAAGAGTTTACCAACGAGCAACACAGCCAATTTCGGATAAACAGATAATAACAATAAGATCATAGGGAAATAAAGGATGGTACAGATTCTCGAATTTCACATGAGAGAAGCCAATTTTTATTTCATGATCATATTGACCTGGTTACAATAGAATTTTCTAAGTGTAAAAAGGACGTAGCTGAGTGATATTCCACGGACGTTTCGTCTCGTCTAAGTCGTCATCTACATGCCTTTTCCTCTTACGACCTTTCTTGCTGGGATCTTTCTTTGAATCCCTTAAGTCGAGGAGATAATATGACCCGTTTTTCAGAACTTTGCTGATAACAAAAGGTCCTTCCCATGGAGGGGATAATTTGTGCTGCCGGCTTTGCACAAGCCAAAGCACTAAGTCGCCTTCTCGAAAAGATCGATTCCGCACTCTACGACTTTGATAGCGATGTAGATCTTGTTGATAGATGGCGGATCGTTGGAGAGCTAGCTCTCTTTCTTCTTCGAGGATATCTAAGCCGTCTTGACGTGCTTCTTCTGCGTCTTCTTCGACGTAGGCTGTGACTTGAGGCGAATCGTGGATCATGTCGGATGGGAGCACCGCTTCTGCACCATAGACCAGAAAGAAAGGGGTGAAGCCAGTTGATCTATTTGTGGTAGTACGAATACTCCATAAGACCGACGGCAATTCATCGACCCAGGCGCCGGCTGCTCGATGCAATGGGGTTTCAAGCCTCGGCTTAATACCTTGCAAAATAATGCCGTTAGTGCGCTCTACCTGTCCATTGGATTGCGGGTGTGCCACCGATGCCACGTCGAGTCGGATCTTTGATCGGCTACAAAACTTCGATAGCTCACCGACGGCAAAGTTTGTGCCATTGTCAGTGAAATGCTATGCGGTATGCCGAATCGAGTTGTTATCTTGACGATGAACTTTGTAGCTGTACCTCCGTCGAGTTTCTTGATGGGCTTTGCCTACACCCACTTTGTGAATTTGTCAACCGCCACCAGCAGGTGAGTTAAGCCTCCTCTTGCCGTCTTGAAAGGTCCCACCATGTCGAGCCCCCAGACCGCAAACGGCCAAGTAATAGGGATCGTCCGGAGCTCCTGAGCTGGCAAGTGAACCTGCTTTGCATAGCGCTGACATCCTTCACAAGTCTTGACGATGTTGATAGCATCCTCCTTAGCCGTTAGCCAGAAGAATCCGTGCCGAAACGCCTTGGCGACCAACGCCTTTGCCGCCACGTGATGCCCACATTCGCCGGAGTGGATTTCCTCCAGGATCTACCGCCCTTCTTCTGGAGAGACGCATCTTTGGAAGATGTCGGATGTGCTCCGCTTGTATAGCTGTCTGTCAATAATCATGTACACCTTTGCTCGGTGCTCGATTTGACGGCTTAACACCTCGTCGTCCTTGGGCAGTTTCTTGTTAATCAGAAAATCGATGTAAGGCGTGGTCCAATCTGGGGCTACCAAGCATACATGAACTGATTCTGCCGACAAGGGGTGATCTTCGTCGCCACCTTTGATGGACGGCTTGTGTAGATGATGGAGAAATACGTCTGGTGGCACTGCCTTTTGCCTGGAACCTATTCTGGCCAAGGCATCAGCAGCTTCATTGTCATCTCGGGAGATATGTCGAACCTCTAAGCCGGCAAAGCATCTGCCGAACTCATCGACTATTCTCCTATATTCCGCCATTGTGGGACTTTTCGTGTCCCAGCATCCATCAAGTTGCTGCACAACCAGATCCGAGTCGCCATAGCAGAGGATGCGCTTTACTCCCAACTCCTTAGCCATATGAAGGCCGTGGAGGAGAGCCTCATACTCTGCTACATTGTTGGTGGCGTTGAAGTGGATTCGGAGGACATAACTGAGCTTATCACCCTTAGGCGATTTTAGTACTACTCCAGCCCCCGAGCCTTCCTTCATCTTTGAGCCATCGAAGTGCATTATCCAGTACTGAGAATCCGGCAAAGGTGTGCTTTCCATCGCCTCTGTCCAATCTGCAACAAAGTCGGCTAGAACTTGAGACTTGATGGCGGTCCTCGGCTTGTACTGGATGTCGAAAGCTGCTAACTAGATGCCCCATTTGGCGACTCGACCCGTTGCGTCGGCATTATTGATGATGTCTCTTAGTGGAGCTTTGCTGACCACCATGATTGTGTGATCCTGGAAGTAATGCCGTAGTTTTCTGGCGGCAAAGAATACACCATAGGCTAACTTCTGGTAGTGAGGATAGCGTTGCTTTGAATCTGAGAACACCTCGCTAATGAAATAGACGGGGTGCTGATCCGGCCATTGCTTCCCTTCCTCCAGGCGCTCCACTACAATGACAGCACTTATCACGAAATTCGTGGCCGACAAGTAGAGGAGAAGCGACTCTTTTTCCCTCTGAGCCGCTAAGATTGGAGCATGCGTTAATGTATACTTCAGCTGAGCCAAAGCTGCCTCTGCTTCCTCTGTCCAAACAAAACTGTCCAACTTTTTGAGGAGCTTATATAATGGCAATGCTTTGTCACCAAGCCGGCTAATGAATCGGCTTACAGCCGCGGCGGAACCCGTAAGCCGCTGTATGTATTTTAGATAAGTCGACCTCTCGATGTTCTGAATCACCTTTATCTTTTCCGGGTTAACTTCGATTCCTCTTTGAGAAACAATGAAGCCCAGAAACTTGCCTGCGGGTACTCCGAAGACGCATTTTGCCGGATTAAGCTTCATCTGGTACTCCCTTAGATTTGCAAAGGCTTCCAACAGATCGGCGATAAGATCGCCATGCTTCTTCGACATGACCGCTATGTCGTCGACGTAGACGTGAAAATTGCGGCCAATCTGCTTGTCCAAACACCGCTGCATACACCTTTGGTAAGTAGCACCGGCATTCTTTAAGCCGAAAGGCATTGTGACATAGCAGTAATTGCCATATGACGTGGTGAAGGATGTCTTGATTTGATCTGACTCCTTCATCTTAATCTAATGGTAATCCGAATAAGCGTCCAGAAAACATAGCATCTCTGAGCCGGCAGTTGAATCAATGACCTGATCTATACGCGGTAAGGTGAACGGATCCTTAGGACAGGCTTTGTTTAAGCCAGTGAAATCAATGCACATACGTAGCTCAGAGGTGTTTTTCTTTGGGACTAGCACGGGATTTGCCAACCAATCAGTGTGGACAACTTCACGAATGAATTTGGCGGCAGTGAGCCTTAAGATCTCTTTTCCAACCGCCTTGCGCTTCTCAGTTCCGAGCCGGCGGAGGCCTTGTTTGACCGGCTTAGCATCCTTGTTGACTTTTAGGGAGTGCTCGGTAAGTTTCCTCGGGACACCTGGCATGTTGGATGGTGACCAAGCAAAGATATCCCGGTTCTCACGGAGAAACTTGACGGGCTCGCCTTCCTATTTGTCGTCAAGACTGGCACCGATGATGGCCTCCTTTGTCGGATCATCCTTTGAGAGCTTGATTTTCTTGGTGTCATCCTTTGGCTTGGAGCTCGAGTCAACCTTAGAGGACGTCTTTTCAGTTGCCGGCATCTCATCGGGACCCATTGTCTTCTTGAGATCCTCCAACTCTTCCTTGCAGATTTCTTGTTCAGCATGGACGGCATTGGCGGCCTCGCACTCCTTGGCTTTCTTGAAGTCTCCTTTGACTGTGATGATCCCATTGGGTCCCGGCATTTTCAGCTTGCTATAGATGTAGCAAGGCCGAGCCATAAATTTGGCGAAAGCCGGACGTCCAAAGATTGCATGATATGCACTTTTAAATGGTACCACCTCAAAGGAGACATCCTCAGTCCAAAAATTATCAGCTTCACCAAAGGTGACCTTCAGGGTGATTTGTCCCATCGAAGAGGCTTGTCGTCCCGGCACAATCCCATGAAACTTCACAGTGCTGTGGGTGAGTTGTGACTCGGAGAGACGCATCCTCTTCAATGTTGTGGCATAAAGTATGTTGATACTGCTTCCGCCATCCATGAGCACCTTTGTCAACTTGTATTTGTCGACTATAGGGCTGACGACTAAAGCATAGGTGCACTTTGCAGGAACCCTGTCCGGATGATCGCTGCGATCCCATGTGATGGGTGTGTCGGACCAATCCAGATATTGAGGAACTGCGGGCACCGTAGCACTGAGTTCTCGCCAAGCCGCCTTTTCTTTGTGAGAGGAATCTATTGCCAGGTTGACGATGAGACTTTCGGCATGCTTAGGGAATTTGCTGCCTTTTTCTTTGGAGGCCGCGTCATCTGACTCTGAAGCAGCTTCCTCCTTCTCTTTGCCGTCTTTCCTGGACTTGCGCTTGTTCCTTGACTTGCCGGCCTTGGGATCCATGGCGATGTCTTGATTGATGTGACATTGCTGGAGCATGTGGGATCTTGTTCCATCCGGCCTCAGATGATGGACACAGGGGTTGTGCTTGATGTCGTCATACTTCACCGCTGGCGGCCGGGATGATTGGTTGTTTGCCGGCTTCTTGCCCTGCCACTTGGTATTGCTTGAGCCGCCTTTACCAAAGGCAGCAGCAACCTCGTGAGAAGGGCCGGCTTGGTCTTCTATCTTCTTTTTCCCGGACTCGCGTCGGCGGTTTTCGGCATCTTCCCTGTTGTCATCATCAGCGGCGGCGTACTTGTTTGCACAAGCGAGCAAACCCCCCAATGTTTCCCACTCATCGCTGTACATCATGAAGCGAAAAGTCGTCCCCTTCCTCAGAGTTTATTGCTTGAAAGCATGGATCGCATGAGTTTCTGAGACGCCTTCGCAAGTGTTCTTGATTTCACTCCATCGTGAGATGAACTCACGGCTAGACTCATTCTTTTGCTGCACGCACCGCTGTAAGTCGAAAATCGACTTTGGGTGCTTATATGTGCCCTGGAAGTGCTGAATAAAGACACGCTTCATGTCACTCCAGGTATGAACTGTCCTTTCCGGCAAACCTTCAATCCACATGCGTGCCGTCCTGGTTAACATCAGGGGCAAAAATCGCACTGCGGCATCGGCGCTGCCTTGATATATGTCGCAGGCACAGACATAATCTGAGAGCCTGGTCTCAGGATTAGCCGTACCACTGTACTTCTCAACCATCTTTGTTACGTTCGACAAAGTGGGAGGTAATATTTGCTCTCTGATTGTTCTGCCAAAGCACTTGGGGCCGAGGTATTGGGTGTCTCTGGCCGACTTCCTCTCCTCGATTAGGCTTCGAACATCATTGGCTGATGGCGGTTTTCCAACCGACTTTTCTTGCCTTGGTTCTTCCCTGTGACGGCTTTGGCTCGCCCGACTCGCGTTACGCGGAGGGCTTGGAGTCCTTTGCCGTCGTGGAGGGGGTATGTACTTGGAAGGGTTATCTCCCTCTTTGCGCGGTGGAGGCGGCGGTGGAGGTGGCATATGATCTCTGTTATCCTCCCTTCGGGGTTGGTTTTCCCCCTCACGTCGTCGCTCCTGACGGGGTGGTGCCGCCTTTTCCTTGCGAGGGTCCTCCTTTCTCTCCCGGCTCCGATGCCCTTCCTGGTTTCTACCAGCCTCACGATGACGTGAAGAACCTGTCCGGGATTCCGCGCCTCTAGGCTGCTTGTCCTTTGGGTCCTTGTCGCCGCCTTTGTTGTGGCTGCTTGAACCGGCTGGGTCATCGTCTGGGTCTGCAGGTGCAGCAACCATTGGCTTGTTGGCCGTCGACTTGCAAAGACGAGAGTCGTCAACAAGCCGTCCTGACTTGACCTGTGAGTCGTTTTGCTGCTGCTGTGCAACTTCCAGTAAATAAGCCGAATATTTGAGGCGAGCGTCACGGTCCAACGACTTGTCGAACATGACCTCCTGGGCCGCATCCATGTTTTTGGCTGGGGTATTGAAGTAACATAGGTTTGTCACCGGGTCACGTCGGTGGTGGTACTTCCTCCAGACTGAATTAACATGGTCGGCTTCCCACTTGCAGCGGAAATCCAACCTTTTGTGCAGATTCTTGTCACGAGCCGAACGGAAAATATCGTCAGCCCCCTTTTCTCTCTGATTTCGGATGAACTCCGTTTCCTTGTTTGCAAGCTCAACCTCGCGCTCTGCTATCTGGGCTGCTTGCTCCTCTAGCAGGGTGCGGCGCTTCTCAATGTCGTCCAGCGATGCGTTAGGAGGAAGTGGTGTTAGCAGCTCCTTATATCTTGCCATCCTTTCTTCATGCTCCTTTGTTGCTTCGCCGGGCATAGCGTCAATGTCGACTCCTGCAGCCGGCAATCTACCAGTTTCCTTCAATGGAGCCAGTGGTGGCACAAAATCCACCTTAAGATTTTCGGCTTCTGGAGTTTTTTCTTCGCCATTGGCGGTTTTCGAGGTGTTGGGGTCGTCCTTAGGATCAGAGACGTCACCCATCAAGACCTCGGCAGGGCGTCCTAAACAGGATGCAACTTTGCAACTAAAATCGTCGGATTCTCCTTCAGATTCGAGGTCCTGCTCCATATGGGCGGTGTCCCCTGATCCGGCTTCTGAATCAACCCCGGCCTGCAGAGCAGGGAGGATAGACTTAGGCTATGTCGTCGACTCGTTAAAGCCGGATTCTCCTAAGACGCCGACGAAGTGGAAGTCTGACGCCGCCATGTTGGAACTTGCGTCGTCTTC
Source organism: Puccinellia tenuiflora (assembly GCA_012064385.1). Classification (NCBI taxonomy): domain Eukaryota; kingdom Viridiplantae; phylum Streptophyta; class Magnoliopsida; order Poales; family Poaceae; genus Puccinellia; species Puccinellia tenuiflora. The sequence continues at coordinate 143,882 of QRDG01001501.1, read as the reverse complement.
AGAATCTTTGTCATCAGCGTTGAAAGCCAGATCCAGATCGGCGATCTTGTTAGAGTCCAGATCCGATTCCTCGTCGAAGTTGCTTGGGTGGGTGGCGGGCAAGCTCGAGGTGAAGCCGAAATCGTCCAAGGCCTGGGCGGTGAAGCCGACGAAGATGTCGAAACCGCCGATGGAGACCGTGGACCAGCCGGCGGGATCCTCCTTTGCCGGCGTCCAGAAGCCGTCGTTGAAGACGTGGCCAGCTCCTGTCTCGTCGAAGTAGCTCACCAAGCCGACCGCGATGGTGTCGCCGACTCCGCCCGTGGCTCCCGGACGGATCGAAACCCCGGACATCTCCTGCCCCATGGTGGGCGCCAACTGTCGTGGTATTGTCGAATCTAGCCGCGGCAGGGGTGCCATCGAGCTAGGTAGAGAGAGGGGTTTTGGAGACGTAGGGTGTTCCGGCGACGGGATGACAAAGGGCTTACCCAGCTTCGGATCTCGCGATGGTCGCGAGATCCTACGTGCTGCTATAAATCACTATAAGGCAATATCACCGAGTTACAGTGAAGGTATGGATCATAGATCGAGATCGTGAACGTGTTCGTCCGTGTGTGTGCCCTAAGGCGTCCCGTAGGCCGGCTTATAAAGGCGTCCGGACCTAGGGCTTACAGGAGGAAATCTAACCGACTAAGTACAGAGTTCTACTCTAATCAGGCTTGGGTCCTGCCTTGCGGGCTAAATCTTCTGCAAGTCAGGCCGGCTTCTGGAACCTTCCCTTAGCCGGATGGGCCTCATGTGCTTCATCATACTGGGCCGCCCCGTAAACCGGATTCGGCTTGCCACCACTATGGGCCACCCTGGTATGCTGACTTTTAGTCCTCTTCGTGAGGATACCTGTTCGGCATAACCCCAACACTTTGGACACGTCGCAGGGTATGTTACATATGTTATGTGTACTAACTGTACGCATTGGAATAATATGTATGTAAACTAACTCGTTCTTTTTTTCCACAGAGACGGTTTGCGCAAGATCAAGTGAGGAATTGCTATACGGCATTCAACGAGCAGTTCGACGAGTTGCATAGCGACCAGGTCATCTGGCAGCCATACACGCATGATGTTATAGAGGCTAAGTACCTAGGCGGTATCTCTCGTCTTTGCACCAGAGATCGCGCGTACTGGATGACAAAATCGAAGATCATCTTCGATGTCTCCTTTGAGGAAATGGCCCAACAGAGGGTAATGAGACAATTTGGTTGTCGCCAGCAGGTCGTTCCCCCGCCTACGGAACATCCTGTGCCATCCATCGTCCATAGGTATTTTAACCTACAGTTATGCATATATGGTTATGAGTTCAAAATTTTAGATTAATTAATTGTCTAACACACACCTTATTTTTTAGATTGTCTAGGAAGGGTACTAACAGGACGGCTCAACAGTGGCTAACGAGGGTTCAGACATTCGTTACAGAGTGGGAGACTGCAGGGAGGCGGGTCTGGGAAGAGGATGCCATGTTTGATCTCTCGCAATTCAACGAGTAGTTACGGCGGTACATGTATGCGACACGACTACGCATCATTAATCATCCTCATCCGGATGAGATGCCAGCACCAGCTACTTGGGATATGTACCCGAGCCAGTCTGTTTCAGGCTCCAGATAGCATGCGGTAAATATACGTCAATTATCAAATCTTTCTTATATAATTTCAGGCACATGTCCTTAATACTGTACGTGATAATTTCAGGCACAATTGACACTGGAGCTTCACAACGAGTTCGCTGAGTACGGGCGTTCTCTTTCTACGGGGTCTCTACTTCAGCGAGACCCCCATGTGTCCTAGCTGAGGCGTATGGAGGGAAAGTTACGGCTTATCTACGAGACTATCACGTGAACTCGCACTTCGGACGTTGCTCACCAGCACGGTGCACAGCGTCCCCCACGTACGTCGACGCAGCAGCACCCCGAGCAGCGATAGCACACGCGACCTCGCCTATCACCGCAGCGGACACCCGCACCTCCTCCTCCTGACCAGCCTGGAGGTTCGGCGTGGCAGCAGACACAACATAACCCTATGTCGAGCTTCCAATTTCGGCCACAACCACAGCCACATGGTATGTATATACATGTATACTATTTTTCCGTAAAAACGAAGTGAATACTTAAGTTAGTGCGATGCAGGTGCTTTCATGTCCGGGCAACTGTCGTCTATGTCCAGATCCGCATGGGGGACTGATCAGGAAGGCGGAAACCAGATGGACGAGATCAACACTTGGATGCACCTGTATGCGACCCCTCCACCTTACAGCACGTAGCAAACACAGGTCACACCCCCACCGCAGCCGACGCAACCCATGCATGAGCAGCAATTTAACAAGGACGGTACCCCTGTTCGTCAACCTCGGGCAGTACATAGGTACGGATGGTCGACACCCCAGGATCCTCCAGAGCGTCGTGGCAGACGGAAGTAGCGAGACCTATCTCTATGACTAGAGATATTACTATCTACCTATGTACGAGACATCGTATTTGTGTGAGACATATTCTTATCTATGTATGAGACACTATATTTGTATGAGACATAATCCTATCTATATACGAGACACTATATTTGTATGAGACATATTCCTATCTATGTATGATCATACAATGCTTCGGACATTTATTAAGAAATGGCAAGATTACAATTTTTTCATTAAAACACGCTTAACTTAACAGCTAGAACTGAAATTAAGATACATGCGATACTTAAAATAAATGTCATCTCCCGTCCAGGCATCCTCCTGCCTCCGTCGATGGGCCACTCTTGCCCTTCGACGATGCCGCTCTCTTGGCCTTCGACGCTGCCGCTCTCTTGGCCGTGATGGTAAGCATGAAGATGTCATCATCGTCCTCGCTCTCTTCCACCTTCTTCCACCTTCTTCCACCTTTCATGCAACCTGAGAAATTCCTATCGTATTTCCTGTGGAGTCCTATGAGCCCAATAATGAGTGATCACGGATGATCTCCTAACCAATGTCGCGTCTATCTCAGTGAGGAAACTATCACTACTAATGAGTTCCTCCCATGGAACTAATTTATTGTCTACCCTAAACTCGGCAGCACACTTCAAAAGGCGCTCAGACTGGTGTCGAAGAAAGCTACGGTAAGGAGGAAAACCCGACATCGATGAGTGAATTCTCTAGACTGCTTATCCACCTGACTGAGCAACTGCTTTTATAGCCCGGGAAGAGAAGAAAATGGCGGGAAGAAAAAAGGCAGGAGAAAATGGCGGGAAGAGAAATGGCGGGAGAAAATGGCGGGAAGAGAAAGGGCAGGAGAAAATGGCGGGAATGAGGTACCGGGGAAGGTGGCAAAATAAAAGGAGGGACGAACTGGGTCAACGAAAATATATGGAGCGAAGTTGGTCGTTGCAAAATTTGGGTGGGCGGGAAAGAGGCAGCGGCATGCATCAGTCAGTGTGGCTGTAGCCGAAAGGAGCCTATCGGCTTCGTTGATGCCGGTAAGCCTGCTCGGCTTCGTCAAAGCCGACCAGGTGGCGCCAGGATCTGCATGGCAGGGCCGACGAGCTAATCGGCTTAGGCGACGCCGACTTCATCTGCTCGGCTTCGGTGAAGCCGATTAGGCCTGCTAGGCTTCCCTAAAGCCGAAGCTGTATTATTTTTGGAAATATTTTAAAACGCGTATTATTTCTCGAAATGAATAAAAAAATGTATTATTTAAAAATTTTGGGCTTGCCAGGAAGTGCCAATCATTTTAGCAAGAAATATCTTGTTCAACAATGGATTTTTTTTGGGAGTGTCTAATTCTCAGTCGACTTAGATTTAACTAAATCTCAGTCACTTGCACACAGTTGCAAATCATGTGTAACTCAAAGACCAACACAAATCAAATGGTCAATGAGGCGACTGAGATTTAACTAATTCTCAGTCAGTTGTATACGATTGCAAACCATGTGCAACTCACAAATCAGTACGAATCACGACAAAAACTCTAATGGTTAAGGAGGCGACTGAGATTTAGTTAATTCTCAGTCGACTTGGAATTAGCAAAACCGTTATTTTTGTTACTAATATGAACATCTATATTTTTATCTGTTTCCTATACACCTACCTTTCTATGGGACCATACAGGGCAAGACTTATGAATTTTTACAGGAGTCGTTAAAGTTCATCAAAAATAAATCCATGAAGTCGGTTTTAAAATAATATTCGAAAATGTCGAAAACTTTTGGTTAACCTACAGGACTCAGCGTGTTTTCCATTTTGAAATACAAGTGCAGCTTATCCAAGAGGCCTAAAAAATAAAGAGCAAAAAAATCTGGGCATTTGTTATCAGGAGATTTTTTTACTTTGTTGGTGTAACATTAAATTCAAAATTTCTTTTAATTAATAGATTGATGCAAAAATTCCGTTTAAAAAATAATATAAGCTAAAGAGATCTCTAATATGGGAGAGTATGTCCCCTCATGCAATATATACATCGTGCCCCCTTACACCACAACAATCCTGATATTGGGATGATTTACTCACAAATACCACTACATATATCCTCTCTCAGCGACCACCTGACGCTTCAATCTACGATTGTATCTTCCCCATGAGCAGTTGTTGCCCTAAATGTTTGCCTTCTCCTTCATCCCTTTGTCCATCTTCCTCTTTTATTGAACTGCTCGAGCGGCTTCCAACCATTTTCATGCCTACAATCAAAGAACCGACCTCAAGCTCACCCTGACTTGCGATTCCAACTGACATGTGGGGTCGAGGCACTAATATTTGAATGCCAATTTTTTTGGTAAACCTACAGGAGTCACCGTGTTTTTCATTTGAAATAGAAGTGCAGCTCCTAGCATCCAAGAGGCCTAAAAAATAAAGAGCAAAAAACATCTAGGCATTTGTTACTAGGAGATTTTTTACTTTGTTGGTGTAACTTTAAATTCTAAACTTCTTTTAATTAATAGATTGATGCAAAGAGTTCGCTTCCGTTTTAAAGATAACATAAGAGAAAGAGATCTCCAATATACTATAAAATGAGTGAGTATGTCCCCTCATGCAATTCATACGTCGTCCCCCCTTACACCACAACACTCCTGAGATTGGGATGATTTACTCACAAATACCACTAGATATATCCTCTCTCAAGCGACCACCTGACGCTTCAATCCACGATTGTATCTTCCCTATGAGTAGTTGTTGCCCTAAATGTTCGCCTTCTCCTTCATCCTTTTGTCCATCTTCCTCTCTTATTGAACTGCTCGAGCGGCCTCCACCCATTTTCTTGCCCTACAATCAGAGAACCGACCTCAAGCTCACCCTGACTTGCTATTCCAACTGACATGTGGGGCTGGGACACTAACATGTGGGATCGGGTGACATGTAGGATGGTATGACACACTGCTCAGGTAATTCAAGGATCAAAGATGTCGACTAGAGGTATTATGGATAAATAAGTTGTCCTAAAACGCAACTAGGTGACCAACCGTATAGGGCAAGGTTACACTTGCAAGCAAGGTACTCAAGGTAAACAAGCTTGAGGTCACAAACACAAGTAAAGTGGAGGAACGAAATAACCAAAATAGAAGGAGAAGATTGACTCGATAATGTATCTTGGAGTTCAAATCCTTGTGGGGACTCAAATATCTATCAGCGAGTGAAAGGACACGGATGTCGCCTAGAGGGGGGGTGAATAGGCGATTTAAAATTATTACGGTTTAGGCTTGAATAAATGCGGAATAAAACTAGTGTTTAAATTATCAAGCACAAAACCTACACAAGCTAGGTTTACCTAAGTGCACCAACAACTTATGCTAAGCAAGATAAGCAACTATGTGATAGCAATATATATATAACTTCAAGCTCGAAGTCTATCACAAAGATAATTGCATAAGTAAAGAGCTCGGGTATAGAAATAACCGAGACACGCGGAGACGATAATTTATTCCGAAGTTCACTTCCCAATGGAAGCTAGTCTCCGTTGGAGCCGTGCGGTGTTCACCAAAGTGAAACACCGAATAGCCTTCAAATGGCACACCGTATCTTCTTCGTGTCCTACCACCGATGTGGCGAGGCACGAGTCACTATGTTGCCATTGAGGTTGACAACTAGAACCTTCACAAGGATGAAGCACACTCCACAAGTTGGAGGGTCTCCACCAAATTCACCAAGCCGCCAAGACTCGATGCTCCAAGTCCGGGGCACACACCACAACTTAATTGGAGGCTCCCAACAAATCCTGAGAGCCACCAAAACTCCGAGATATCAACAACCGTCTAGGGCACCCACGTACCCTAGCGGAACAAGCTCTAGGGCACCCAAGCACACAAGAGTAACATGCTTCTCAACTTCACTCAAACGAATCCGAATAGAGAACTCAAACCGATGCACAATGCAATGGCAAGAGCACAAGTGCTCAAATCCTTCACTCTCAAATCCCACCAAAAGCAACTAATGCTTGTGGGGGGAGAAGAGAGGAAGAACAAAGAAGAAATCAACAAATGGGACTCCAAGATCTAGATCCAAAGGGTTCCCCTCACTTAGAGGAGAGATGGATTGGTGAAAATGTAGATCTAGATCTCCTCTCTCTTTTCCCTCAAAGATATGCAAGAATCATGGGAGGAATTTAGAGAGATGCAAGCTTTTAAAGGTCAACAATGGTGGGAGAGAGAGGGGAAAACGTGTTGGTGAAAAGCTATCTCACTTTGGGGAAGAAGGGGACCTTTTATAGGTCCCACGAAATAGAGCCGTTGCAGCCACTAGGGGCGGAATATCCGGCCCCAAAACCAAAATATCCGGCCAAAAATCCGCCCCCCTTCCAGTACGCCGTGCACCCGGTCGAAAACTCGTTTCAGCCAAATTCTCGGAGGGCCGGATTATCCGCCCCCCTAAACCCGGATAATTCGGTTTTGCTGAAACTAACAGAAACTGCAATACGAAAACTGCAATAACATTTTCATCCGGACTCGGTTTTTGATGATCTTGGGCTTGTTAGAATCGCAACGAAGAGCTCTACAAGATCATGCAGAGAAACATCATAGTCCATCATGTGAGAAGGAAAACACAAGAAGAGAGTTTGACTCTCTAGAAAAGACAAACCGGTAAAAACCTCCAACATAAAAAACGCAACACGATATTCATATGAAATCCGTTTTTGATGAACTAGAGCTTGGTATGGAGATGAACACAAGCTCTAAATTCTCACATGGATAAAAGCCAAATAACAACCAAGAAAGATGATGCCAAGGATGCAAAGGTTTGAGCTCTATACGATCGATACGCTAAAGCTCACTTGAGAGCCCCTCTTGATAGTACGGTTACCTATCCTAAAACCCAGTCTCCCACTAGCACCATGAGACCGGTAAAATAGAAACCTATCAAGATCATACCTTTGCCTTGCGCATTCCACTTGATCTATAGATGACGATCTTGATCTGCTCAAGTGGGAACACCTTTCTTGATTGTGCTTTGCTTGGTGAAGACTCTCATATGGCTCCCCCATAAACCATTATGGGAAAGCCTCTCTTAGGCATGTATTCACTTGGCCATTATCTCCGAGTGTGTTGCAAGCTTGAAGCATGGGATCCCTTCGAGATGCTTCTCTTGAATCTGCACTTCTCAAGCTTGTATCTTTTCTTCTCTCTTCATAAAGATGATGTCTTGAAGATAATCATGAATGTCCACGCCATCATATTCTTCAAGACATACTTGCAATATGCTCAACACAATCATGACCATTCTTCGGGTAACACCTTGAACATCTTGGTCATCACTTAATCTTCTTCTTTCAACCTTGAAACCAACATATGTTCTTCAAGCATTGCTATGGACCAAACCTACAAAGTATAACTCAAAGCACACATTAGTCCATAGAGATTGTCATTAATTACCAAAACCACACACGGGGGCAACCATGGTTTTTCAATCTCCCCCATTTTGGTAATTAATGACAATCCCTTTTAAGAGGGTTTTTATAATGAATTAAACATCCTTGCAAGACAAACAAGCAAGGACACAGGAGCATTAAAGGCAAATGCTTAAGAACCAAATAAAATCATAAAACCAAATTCCCTTAAAACCTCTAAACTTCTCCCCCATTGGCATCGATTTTCAAAATGGGAGGAAAAATTTAGAAGGCCATTATAATATGAGTTCCTCAAAAAGGTGTGCATTTATTAGGATATGAGTGAATCAAATGCACCTATCCAACGATGAATAGTTAGAGGAAGTCAAACTATATTGAGGATCCAAATATTGCAAATAAGATGAAGTCATTCTAAACATCTCCACAAAGGAGATAGGCAATCAAAAAAGATCCAACATGAGAGTTCTAAATGAAAATGGAGAAGCTCCCCAATGTACATGCACTATTGAGGAGTACACGAATATGGAATCCTCACTCCCGCAAAATCATCTAGAACACATAACAAGTGCAAGAGTGCGGTGACCCAGCACACCACTACATGTTGTAGTGCGCAAGTCGTTGACATAACACTCACAGAAGGACTTATCCGTGAATATTACATCCCCTCAGAGTAGTACAACAGAAACATAGCAGGTCCAAGGTAACACTATAGGATTACAACAATATTCAATACAAAATCTTGAGAACCTCCTTTATATAAAAGCAAGTCTCATACAAATGAAATCCAAAAAAGATCCAATTCATAGCACTAAGCTGTAGATTAACTCTAGATCTATACCTAATCCACTACTGTTGTTGTCACTGCCCTAATCTATTCCATCTGGAATATCTTTACCCCGGAATTGTACTCATCCTTCCAATAGACGTTGTCTCCTCCATTGGCAGTGTGGTCTCTGTTATGCCCTTGACAATGTTGGCGTTTCTCCTCCGTTGTCCTTGTTATTGTTGTTCTTCCATTGATGAAGTAGTGGTCGACTCCTTCAAGCTCCACCAGGTCGACTTGATTCCTTGTGGAAGACCTCCTCTTTGTCGTGATGGATAACTGACATCTCTTCGGATGGCTCCAAAAGTCTAAGCAGGGGGTCAAATGGGAAGGGGTGAGTAACAGCGTTACTCAGCAAGTTCTGAATATATAGAGATAAGGTGTTTCATGCACTAGCTACTGCCATGACCATAAGTCATAGGCATAGATGCAAGTTTTTGTAAAACATTTCTTCAAAAGATTGATTTTATTCTGAACACTATGTCCACAGCCTCCACCGGTCTTGTGAATCCAAATGGGACTCCATTCCGGCCTCGATCTCGTAGTTCCATTCCGGGAACACGGTTGTGATATCACAATTTGTTTTTTTTGACTCTCCAGAGTTGCATCACTTTACCCAACAGCCGCCTGGCCCTATATATGCTCTCTTTACACTCCATGAGTGTTATATCCAAGGCTCAGGACATCCAGCCATGTGGAGCTCTTCCCCTCATAACGCACATCCGCCCCTTGAGATGCTATAGGTGAAACACGATCACCTCATACAGATCACCCACTCCTAGCTTCCATACCAACACCCTGTCGGATGGGAAGTATATGCGCTTCCACGCTGGCAGTCGTCGCAACGATTAAACCTGGTAATGGCCTGCCATAGATATGCTTATGAGGAAAGAAGCCTCTGACTGACCCCGCCCATACAAAGTCCGTTGGTTGATGCTTTCACTACGGCGAAAGGATCACTGGAACATGGGTTATTAGTTTCCTAAGGATATATACCTTCCCATACGATGGAACACCGTACCTATTCATCTTACCATTGTTCCACCGCCAACCAATAATATATACCACATCATTCGAAAATAGTTTTTCTTTTTGATGCAAGTGAAAGGAACGTATAGGTAACTTTGCAAGTACTTTGATAAAAATACATCAAACGGTATGCAAGAATGAACTTGCCTGTGATAAAGGTGGCAATTCATGTCCTTCGGGGTTCTAGGGTTTGCGTTAAAACCCCGAGTTCTGAAAATAGCAATGTAGTCCTGGTAAGGACTACTGAAACACTATCAAGATGCTATTATGCATAGATATGAGATGCATCGTAAATCCCCAAAAATACCCCGGCTCACAAGTGTAAGCTTCGTTTTACTTGATACTTTGATAACATCGTATTCTTTGGTTTAGGTTTGTTTCATCATCTTTAGGTGATGTTGTTTATTACTAAGGATTTTGATAAGATTTAGATGAATGATTATATAAGATTTATTTGATTACTTAATCACTTGACAATGTTTATTTAAAAGTATTTGAACTAGTTAATATAACTTCCTTAATTTTAAGTAGTTACTTATTCAACTTTTCTTTACTTAACCAATTTCAAATATTATCAACACAAGAGTGAATGAATTTTAGATGAATTCTTTTTTGTGTGTTTTACCTAGGATGAGTAACAAGGCAGTCATTTACAGAATGTAATAAAGTTCAAAATATATACTTTGAGCTTATCACTCAAATTCTTTTTCTTTTAGAAAAATAATTGTTTTCGAAAATAGTTCAATTCATTTCCACTTAAGGATCCTTGAATTTTTGTAGGTAATTCAATTCATGTCCACTTAAGGATCTTTGAATTATCACATAATAAATCTTTTCAAAACTTATTTTTGAAATTAATTCAAATCATATCCACTTAAGGATCTTTGAATTTTTCACTCAATAAAACCTTCTCAATAAATAGAATAAAAATCATATTTGAGATCCTTATAAACTTTTGAGTTGAAAACATATTTTAAACTTATTTTTAGCTAATTTTTGTTCCTTTGTTTTGAGAGTTAAAATTCATTTTAATTTGGATAATTTTATTTGGTGAATTACCAAAATGCCCCTGGGTCTAATGGGTTGGACCCAACCCATTAACCTTGGGTCAAGGTCTGGCTTTGTCGGTCGTTGACCGACCCACTCCCTCCTCTCTCTCTCTCTCTCGCACGCACGCACGCCTCCTCTCGGTCCACTCCTGGCGATGTACCGCCGCCGTGCTCCTCTATTCCGGCCGCTGCCGGCCGGCTCTGGCGCCGCCTCCGCCCAGCGCTGATCCGCCATGGTCTCCGCCACCGGTTCCTCGTTCCATCGCCTCCGTTCTCTCGCCCGCACACCCGAGGCTAACCCTAGCCACCATGGCTCGGAGTCGCCGGCGCTGCTCCCCGGGCTCCCGCGCCTCCGCGCCTCCTGCTGCGTCTCCTCATCGACCACGGTCGTCTCCACGATCCCCTGCTCGAGCACGCCATCTTGGTGTACCGTTCCTGTCGACCCTGACATCCACCTCAAGCCTCTGCTCGACGATCTGCTCAACTCCAATGCTGGCGGGAAGGCAGTACATCGACTACAACCCTGGCATCGTCTCTTTCGTCTACTACCTCAGGATAGCCTCCTCCAAGCTCTGCCTCGGCTACAACTCAACAAGGTAAGTTCTTCTTCTGTGACCGGCCTTCGAGACGATGAACTATGGGATTGGTCTGGTTTGTGTGGTTGTGCTACTATCCCCAACTGGCTAAACTTTTCTGAGCATCGATATAAAGCACGGTTCATTCCTCTGATGCTTAGGGTTCATGTGTTCATGATGATATCATGCTTAACTGTGCACTGCCTAGTGATTTTTAGATGAATTAGAGTGTAGATGAACTTGCTGGATCACTTCCCTTCTTGAAAAGCTTTAGAGAATTATAGATAGAGCTAAAATGATTTTTAGGAGATTCTGTAATGATATACTTTATGTATTCTTGATGTAGGATTTAATCCTGTGGCTTCTAGCTGTGTAAGATGATGTTTATAGAGCTTGAATAGCTGGCTTGGCTTGCTGTGATGCCTCCCAAGGAGTTACATAGTAGCTAGCTAGCTATTTAGGGCTTGAAAAACTTTTTATGCTTTCCTGTGCTTCTTCTAGTGGACAGATGTGCTATTGCTCAGCTAATCCAGTCTCCTGGTTCACTGGCTTGTGTGTGATTTATTAAGAACAGATGCATACTTTCCTCTCTTCACTCTCCTCTGCAAGCTTGTAAACATGCTTAGCACTTGTTCAGTTAAGAACAGATGCTCCTTACTTTCACTATCCCCTTCCGTGCATGAAATCATGCTTAGCTTGGCTCTGTCAATTGCAGAGCTAGCTAATTCTCTCCCTCTCTGCCTATGGCACACAAAGAATTAACCTGCTGTTGTTGAGCATCTTGGTCTTCTGGAAAATGATGATAACCTGCGTCTTGTGGCTAGCCTGCTCCTCCTCGCTGCTTGACCTATTTCCTAGAGTGTATTTATCTAGCTGCAATTTATTTTAGTGGTTGTTCTTGAGATGTTTTTGGATTCTGGCTGATTTGGGAAAGATATTCGATAGTTGGATTAGCTACTGGAATAGTTGTGCTGATGTGAGAAAAATATGGTGTGGTTTATAGATGATTGGGCTGATGTATAGAACTTGGAGTACGGTTGTGTTTGCTTATCAAGTTTACTGGTTCGGCTAGCTGATGCTTAAGAGCTGCTATTTGGAAATCTTGATGTAAGGAAAGTGTGTTGAGGTCGGCTTCTATGGTGTTTATATATTGCTGGCTGGTTGCTATGGTGCTGCCACACAACTAGGTGACTCTTGCGTTGCATGGGTGAATAAGGTGCTTGGTTGTCAAGCTCTTATGCATGGGCATTTCTTGGGGTTCAAGTTGAGCTAGATATTTTGCTTGTGGATAGAGATGTCTAGTCATTGATCTTATCTCCTATGTGGCTTGCTTATCCTTCTCATGCTTGGTATTATCCTCTTGTAGGATTTATTCTTGAGCATGCCAAGTGGCTTTTGTTACTAGATGGGCTTGTGGGCTAATTTTCTCATATGGGCTGGTTTGGCTTCTCTCTTATGTGGGCTTTGCAAATAAATGGATGGTAATCAAGTGGCTTTACAACTTCAGATTTGTGAGCTTTGATGTATGGCTGATTTTCTTCCTTGGAAATTAATTCCATTGGAGAAATATTAAGATGTGAGCTTTCTCTTTATTAGGAACTTGATTTAGATTAGAGGGATTGACTAGTTGCCTTTGATAAATAAATATGGATCAGTGTTGCCCTTTGTCCCTTCTCTTGTATGGATCAAATGTTGTCCCTTGTCCTTGTTGCCTACTGATCCAAGTTGATCTAAATATTCCAAGTATGATCCATGATCCAATGTTGCCTTTAGATTGAGATTAATCCCTCTAGTCAGTTATTGGATGTTAGACCAGTTCTTAATATCCTGAAGTCGAGTTCCAAACATCAATTGCCTCACCCTTGTGGTGAAGGCAAACATTTTAATTATAAGAAACATTTCTTTTGTCCTTATTTATTTTTAGATGATTTTCAATTGCTTCATGTATGAAAACTGAGTTTGTTAACAAGATGGCCAGTCTTGCTACCAAACTTCTTTTAACATAGCACAAAACCTTTGAATGTCACACCGTTTCTAGAGAAGTTGATAAGAACATATTCCTGCCTTCTTTCTTTCTTCTCTTCTGTCTTGTTTTGTTTTGCAGGAAAGAATTTGAAAAGATTGGGAGATAAGAAGATCAAGATAAGTTGATAAGATCAAAAATAAGAAGATCTAGTTAAAGATTTAGTTATAGGATTTTCTTGTATGCTTTTGCAAGCTCTTTTCTTTTATTTGAGATAAGTACATATTCTGTAAAGGTAGTAATATTATTCTTTTAATTTAAATTTGTAAAATTTGTATATGATTACATTTGTATTTGTTGGATCCAAATTAACTTTGGACATTTATATTTGAAGTTGTAATTCATCTTAGGCAAAAAGGCAACTTATTAATCTTATTCGATAATTGATGTAATATTACTTATTCTTTCAGTTTGGGGAATTTGTAAGATTTGTATAAGATCATATTTGTATTTCAATGGACTTTGGACATTATGATTCTAAAGGTTTATGTAAAGAGTTTTGTGAGATGGATTTAAGATGATGTGTGTAAGAATTGATGATCTGGTAGGGTAAAGATACTTGTGAGATCATAGATGAGTGTTGATGTTTGATGAGATGAGATAATATATGTATGAGATGAGAAATTTGTATATGACCATTTATGATAACTTGATATTTGTGTTTTGTATTCAATTGGGATGGATATATTGTCTTAATAGATATGTGATAAGAAGTATCGAGAATTAGGAAAGGTCATGTTCGATTTGCTAGTACCTCGACAATTAACTAATTTGACTAACTAGTCTGTCGAGCAATAACTGACTATTTTCTTATTCTTGAGGTTTCAATTTAATTGGGTATAAAGGTCATCTCGAAGTTTATCGTACTTGACAGGATGATCTAAACCCTAACTCATCGAGTCGAGCGAAACATCGATCACTTTATCTCTTTTATTTTAAAAGTGCGAAATTTACCCGCATTTTTAGATGCATGCTATGCGAATGCATATATTCTATTTCTACCCTTTCGACTCTCTAAACTACGGGGTATTACAAAGAGTGCATAAAGCTAAAGCAAATCATAGCACTTGGACCAAAGATATGGTTGAGCCATAAGAAGATACCAACTTAAAAGATTCATCATAAGATAGGTCCAACCAATGTATGAAGAAGATCTTTTCAAGAAGAGAATATGTTCACAAACTCAAGGATACCAATTGGAAACTTAAATCAATTGAAGAAGCCAAAATCTAGTGAGAGCATCTATGGCCAATAAAAGTCAACATGATTACCATGATAACCATGAAGTCAAAGATCTTTAATAAAACATGAGTGCGCAAAGATGCAAATAAAGATAGGATAAGCACTCACAAGATATTTTCTTTTCAAAACCACCAAAGAATTAAAGATAATGTTCAAGGTGACAAAAGAATTTGATACTAATTAAAACGGACATCTCTCATATGTATAGGTTTCTAATTAAGTAGCCAAATCGTTGGAGATATGCATCGACAAAGAAACATGTACATACAAAGAGGTTCGTGAAGGAGATAACAAGGTATCCAAAAAGGAAGTCATAAATGTACAAATAAGATTATTGCTTAAAAGCATAGCACATAGCTCAATTTTATCTCATTGTATATCAATGAACTTCAAACACATCAAAGACATCACACATATCACTAAGGGAACAATAGATAGTGGAGATGCTTTTAGATAGGCAACAAGTATCACAAAAAGGATATCAATTGAAAAAAGGTTTTTGCAATTTCACCAAAAATATTACAAAGGTATAACAAGTGAAGAAAATAAGCCAAACCCACAGCAATTGCGTTTAGAAGCCATCATGCCAAGAAGCAACCTACACTAGGTTGAACACTAGAAAAGTTTGCATGAGATAGATACTTGTTACCGATATGACATTGGTGATGAAGAAGATGAGTTTTTGACAATCATCATAGCTTGACTCCTATAATATCATGGTGAGGACACCTTCCTTATGGATGAGGCAAGCATCCAATGCATATCCATTGTACCTAAAACAAAATTTAAGTGCAAAATGGTTCCCAAACTCATTGGGTCCCGTAGTAGTTAGATACACTACAATACATAGGAAACACTCCACATAAATATGTGCATATGGATATGAAATGGAATTTCATGTACATCTTAGCCGATTTAGGATTCAGTGGAGTACCCTATATATTGGAACGAGAAAGAAAAACATGCCATATAACATATATATTAGAGAATATACATGCAAAGTCTTTCAAGAACCAAACGAGATACAATTTGGACAAAAACACGAAGTTAACCAAGAAGATAGCACACCAAAGTGTGACACAAAAAGATTGTCCAAATTATATCAAAATCCAATTCAACACATGATTGAGAAGGAACCAACAACAACATATGATTGATTCCAAAAACACATCAACACATGAAGTGAAATAAAACACCAATTGAAAATAAGATACCAACTAGAAGCGAGGATGCCAAAAAGGATATTACTTGAAAGATATCGAGTAAAAGAAAAAAATACAAGGTATCAAAGCTCCCATAAGAGATACAAATTGAAACAAATATCTATGGATGAGATGTCAAAATCTAATTAATACCAATTGAAGGTACCTAGGCAAGGCCAATGAGCATATAAGATAAAATTAGGAGACATGCTCGAATGTCTTTTCTCATTTAGGAAGATAAGACACATTTTCAAGAAATGAGAAAACCAACTCCCAATAGAGAGCAAGGTAATAACAAGTATACCAAGCACTCTCTACACTTTTCATGATGGCACAAAGCACCAAGGGAAAAGGTTTGTCTTCCATAAACACATAGGATAGAAATCAAATACCAATTGAAAATATCAAATATTAGTTGATAAGATAGTGTTCTAAGTAATAAAGGAACGTTCCCCTAAGATTCATGCATAATCTTGATATTTGCATTTGAATACAAAATGCACACACAAGGGGTAATTACTTTCCATATGTTATTTACAACACTAAACAATATCAATTGAAAAATAGGATCCATTCAAGAGGCAAGGACGACAACGGGAATCAAAATAAACACTTGGCAATAAATAAAGCAATTCAACGCAATAGCGAATATGAAGATGGTCTACAAAATCTACCACAATTATGAGTATCACTTGTCATGGACAAGGAGTTTATAGAGATATTTCTCGGTGGTATATAGGAATAATATTCAAGACCAACTTCACAACAAATAAGCATATGTCAAGGATAAGATTTAAACACAATTAATGCTTAGATAGATATTCTTGATGGCTTCAAATATTTACGTGATCATGCAAAGCAACTACAAAGAGTCGCTTGAAGCAATCGATTCCCCAAAAAGATATATGCGAACATATTTAGGAAAACCGTACCAAGAACATCCATCACAAACAAGATCCAAAAGATGAGCAATAAAAGCATTTTTAAGTATGATGGAACTTGTTTGAGCAAGATGCCACATAGAAACAAGATAATTTAAAATATCAATACTAAGTGGCAACACCTCATATGTTCACATTTTCTAGACTTGTAATATGCACAAAGCTTATTACTCCCCCATAATGTGATAATCCATTTTATCTAAGCAAGAGGCAAATAAAAGTCAACTAGAGAAATTAATGGACATTAGAATTTGAATTTCTCATGAATATGACATACCACATAGAAACTAGATAATCTTGCTATATCAATACTATATGGTGTGCATCATGCATACACATTATTAGGATTGTGAAGTGCACAAAGCACATCACTCACCCAAAATGGTATAGCCCATTAATCTCTCAAGAGAGCCAAATAAAAACCACACAAGATTTCAATAAGGACTCAACACCAAGTTTACACATACATGATACACGACCAACATAAGCATACTTGATTTCCCAAGATAAGTAGGAAGGAAGCACATCATATACAAACACATGCTACGAACAAAACTAACACATGTAAGGGGCAAGTAACATTCAAAGTAAATAGCTTAAGTACAAGTTACCGCAAGGAGGAACATTGGATATGAGATAGAACAATATACTCCAAATGACTTGGCTTGAGAGATATAATCTACGAAGATCCCTTAATTCTTCATGATGTAGCCAAGTCACCAATGCCCTCCATCAACAACTATTGATCAAGTTTTAGCTTGTTGGTCCCCAGCCAAGTTGGGTCCTAACAGGTGATGGTAGATATTGATAAGTTGGGTGGTGCCCCAAGCGAAGGCAGAATTGTAGCTAGTAGCAGTTTTCCCTCATTTAACGAATCGAGGTTTATCGAACCAGTAGGACTTTGAAATCAACAACGAGTTGAATGTTGAAGATCTCTGGCGCTTGACATTCAACAGACGTGGACCTACACACACTCAACCAAAATACTTTGCCCCCAACGGCGGAAAGGTTGTCAATCTTTCCGGTCTCACAGAAAACAAAGCGGTTAATTGCATGATGAAATAGATAAAATATTAAAAGTTACCATAGGAGTAATGATGATTAAAAGCAAGTAAATGAGGTTGTAAACAATGTAAAAAGATGGACCAGGGGCCATGGGTTCACTAGTGGAGTCTCTCAAGTAGATAAAATATGCATGTGATGGGTGAACGAATTACAGCTAGGCAATTGACAAGATCATGACACAAACCCAATTTAGCTATGACAAAAAGGACATGATAATATTTATGGATGCATCACGGCAAGGAACAAAGACCGTTGAGTCCAACTGCGTCTTTGTCTAAAAAGTCCACCGTGGGATCGCTATCCAGCCTGTCACCCAACGGTATTAAGTTGCAAGCAACAGACAATTGCATTAAGTAAAGTGCATGAAGTAAGCAATACTAATATCAAAATAGACATTAACACCGCTGTTTTACCCTTAGTAGCAACAACGTACCCTCGCCCTTAGACGTTTCTGTTACTCGTGCCCAGGAACAAAAGGGGGCATGAACCCACTATCTAGCATAAATACCCTCTCTTGGAGATACACACAATCACTTGGCCAAATTAACTACGCACATCGGAGAGCATGCAAGAACATAAATTACTCATATAAGAATCATGCACAATCCAAACATAACTTCATAATCCATCGGATCCCAGCAAACACATCACATAGCATTACAATAATCGATCTTGATCATGTTAGGCAGCTCACAAGATCATAAGACATGAAGCACAAGAGAGAGAGACTACCAACTAGCTACTGCCATGGACCCGTAGTCCAACGTGAAACTACTCACAAATCATCCCGGAGGAAGGCATGACGATGAAGAGCCCTCCGGGATCGATCTCTGATACGTCTCCAACATATCTATAATTTTTTAGTGATCCATGCTAGTTTTGTGATATTGTCACATGTTTTTACTGTCATTTATATCAATTTATGCATTTTGTTGGACTAACCTATTGACAAGATGCCCAGTGCTAGTTCCTTGTTTTTGCTGTTTTTGTATTTCAAAAAATTTACTTCTGGAAATATTCTCGAAATTAGACGAAAATTTACGAAGAATTTTTACTCGACGAAAGACACCAGAGGACCAAAGGGCAGCCTGGGGGGCCACCCACAGGGCAGGGGCGGCCTGCTGCCGCGATCCCACCTTGACCCGTGAGTGGGACCCGCCCCTACTCCTGGGGCGTCCCCTCGGCCCCCTCCGACGCCTATAAAATCCCTTTTAACCTAAAAACGTCGGGGCGGCCATTATTTTCCAGAAACTCGACCCCGACGCGCCGTTACCGAAAACCCTAGTTCGGTGTCCAATCTGAAGTTGATCCCAGCACTCTGCCGGAGAGGAGATCGATCCCGGAGGGCTCTTCATCGTCATGCCTTCCTCCGGGATGATTTGTGAGTAGTCTCACCTTGGACTATGGGTCCATGGCAGTAGCTAGTTGGTAGTCTCTCTCTCTTGTGCTTCATTTCTTATGATCTTGTGAGCTGTCTAACATGATAAGAATCGATTATTGTAATGCTATGTGATGTGTTTGTTGGGATCCGATGGATTATGAAGTTATGTTCAGATTGTGCATGATTCTTATATGAGTAATTTATGTTCTTTCATGTTCTCCGATGTGCATAGTTACCTTGGCCAAGTGATTGTGTGTATCTCCAAGAGAGGGTATTTATGCTAGATAGTGGGTTCATGCCCCCTTTTATTCCAGGACACGAGTGACAGAAATGTCTAAGGGCGAGGGTGTGCTGTTGCTACTAAGGGTAAAACAGCGGTGTTAATGTCTCTTTTGATATTAGTATTGCTTACTTCATGCACTTTACTTAATGCAATTGTCTGTTGCTTGCAACTTAATACCGTTGGGTGATAGGCTGGATAGCGATCCCACGGTGGACTTTTTAGACAAAGACGCAGTTGGACTCAACGGTCTTTCACTACTAGGAAACTAGCTATAGGTGGATAGCTATTCTGTGGCGCACCAAAGTTTACGTGCGCCACAGAATATATTTTGTGGCGCATCTCTGTAGGTGCGCCACAGAAATAATTTCCTTTTTGTGGCGCATATATAAGAGGTGCGCCACTGAAATGTGTTATTCTGTGGCGCACGAGTGTACATGCGCCACAGAAAACGTGTGGGCCCCACAACCCACGGCTGTATTGCATCCTACCACACCTTTTCTGTGGCGCATGGCTACGGATGCGCCACAAACAATTTTGTTTCTGTGGCGCAGCTGTACCTATGCGCCACAGAAATAAGGGTGGGCCCGGAACAAAAAATTGAAGGAGCCATTTGTGTGGCGCATCCAGCGGCGTGCGCCACAGATGCGCCACAGAACTCCTGTGCAGAAATTCAAAAGTGTGGCAGCATATGAATTTTAGTATTCTTTCTTTAAATTTAACCAAAACTTTATTTTTTGAAAAGAAAAAAAATATCATTAAAAAGAATAACAAATATGTGTGTGTTCTTTCTTTAAATTTAACCAATTTTTTTGTATTATACCTACTAAAGGTGTATATTCTTTATTTAAAAATATTAACAAATATGTGTGTGTTCTTTCTTTAAATTTAACCAAAACTTTATTTTTTGAAAAGAAAAAAAATATCATTAAAAATATTAACAAATATGTGTGTGTTCTTTCTTTAAATTTAACCAATTTTTTTTGTATTATACCTACTAAAGGTGTCTATTCTTTATTTAAAAATATTAACAAATATGTGTGTGTTCTTTCTTTAAATTTAACCAAAACTTTATTTTTTGAAAAGAAAAAAAATATCATTAAAAATATTAACAAATATGTGTGTGTTCTTTCTTTAAATTTAACCAATTTTTTTGTATTATACCTACTAAAGGTGTATATTCTTTATTTAAAAATATTAACAAATATGTGTGTGTTCTTTCTTTAAATTTAACCAAAACTTTATTTTTTGAAAAGAAAAAAAATATCATTAAAAAGAATAACAAATATGTGTGTGTTCTTTCTTTAAATTTAACCAATTTTTTTTGTATTATACCTACTAAAGGTGTCTATTCTTTCTTTAAAAATATTAACAAATATGTGTGTGTTCTTTCTTTAAATTTGACCAAAACTTTTTTTTTGAAAAGAAAAAAATATCATTAAAAGAATAACAAATATGTGTGTGTTCTTTCTTTAAATTTAACCAATTTTTTTTGTATTATACCTACTAAAGGTGTATATTCTTTATTTAAAAATATTAACAAATATGTGTGTGTTCTTTCTTTAAATTTAACCAAAACTTTTTTTTTGAAAAGAAAAAAATATCATTAAAAAGAATAACAAATATGTGTGTGTTCTTTCTTTAAATTTAACCAATTTTTTTTGTATTATACCTACTAAAGGTGTATATTCTTTATTTAAAAATATTAACAAATATGTGTGTGTTCTTTCTTTAAATTTAACCAAAACTTTATTTTTTGAAAAGAAAAAAAATATCATTAAAAAGAATAACAAATATGTGTGTGTTCTTTCTTTAAATTTAACCAATTTTTTTTGTATTATACCTACTAAAGGTGTCTATTCTTTCTTTAAAAATATTAACAAATATGTGTGTGTTCTTTCTTTAAATTTAACCAAAACTTTTTTTTTTGAAAAGAAAAAAAATATCGCGCATTTCTGTGGCGCACTCCTCCAACAGTGCGCCACAGAATCCTTCCTTTCTGTGGCGCACCCTTCCCGCGGTGCGCCACAGAATCCTTCCTTTCTGTGGCGCACCCTTCCCGCGGTGCGCCACAGAATCCTATCGCGCCCACTTACATGTGGGTCCGCCAACGCGCCTCCCTCACATCGCGAAAACGGCTAAGTCCCAAATTTTCGCGCGCTCTCGAGACGACCACCACCGCGTCCTCGCCGCCGGCAGCTCCCGCCCGCGCGCTCGACGACCACCGCACGTCCTCGCCGCCACTCCACCGCGCTCTACCTGCCCCGCCAGTGACGGCCAGGAGCACCTCCACCGCCACGCCCGCACCGCCCCTGCCCGAACCGCACACTCGGCCCCCGCGTGGCGCCGCCGACGAAGACCTCCCACCCTCGCACCTCCCTTCCCTCCACACCGGCGACGACCTCTACACCGCGCTCGACAACCTCCCCTCCCTCCCCTCCCCGAGGTGCTTCCTTTCCCCCTCCTCCCTCCCCTACCGAACTGCTGCACCCAAGGTGTTTGTAGAAATTCCCCTACCGAACTGCTGTTAGTTGAGATGAAAAAATTGAGAAAAAAAAAATGTTAGTGCATGCAGTAGATGTTTAGGTTAGTGCTAGGTGCTTGATATATGTTGTTATATGGAAAAATGCAGTAGATGTTTAGGTTAGTGCATAGTTGCTAGTTCTAGGTTAGTGCATAGTTGCTTGCTGTTAGTGCTAGGTTAGTGCTAGTGCTAGGTTAGTGCTAGTGCTAGGTTAGTGCTAGTGCTATTGGTATTTTTTTTGTTGCTTGCTACTGCCACTATATTGCTTGCTTGCTCTAGTTGCTTGCTGCATAGTTGCTAATGCTCTAGTTGCTTGATGCATAGTTGCTAATGCTTTTCTTGTAAAAAAATTGCTACTGCCACTATGTTAATTGCTATGGTGTACTACTGCCACTATGTTAATTGCTAAATCATGGTTTTGTTAATTTATTGCAGCGCCACGAGGAGCACCTCCACCACGCCGATCTCGGACCCGAGCCTCCCTTCCCTACCCGAGGTAGTTCCTCTCTCCCTCGATGTGGATGTGGATGTGGTGATGTATATGTGCATGAGGATATGTGTCCACGACCATCGTGTCATGGTTGTTGTGCTCCGACCATCGTGTCGTGGAGATTGTTGTGGTTGTTTGTGCTCCGACCATCGTGTCGTGGAGATGCCGGCCGGAGATGTGGATTTTTTGTGAAATGCTTGCAGGTACCCCGAGAGGCCCTTGAGATTGCCGGAACGTTGATTAACTTCCGTTCCGGCAAATTCGGGTACTCCATATGTCCCTTCTACGCCCTCCATCACCTTAAAGGGTTTGTCCGGGATGCTGAGAAATTGAAGTTGCCATCTAGCCTCCAAGAATGGACCAAATGTGCGGGGGCGATCACAGATGCCGATCTTAGAGAAGACTTCCATCGCATCCAGGTGCAGTTATCACGAATCATCGTCGAAGATGTCACCAATCATCGGGGGTCCTTACACAACATCAGAGGTAGCAATAAGTGCTTCTTTGTTTTCTTTATTATAGACTTGTCCACTTAGATTTGTATTATTAATCAATCTATTTATATCCCAATCCATCTACAGGGTTGCCTAAGAGGGAGATCGAAGAAATCCTAGAGGCTCAGTTGGACACCAGGACATGGACGACGAAAGAGGGCTGCAAACCGTTACCGGCACCGACAAAGAAGAAGGATCCATGATCGTCCTCCCCGCTCTTCCTCACCATCATCACGGATCATAGTTAGGCGGTGTGACCTATTCCTTTGTAATGTGTAAAACGATGTTAAAAATTCGGCACTTGTAATTATTGTGTGACACGATGAACTTTTGGATCGTACTTGTGTAAAAATTGTGTATCTCGGGCTCTAAGTAATGTGATATACCTGTATTTTCTGTTTCCTGTAATATACCTGTATTTTCTGTAATATACCTGTATTTTCTGTAATATACATGTATTTTCTGTAATATACCGGTATTTGTACAGCAGAAAACTGAAAATATATTTAAATTTTTCTGTGGCGCATCTCTTGATTTTTCTGTGGCGCATATATTTCTGTGGCGCACTGGCGGCCGATGCGCCACAGAAATATTTCTGTGGCGCACCTTTGCTGGTGCGCCACAGAATGTTGATATTTCTGTGGCGCACTTCGGAGATGCGCCACAGAATTATATTTTAGTGGCGAGACTTCTGTGGCGCATCCCCCCATTTCCTGGATGCGCCACAGAAAGCCAATAATGGTGCGCCACTAATGACCATTTCCCTAGTAGTGTTTGTTCCTTGTCGTGATGCCTCCATAAATATTATCATGTCCTTTTTGTCATAGCTAAATTGGGTTTGTGTCATGATCTTGTCAATTGCCTAGTTGTAATTCGTTCACCCATCACATGCATATTTTATTTACTTGAGAGACTCCACTAGTGAACCCATGGACCCCGTTCCATCTTTTTACATTGTTTACAACCTTATTTACTTGCTTTTAATTATCATTACTTCTCTGGTCACTTTTAATATTTCATCATACAATTAACCGCTTTGTTTTCTGCGAGACCGAAAAGATTGACAACCTTTCTGTCGTTGGGGGCAAAGTATTTTGGTTGAGTGTGTACAGGTCCATGTCTGTTGAAGGTCAAGCGCCAGAGATCTTCAACATTCACTTCGTTGTTGATTTCAAAGTCCTCCTGGTTCGTTAAATGAGGGAAAACTGCTACTAGCTGCAATTCCGCCTTCGCTTGGGGCACCACCCAACTTATTTTAATACAGCAGCAAGCTCTTTTCTGGCGCCGTTGCCGGGGACTTTGGAGCTACAGCAAGGTGAGTCTCATACTCTCAATCTCTTTACTTTGTTTTTGTCTTGCTTGCTTTATATCTCGTTTAGTTTATTTTCCTGTCTCAAAATTTTAAAACCCAAAAAAATTAGTGTAGTCTTTAATTTTGTCCTGTTATTTTATCCTGTCTTTATGTCTAGCTTTACCACTCTTGATATGCCTCTCTTAGCCGATTTCTTTACCTTCAAACAAAAGGGAGAAGAAAGTTTTAAAAATGCTTGGGATAGAATTTCAGAATTACATCAAAAGATCCAACCCATGCTTGCTATGTGTGTTTTACTGAGATGCTTTTATTATGGACTATCTGATGCATGCAAGCATGTTTTGGATGTCATTACTGGAGGAAACTTTCTTGAAATTGATTAATTAGAATCCCTAAGAATTATAAAAGGCTTAGTTGTTTTTCCCACCAATGAGAAAACTAATGGAATACATGGTAGATTAGATAAAATAGAAAATATTTTATGTAATCTAAATTTAAATGGAATAGAGGTGAGCTCTAAAGATTATCAAATCCTTGAAATAAATGGAGATTGGGAACCGTATATCCCTATTGAAATAAATGATCAAAGGTTCCTTGCTTATTGTGATATTGGTTCTATGATGTCAACTATGCCTAAAATAGCTTTCGATGCTATGAATTTTGCAGACTTATTTGATTACCCTTTTTGTCACTCTCATTCTGACGGTAGCTCTTCAAAAATTTATAAAAGAGTTAATAAAGTCCTTGTCACTTTTAAACATAAGACTGCTTTGGTTGATTTCTTGGTTCTTGAGTCAAAGGCTCAAGCTAATATTGTTCTTGGAAGATCTTTCCTTCGTTCCGTGGGAGCTTTTATTGATGTTAAAAAGGGCTGCATACTTTTTTGTTTTCCCATTAGGGGCAGGTTCTCCTTTCCCCTCAAAGCGAAATAAGTGCTTATTGAAGGAAAAGTTGCAATGGATTTCGGAAAAACTTGATATTTGGCATTGCTCCTAGCTAAAAGGCGTTAAAGAAAAGCGCTTGTTGGGAGGCAACCATCTTTTATTTTCAGTTTTATTTTTGATTTTCTTGAGTCATGAAGTTATTACCTATGTAGCAACTTCATTGTATCTTTTTCTTTTGGTTTTTGTGCCAAGTTTAGCCTCTAATGCATTGAAAGTGTGAGGTATTGTGTTGCTGTCCAAAAACAGATTTTGTGCGCCTATTGCACGAAAATCCTAAAATCGCCAGCATTTTATCTTTTTCTGATAATTGTTGATAGCAATCCTGATGCTTTTATATATCTTTTGTTAGCTCTAATTTTTTCGATTTGAGCTGCAGAAGTGCCTCGAAAAATTCGATATTTATAGACTATTCAGATTTTGACAGATTCTGCTTTTTTTTGCATTTGTCTCTTTACCATCGTCATATGTGATACTCTAGGGGTAGGGTGCCACACCCACATTGAGGCTTAGTAAACAGTAGCTAATGTTTAATGAAGTTGTTTTTCAATTTGTCATGAGTTGAACACATGTGCATTTTAATTTATGAGCACTAACCCTCTAATCAAATTATGAGAAGTTTTGTGTGAAGGGAGTTTTTAAGTTCCAAAGGAGAGGAATATGAAGAAATCGAGGATGGATCAAAGCTCAAGCTTGGGGATGCCCCCATGGCACCCCCTCTGAATATCAAGAACTATCAAGAGTCGAAGCTTGGGGATGCCCAAGGCATCCCCTCATCTTCATCGACTATCATAAGATCGTCTTCGTTGAACTTCGTTTTTATCACTTTACATATTATGTGCTATGCTTGGAGCATCTTTTTACTTTCAGTTTTGTTAGTTTGTTTGCTAGTCATATCTTTGTTGGGTCCTAGCTTTATTTGTGTGGGAGAGAGACACGCTCCGCTTTTTCGTTTGAATACTCCTTTGCTTCGCTTAAATCTTTTTGAGTATTCTTAGCTACTGTCTGTTTTCTAGTAAGCTCTCACTTTTAGCTTTTATCTTGTTTAGAGCTGCTAGTTGTTACGTTAAACTCTCTTGTTCTTCACTTATACTTGTTGGAGAGTTGTTGTTGAAAAATTGTTTGAATTGTCAATGCGACAAAATGCTGTTTGTGTGATGATAGAATAAAATGAAAAGCCTGCATAGTTTTGTAGATCATGGTGTGGATACTTGATGCTTCTCAATTGTTTTGAGATGTTAAGTTGAATACTTAAACTTGCTGGTTATTTGAGTGGAATTGATTAGTAAAGAAATATGGTTGAAAGGTTGAAATTGTGTGGTTTTTCACAGTTGTTAATTCATAATGCTAATTCTTCCATCAAAAGAATTGTTTGGTCAACAAGGGAGACGGTGTAGAGTTTTTATGGTTATGACCGGTAAATGTCTTATGTTGTTCTGTTACCGGTTATTGTTAGATGTTTGCTTCAAACACTTTTTTGCTAAGCCTAAAAATTTGTACTGAGTGTATGGTTCACTCGTGCATCCAATCCCCAAAGCCAAACTTTCTTGCCAGCTGAGTCCACCATATCTACCTATGCATGGTATTTCCTACCATTCCAAGTAAATTTGTCATGTGCTACCTTTAAAAATTCAAAATACTTCTTCTTTGTGCCTCTGTTTTTAAGCTCATGAGGGAGCAGTAGAGAGCTAGATATAACTTGTGACAAGCGAGGTCATTTCCCCCCTTTCACCCGGTGTTGATGGATTACGTCTTCACTTGAATCAACCCGAGAGCAGCTTAAGAAAAATATAAATATAACTCACCAATTCTCTTCCGCGCAATGCAAATCTGAGAAATCAGCCCAAACATTGGACAGTGGTGAAAACAAGGAGAAAGAGGAGCGTACTCGCTCTTCTAAGAACCAGCTGCTCTCACAAGTCNTGGTGGTAGCAAGTAGGAGATCGAATCTCACCCTCGAAGAAAACCGAGCGTGTTTTGTCAAGGCAGGGGTTGGCTAGTCGATCCCCGCAACTAGACTTGTCTAGTCGCGAGGAGATGTATTATCCGATGCGTCGCACGAGCAACGCCTCCGAGAGATCCACATGTACGGCTCGATGAAGACTCCATGTTCTTGATCCCGCAAGAGTTGATGGAGAGGCTTGCGAGATCAACAGCACGACGACGGTGGTGTCGTGGATATGGTGTAGATCCGACAGGGCTTCGCCAAGCGTCTGCGGAGGAGGAGGAGTGCGGCTAGGGAGCAGGGGGCGGCGGCGACAGGGAGCAGGGTGCGCTGCCCCCATTGCCCTGCGCCTCCTTATATAGGAGGCCAGGAGGTGGGGTGCGGCCCCTTGCCCTAGGGCCGGCCGGCTTGGGTGGCTTGGCCCCTAAGCAAGCCCTAGGGTTTTGGGGTGCCTCCCCTTTGGGCCCCTTTAGCCCTAGCCGCATGGGCCTAGGAGGCTGCTGCGGCTGGCCCATGAGGCCACTGCACCACCCCTATGGTCCATGTGGGCTCCATACTACTGTGGGCCTGATACGTCTCAAACGTATCTATAATTTTTGAGTGATCCATGCTAGTTTTGTGATATCGTCACATGTTTTTACTATCATTTATATCATTTTTATGCATTTTGTCGGACTAACCTATTGACAAGATGCCAAGTGCCAGTTCCCTGTTTTTGCTGTCCTTTTTGTTTCAGAAATTTACTTCTGGAAATATTCTCGGAATTGGACGAAAATTTACGGGGAATTTTTATTTGCCACGACGATGTACTAGTCCGAAGGAGAGCCGGAGGGCAGTCCCACAGGGCAGAGGCGCCCCCCTGCCGCGGCCTGGGGGTCACCCGCGGGTGGGGCCCGCCCCTGCCCGTGGGACCTCACCTCGGCCCCCTCCGATGCCTATAAATTGCCTTTTACCCTAAAAACATCGGGGCGGCCATTATTTTCCAGAAACTCGACCCCGACGCGCCGTCATCGAAAACCCTAGTTCGGGGTCCAATCTGAGGCTGATCCCGGCACTCTGCCGGAGGGGAGATCGATCCCGGAGGGCTCTTCATCGTCATGCCTTCCTCCGGGATGATTTGTGAGTAGTCTCACCTTGGACTACGGGTCCATGGCAGTAGCTAGTTGGTAGTCTCTCTCTCTTGTGCTTCATGTCTTATGATCTTGTGAGCTGCCTAACATGATCAAGATCGATTATTGTAATGCTATGTGATGTGTTTGCTGGGATCCGATGGATTATGAAGTTATGTTCAGATTGTGCATGATTCTTATATGAGTAATTTATGTTCTTGCATGCTCTCCGATGTGCATAGTTACTTTGGCCAAGTGATTGTGTGTATCTCCAAGAGAGGGTATTTATGCTAGATAGTGGGTTCATGCCCCCTTTTGTTCCTGGGCACGAGTGACAGAAACGTCTAAGGGCGAGGGTGTGCTGTTGCTACTAAGGGTAAAACAACAGTGTTAATGTTTCTTTTGATATAGTATTGCTTACTTCATGCACTTTACTTAATGCAATTGTCTGTTGCTTGCAACTTAATACCGTTGGGTGACAGGCTGGATAGCGATCCCACGGTGGACTTTTTAGACAAAGACGCAGTTGGACTCAACGGTCTTTGTTCCTTGTCGTGATGCCTCCATAAATATTAGCATGTCCTTTTTGTCATAGCTAAATTGGGTTTGTGTCATGATCTTGTCAATTGCCTAGCTGTAATTCGTTCACCCATCACATGCATATTTTATTTACTTGAGAGACTCCACTAGTGAACCCATGGCCCCCGGTCCATCTTTTTACATTGTTTACAACCTCATTTACTTGCTTTTAATCATCATTACTCCTCTGGTCACCTTTTATATTTCATCTATTTCATCATACAATTAACCGCTTTGTTTTATGCGAGACCGGAAAGATTGACAACCTTTCCGCCGTTGGGGGCAAAGTATTTTGGTTGAGTGTGTGCAGGTCCACGTCTGTTGAAGGTCAAGCGCCAGAGATTTTCAACATTCACCTCGTTGTTGATTTCAAAGTCCTACTGGTTCGATAAACCTCGGTTCATTAAACGAGGGAAAACTGCTACTAGCTGCAATTCCGCCTTCGCTTGGGGCACCACCCAACTTATTTTAATACAGCAGCAAGCTCTTTTCTGGCACCGTTGCCGGGGACTTTGGAGCTACAGCAAGGGGAGTCTCATACTATCAATCTCTTTACTTTGTTTTTGTCTTGCTTGCTTTATATCTCGTTTAGTTTATTTTCCTGTTTCAAAATTTTAAAACCCCAAAAAAATTAGTGTAGTCTTTATTCCTGTCTTGTTATTTTATCTTATCGTTATGTCTTCTACTGAAAACACCAAGTTGTGTGACTTTACTAGCACTAATAACAATGATTTCATATGCTCTCCAATTGCTCCACACGCTACTAGAGCGGAATCTTATGAAATTAAACCTGCCTTGCTAAATCTTGTTATGAAAAAGCAAATTTTCCGGTGCTAGTACTGATGATGCCGCCTCTCATTTAAATAACTTTTTGAGTTATGTGATATGCAAAAGTATAAAGAGGTAGAAAGTGACATCATAAAACTGAAACTTTTCCCTTTCTCTTTGAGAGGGAGAGCAAAAGAATGGTTATTGTCTTTGCCTAAAAATAGCATTGATTCTTGGATTAAATGCAAAGATGCTTTTATTAGAAAATATTATCCACCTGCTAAAATCATACAACTAAGGAGTAACATTATGAACTTTAGACAATTTGATAATGAACATGTTGCTCAAGCTTGGGAGAGAATGAAATCTATGGTTAAGAATTGTCCCACGCATGGATTAACTATGTGGATGGTTATCCAAACTTTTTATGCAGGTTTGAATTTTTCTTCAAGGAACCTTTTGGACTCGGCCGCGGGAGGCACCTTCATGTCCACAACATTAGGTGCAGCAACTAAACTCTTGGATGATATGATGACAAATTATTCACAATGGCACATCGAACGAGCTCCAAGTGGTAAGAAGGTAAATTCTGTCGAGGAAATCTCCTCTTTGAGTGATAAGGTTGATATGATTATGTCTATGCTTGCTACCAATCAGTCTAATATTGATCCTAATAATGTTCCACTTGCTTCATTAATTGCCCAAGAAAAGGATCAAGTTGATGTTAATTTCTTAATAGAAACAACTTCAACAATAATGCTTATCGAAATAATTTTGGTAGTAACAACTATAAGCCTTATCCTCCCAATAATGGCAACTTTTATGGTAAAACCTATGATCAAGGAATTAGTAATAGTATATTGGATGAAATAGAGAGGTCTACCAAAAAATTCATGCATGAACAATACGAACAAAATAAAATTTTCTCTAGGCAGATGAATGAGAATTCTTTTATATTAAAAAATATAAATGATCAACTTGGTGAGTTAAATAAAGAAATCTCTAAGCTTCAAACAAGGCTTGTTAATACTGAAGCTTGCATTTCAAACATATCCCAAACTCAAGCTACTTTGATTAACCGAATGGCTGCCAAACCTGAGTTAGTTGCTCCTACTGAAACTGATGCCTTTGCTGTCCTTAAGACTGCTGATACTCCTATTGCCTCGACTAATATTGATGGAGATTACAAAGCTTTGAATAGATATGAGTGTCCTAATTTTTTTGATACAACTCCTAGCTTGTTTTCAAAGGATCATGGAAAACTTGAAAAACTGGATAGTCTAGTCTCTAAAGTAGACGTTCTTGCTCATGATGTTGAAATTTTGAAAATTAGAACCACTCCAAATCAAGACAAACATACTGAATTTTTAAATGCTATCTCTCTTCAAATTAATGAAAATGAAAGGTGATGGCTCTCTTGAAAGCTAGGTGGGCTAGAGAGGCTGAAGAAGCTAGAATTGCTGAAATGAATAGGAAAACTGTTAAAGTTTATACTATCCAAACCACTAAAGAGGATCCTCCTAGTTTATTTAAAGATGATGAAATTGATTTTGATAATTGCAATCTTACTGAAGTCATTAAGTTCCTACAAAAACTTGCTAAGACACCGGATGCTAGTAAAATAAATCTTGCCTTTACCAAACACATTACCGATGCTCTTATCAAGGCTAGGGAAGAAAAACAAAAGCTTGAAACCTCTATCCCTAGGAAGTTAGAAGACGGTTGGGAACCCACTATTAAGATGAAAATAAATGACTTTGATTGCAATACTTTATGTGATCTTGGTGCAAGTGTTTCTGTTATGCCTAAAAGTTTCTATAATATGCTTGATTTAAATCCTTTGGAAGAGTGCTATTTAAATGTTCATCTTGCTGATTCTTCTAAAAAGAAACCTTTGGGTAGAGTTGATGATGTCCTTATTGTTGTTAATGATAATTATGTTCCCGTTGATTTTATTGTTATGGATGTTGAGTGCAATGCTTCTTGTCCTATTATTTTGGGAAGACCGTTTTTGAGAACTGTTGGTGCTATTATTGATATGAAAGAGGGAAATATAAGGTTTCAGTTCCCCCTTAAAAAAAGGATGGAACACTTCCCTAGAAAGACAAAGAAGTTTCCTTTTGAATCAATCATAAGGTCAAGCCATGCTCTTGATGTTGCAAAGGCCTCCAAAAACTTGATAATTGGCATTACGCCTAGCTAAAAGGTGTTAAAGAAAAGCACTTGTTGGGAGGCAACCCATCTTTTATTTTCAGTTTGCTTTTTGCTTTTCTTGAGTCATGAAGTTATTACCTCTGTAGCAACTTCATTGTATCTTTTTCTTTTGGTTTTTTATGCCAAGTTTAGCCTCTAATGCATTGAAAGTGCAGGTATTGTGTTGCTGTCCAAAAACAGATTATGTGCGCCTGTTGCACCAAACTACTAAAATCGCCAGAATTTTATCTTTTCTGATAATTTTTGACAGAAATCCTGATGCTTTATCTATCTTTCGTTAGTTTTAAATTTTTTGATTTGAGCTGCAGAAGTGCCTCTAAAAATTCGATCTTTACAGACTGTTCAGATTTTGACAGATTCTGCTTTTATTTTGCATTTGTCTCATTACCATCGTGATATGTGATACTCTAGGGGTAGAGTGCCACATTGAGGCTTAGTAAACAGTAGCTAATGTTTAATGAAGTTGGTTTGCAATTTGTCATGAGTTGAACACATGTGCATTTTAATTTATGAGCACTAACCCTCTAATCAAATTATGAGAAGTTTTGTGTGAAGGGAGTTTTTAAGTTCCAAAGTAGAGGAATATGAAGAAATCGAGGATGGATCAGAGCTCAAGCTTGGGGATGCCCCCATGGCACCCCCTCTGAATATCAAGAACTATCAAGAGTCAAAGCTTTGGGATGCCCAAGGCATCCCCTCATCTTCATCGACTATCATAAGGTCGTCTTCGTTGAACTTCGTTTTTATCACTTTACATATTATGCGCTATGCTTGGAGCATCTTTTTACTTTCAGTTTTGTTTGTTTGTTTGCTAGTCATATCTTTGTTGGATCCTAGCTTTATTTGTGTGGGAGAGAGACACGCTCCGCTTTTTCGTTTGAATACTCCTTTGCTTCGCTTATATCTTTTTGAGTATTCTTAGCTACTGTCTGTTTTCTAGTAAGCTCTCGCTTTTAGATTTTATCTTGTTTAGAGCTGCTAGTTGTTAAGTTAAACTCTCTTGTTCTTCACTTATACTTGTTGGAGAGTTGTTGTTGAAAAATTGCTTGAATTGTCAATGCGACAAAATGCTGTTTGTGTGATGATAGAATAAAATGAAAAGCCTGCATAGTTTTGTAGATCATGGTGTGGATACTTGATGCTTCTCAATTGTTTTGAGATTTTAAGTTGAATGCTTAAACTTGCTGGTTATTTGAGTGGAATTGATTAGTAAAGAATATGGTTGAAAGCTTGAAATTGTGTGGTTTTTCACAGTCGTTAATTCATAGTGCTAATCTTTCCATCAAAAGAATTGTTTGGTCAACAAGGGAGATGGTGTAGAGTTTTTATGGTCATGACCGGTAAATGTCTTATGTTGTTCTGTTATCGGTTATTGTTAGATGTTTGCTTCAAACACCTTTTTTTGCTAAGCCTAAAAATTCGTACTGAGTGTATGGTTCACTCATGCATCCAATCCCCAGAGCCAAACTTTCTTGCCAGCTGAGTCCACCATATCTACCTATGTATGGTATTTCCTACCATTCCAAGTAAATTTGTCATTTGCTACCTTTAAAAATTCAAAAGACTTCTTCTTTGTGCCTCTGTTTTTAAGCTCATGAGGGAGCAGTAGAGAGCTAGATATAACTTGTGACAAGCGAGGTCATTCCCCCCTTTCACCCGGTGTTGATGGATTACGTCTTCACTTGAATCAACCCGAGAGCAGCTTAAGCAAAAATATAAATATAACTCACAATTCTCCTCCGCGCAATGCAAATCTGAGAAATCAGCCCAAACATTGGACAGTGCTGAAACCAAGGAGAAAGAAGAGCGTACTCGCTCTTCTAAGAACCAGCTGCTCTCACAAGTCTAAAAACCTTGCTTGTCATGAGGGACTAGATAGTTTCTCTGTTGTGAAGTCGTTGACGAAAGCATGCATACCTCAAAATCATTTTACTTCTGTTTTAAAAACCAAAAAGCTCTAGCACATGACTAATCCTTGCTTCCCTCTGCGAAGGGCCTTTCTTTTACTTTTAATGTTGAGTCAGTTTTCCCTTTTTCCTTCTATCTCCACAAAAGCAAACATCTAGCATTGACCCTGGGCATCGTTGAGCATATTACATTATCAAGATTAAACATGAATCTTTATATTGACTTTATCTATAAGACAAGCCGTTGGAAGTTGAAACTCTTTGCTAATGCTTACATCTTCCTTTGTGTTGATTCTCAAACACTTTTGTCATGGAATTATTATCCTTGTGAATTAGTCAAATATGTTGATCACATTGTTTTCATGTCTTTAACATACTATTTATGAAAGGTTTTGCTTGGATGATTCAACTTGTTTATTCATTGCTTTCTTGATATCAATTATAGACAATTGTTTTGTATCTCTTCATTCACATCCTTTGATTTGCATAACTATCTTGATCAAGATTGTGTTGGTTGCATGTCTCATCAAAAATTATTTGTTATCACTTACCCCTGCCCGTGGGGCACCTCCTCGGCCCCCTCCGACGCCTATAAATTGCTATCTGACCTAAAAACATCGGGGCGGCCATTATTTTCCAGAAACTCGACCCCGACGCGTCGTCACCGAAAACCCTAGTTCGGGGTCCAATCTTAGGCTGATCCCGGCACTCTGCCGGAGGGGAGATCGATCCCGGAGGGCTCTTCATCGTCATGCCTTCCTCCGGGATGATTTGTGAGTAGTCTCACCTTGGACCACGGGTCCATGGCAGTAGCTAGTTGGTAGTCTCTCTCTCTTGTGCTTCATGTCTTATGATCTTGTGAGCTGCCTAACATGATCAAGATCGATTATTGTAATGCTATGTGATGTGTTTGCTGGGATCCGATGGATTATGAAGTTATGTTCAGATTGTGCATGATTCTTATATGAGTAATTTATGTTCTTGCATGCTCTCCGATGTGCATAGTTACTTTGGCCAAGTGATTGTGTGTATCTCCAAGATAGGGTATTTATGCTAGATAGTGGGTTCATGCCCCCTTTTGTTCCTGGGCACGAGTGACAGAAACGTCTAAGGGCGAGGGTGTGCTGTTGCTACTAAGGGTAAAACAACGGTGTTAATGTCTCTTTTGATATTAGTATTGCTTACTTCATGCACTTTACTTAATGCAATTGTCTGTTGCTTGCAACTTAATACCGTTGGGTGATAGGCTGGATAGCGATCCCACGGTGGACTTTTTAGACAAAGACGCAGTTTGACTCAACGGTCTTTGTTTCTTGTCGTGATGCCTCCATAAATATTATCATGTCCTTTTTGTCATAGCTAAATTGGGTTTGTGTCATGATCTTGTCAATTGCCTAGCTGTAATTCGTTCACCCATCACATGCATATTTTATTTACTTGAGAGACTCCACTAGTGAACCCATGGCCCCCGGTCCATCTTTTTACATTGTTTACAACCTCATTTACTTGCTTTTAATCATCATTACTCCTCTGGTCACTTTTCGTATTTCATCTATTTCATCATACAATTAACCGCTTTGTTTTCTGCGAGACCGGAAAGATTGACAACCTTTCCGCCGTTGGGGGCAAAATATTTTGGGTGACTGTGTACAGGTCCACGTCTGTTGAAGGTCAAGCGCCAGAGATTTTCAACATTCACCTCGTTGTTGATTTCAAAGTCCTACTGGTTCGATAAACCTCGGTTCGTTAAACGAGGGAAAACTGCTACTAGCTGCAATTCCGCCTTCGCTTGGGGCACCACCCAACTTATTTTAATACAGCAGCAGGGCCCCACTTCTAGACTCCTCTAGAACCTTCTAGAATATTCCGGTACTCTGCCGGAAAATTTACGGACTTTTCTGATACCTCCGGAAACCACTTTCCTTATATGAATCTTATTCTCCGGACTCTTCCGGAACTCCTCGTGATGTCCGGGATCCCATCCGAGACTCCGAATCAATATTCATTTACACCATCATTTATCTCGAGCCCTAACTACATCGAACGTTAAGTGTGTGACCCTGCGGGTTCGTGAATATGTCATATTAATAGCGGGACCGGGATGCCCATATTAATTCCTACATATTCAACGAAGTACTTTACCGGTTGAACCACTATGTCCGGGATTCAATTAATCCATATACGATTCCTTTTGTTTCACGATATCTTACTTGTCCGAGACTTAATCACTCATATCTCCATATCCGATTAATCTCGTTCCTGACAAGTTCTCTTTACTCGTTCCCATAGGATAGGATCCGCTATGACTAGCTACTTAGTCATATGCTTGCAAGCGTTTGGATGCTATGCTACCGAGAGGGCCCAGAGAAATCTATCCAACGGTTGGACGAACAAATTCCAGTCTTGATTCATGCGACCCAACAACCTACCATCGGAGATAGCTGAAAAAACACCTTTATAATCACCCAGTTATGAAGTGACGTTTGGTGTCCACAAAGTATTCTTTCGGTAAGTGGGAGTAACATAATATCATGGTATAAGGAAACTATATTTAACATCTACTAAATCTGGGTCTGTCCATTATATCATCCCCATGATATAACTCCGTTTATCAAGTGATTCATTAACCCTTGGTTAGGAAACTTCTAACCAACACTTGATCAAACAAACTAGTTATTAGAGGCTTACTAGGGACACTTAACCGTTTATATTCCACACACATGTATTTGTTTCCGATTAATACAATTCCAGCATGGATAATAAACATTTATCATGAACAGGAAATATGATAAATAATAAACTTTATTATTGCCTCTTGGGCATATTTCCAACAATATCAACATGGGATCTAGTTTTGAAGATCTCGACGAGAGGATCTCAAATATGAAAACCATTCGTAATTTGGATTAGCGGATCTAAAGATATTTTATTAAAAAAACGAATCTCGAAAATAAATGCACGTACAGTGTGAGAAACAAAAATCCCACAAAAACTCTCTGCTGCTGCCACGTGGCGCTCAGAAGCTAGTAAAGTTCCCTTTAAAAATGGAACCCTTCCTTTTTATAGTTGTACTCTTACGGCCCGCTGCTATGCCATGCGTGTGATGGGCTGAATCCTCCTGCTACGAGGGCTGTCTGCACGGCGCGGCGCTTTCGTCTGGGCCGTGTCTCAACGGAACGGGGTTATTTTTTTTCGGTCCCCAACCTCCGGCCCGGATACCCAAAGTCCCAAATCGGTCGTCGGATCGGGGGGCTCCTATGTCCCGCGGCGCGCGGAGATAGCGCAGCGCCGCGCACCCCCAGCAGGGAAACGGGCCGGCCCAAAATGCGCAGATACTCGTTTTTTTACTTTTCGGTTTTATTTTCTGTTTTCTTTTCTGTTTTTATACTAACAAGAAAATGTCTTTATATTTGTGGGAAAAATAACAAAATCATTTTAATAAAAATTATTTAAATATGTAGAAGATAGATGAAATATATCTATTTTATTTGAACTATTTCACACATGCAAAATTATGTTATTTGAACGAATATTTCAAATATATTAACTTTTTTATGTTATTTTAACTATTGTTTAATAATTTTTTTTATCTTATTTGAACCGTTTTAAAAAATGAACAATTATGCTATTTGAACGCTTTTTTCAATAAGAACATTTATCTCATTTGAACGATTTTTTAAACATGAACAATTATGTTATTTGAACCAATTTTTAATAAAACATTTATCTTGTTTGAACGATATTTAAAGCATGAACAACTATGTTATTTAAACGATTTTTTCAAAAATAATTTTTTATGTTGTTTGAACGCTTTTTCAATAAGAACATTTATCTCATTTGAACGAATTTCAAAACATGAACAATTATGTTATTTGAAAGATTTTTTAAAATATAAATT
The DNA here is from genome assembly GCA_012064385.1 of Puccinellia tenuiflora. Lineage (NCBI taxonomy): Eukaryota > Viridiplantae > Streptophyta > Magnoliopsida > Poales > Poaceae > Puccinellia > Puccinellia tenuiflora. Next base: position 106,254 of record QRDG01001501.1, on the reverse strand, counting down.
TTATGTTATTTGAATGATTTTTCAAAAATAAACATTTTTGTGTTGTTATTTTTTATTAAGAACATTTATGTTATTTGAACAAGAAAACTATTATCCATATTTTTTCCACAACATAAATATTTATTTGAAATAAAACTAAAAATTACAAAATAAAAAAATAGAAAAACGAAAAATAAACTTAATAAAGAAAGGAAAAAAAGAAAAGAAGAAGAAAAAGAAAAGAAAAACGAAAAAGAAACAGAAACAGAAAAAAACAGATAAAAAACTAACTAGTGGAGCCGTTACTGGGCCGGCCCATTAGCGCGTAGGAGGGTACGCGGAGCATAGGGATTACCGTCGGATCGGCCGAACCGCACAGCACGCACGCGCGCGAGCACGTTCGTGCCCACGGCAAGTCAGGCGAGGCGCATGACAGGTAGGGCCAAGCGAGGCAAACCCTAGATCCAGAGCCGCGGACACACACCGCGCCTTATCTCTCCACTCCCCGGGGAGCTGCGCCCGCGGCCGCCGCGGCGATCCTCCCCCCCTCTCCTCGCCGCGCACGAAGCGCAGCGCTCGCCTGAGGTTTGCCGCTTCCGCAGCCGGGACCCTGCCGCACCGGCCGTGAATCGTCTCCTGGTAATCACACCTACCTGGCCTGCTTTAAAAGGATGGATTGGTCCTTCGAATCTGCTATCGATATATACCGCCTGCTTGCAGTGTGTCACGATTAGTGCGGAAACCAGGCCAATTCGAACGATTTCGTCTCCTACGACTCGTCGCTTCCTGCTCTGTACCTCATTTGCGTTTCATGTTCTGGAGTGGCGTTTCTGTATGGCGATTTTCCTTGCTTCGACTTGCTCGAATGCCACCCCATGTTCTGAGTTGTGACTTAGCCGGGAGTATGGTTCTGGCCACAACTTTCTGATTTGCTCTGCCCTGAATTGAAATAGTTTGTTATGATGACTCTTGAATTGCACAAGCTCTTGCTTTATGAAGTTATTAGGAACAACAACCGAACTAGTTTGCTTAATTATGCCTTATATATGTGCACGCCTTTTCGGCAACTAGACTCTTACTTCTAGACCACCCACCAATTTGATCATGCCTGAACACATCGGCTCAGTTAAGTTGCCCTTTTGTCTCCCCACAAAAAGAAAAGAAAATCACCTGTTGAACATTTATATTGCCTAATTGGGCTGAGTTCCACAGCCACAGGTGCATCATTTACACCCCTGCAACATTTTCTCGAATGCTCCGTCTATGAGTTTTCCAGCAGACTGTCTGGTTTTTTAAAGCTCATTGCGTTCATGTTCTGGAGTGGCGTTTTGGTTTGCTTGGCGCTTCTGTACGGCGATTTCATTGCTTCGCCTTGCTCGAATGCCGCCCATGTTTTGGGTTGTGACTTAGTTATGAGTAAGGTTCTGGCAACAACTTTGTGATCTGCGTTATGCCTTTTGAATTGCACAAGCTCTTACTTTATGAAGTTATGAAACAACAGCTGAACTAGTTTTCTTAATTAAGCCTTATATATGTGCACGCCTTTTCGACCCTTAGCCCCTTACTTCTAGGCCACCCACCAATTTGATCATACCTGAACACATGGGGTCAGTTAAGTTGCCCTTTTGTCTCCCCACAAAAAGAAAAGAAAATCACCTTTTGAACATTTATTGTCTAAACGGGCTGAGTTCTAGAGTCACAGGTACACCATTTACACCCCTGCAACGTTTTCTCATATTGTCCTTGTATGAGTTTTTTTTTCGAGAAAACGCAAAAGACTTGCGTTTCTTTTCATTGAACAGATTGGGTTTCCTTGTATGAGTTTTCTCGCAGAATATTTGATTGTCTGATTTTTAAAGCCTCGAAGTCAGTTGTTTCGATGGAATGGTATCCTGTATTCTTGAAAATGCTCAAACAACCAACTAGGCAACTACTAGTACTACGCAAAGTTACCTCTCTGGCTGAATAAACTGATTTGATTACTGAAATTATGTTCAACTTATTTCAATTGCCTAATTTCTGTATTTATTTCATCTTGTTAGGAAGCAGACACTCATGGGGAAGGGACAAATTGTGGCTGTTCTCCAGATAGGTGGGGAATTCAGCACTGATGCCGATGGGCATATGTCATATTCTGGTGGAGAGGCACATGCGATGCTCGTCAAAAGTGACTGGACTTTTAGTGCATTTAAGCACGAGATATCTTCGACACTTAACAATATCAAAGTTGACCAGTTCTTGTTCAAGTATTTCCTTCCAAAGAATAATAGAACCTTGATTTCTATTTCCAATGACAAGGACCTGCATCGCATGGTTGAATTCCATGCTGAGTCGGAGACAACGTACATTTATGTCATAAAGAAGGTCGAAAACAGGTACGGTACCTCTCTGTCTCTGTCTGAACATCAATTGTTTTTGTCCATTGCACTTCCAAAATGACAAAAGCAATGATTTACAGGGAACTGAGCGTTGTTGCTGACTCGGGCACTCCTGTAGATGCTACTACTGATGTCCCAACGACTCCGGATGGGTCTAAGAGGCAAAAAGTGTGTGCAGCTTGGAAGGATATCATCACTGGAGTTGGCCAAGTATTTGAAGGTCCTAAGGATTTCCGTGATGCCTTGCATAAGTATGCCATTGCGCATAGGTTTCATTACAGATTTATCAAGAATGACGCATCTCGTGTTACTGCGGAATGTACTGGTGAAGATTGCCCATGGCGGATACATGCTTCCAAGTCTCCTGCCAAGAAAGATTTCATGATCAAGAAAATGTCTGAAAGCCACACCTGTGAATCTGAAACAGTCAAAAGTCATCGTTTGGCATCACAGCGATGGGTTGCTAGTGTTATAAAAGAAAAGTTACGTGATAGTCCAAACTACAGGCCAAGAGATATTGCAAATGATCTCCAACAAGAGTATGGACTGTGCCTAAACTACTCACAGGCTTGGCGTGGAAGAACAATTGCTCAGAGAGAACTTTATAGCTCACATGAGGAGGCATGCATCCAGCTACCTTTGTTTTGTGAAAGGATTAAAGATACAAATCCTGGAAGCGTGGCAACAGTAGTGACTATGGAAGATTCAAAATTCTGTTTCTTTGTTTCCTTCAGTGCATCGCTTCATGGTTTTGAGCATGGGTGCAGGCCACTCCTTTTCCTTGATGCAGTATCTCCAAAACCGAATAAGCAGTGGAAGCTACTGACTGCTTCTTCAGTTGACGGGGAAGGCGATGTGTTCCCAGTTGCATTCACTGTAGTGGATGCTGAGAACCGTGAAAATTGGCATTGGTTTCTTGAGCAACTAAAATCTTCACTGTCAGCATCTCGTGCTATAACATTCATATCTAATGGAGAAAATGGACTATGGGATGAAGTACCTGTGGTTTTCCCTGACAGTCATCATGGATACTGCGTGGACTTTCTTATTGAAGAATTTAAGATAAAATTGGACGATGCATGGACTGAAGAAGTGCGAGATGCCATGGTTGAGCTTCTTAAGAAGGCCATTTATGCATGCACAGTTGATGAGTTCAATCAGTGTCTGGAACAAATTAGAGGTGAATCTGAGAAGCTTGCCGAATGGCTTTTGGAGATCAAACCTGAGCGGTGGTCAGATGCCTTTTTCAAGGGGTCACGGTATTGTCAGTACTCATGCAATATTTCTAACACTATCGTTGACTGGATGCCCTCAAGATACGAGCTTTCAGTTGTGCAGTTGGTTGACACGATAAGATGCAAGCTCATGGAGATGATGTACACACGTAGAGAGTCTTCTAGTGAATGGACTGAGGTATTAACGCCTGCAGCTAACGAGAAATTGCAGGAAGAGGTGAGCAAAGCTGAGTCACTCAATGTTATTCCCCCAGAAAGTGATGGAGACAGCAATTTGTTCAAGGTGTGCGACGACTCGGTTAATGTTGTCAACATTGATACGTGTGACTGCACCTGCCAAAAGTGGCATGTTTCTGGGCTGCCATGCATGCATGCAATGGCAGTATTTGAGCGCACCGGGCAGTACGCCTATGACTACTGTGTGAAGTACTTCACGGCGGAATGCTACCGTTTGACTTATGCCATGTCCATAAACCCGATACCTGATGCTGTTGTGCCTGCTACCGTGTTAACCGATCCGTCGCAGCCAGCGACATACGCATTCCCGTTGCGAACTCGTCGGCGGGTTGGCAGGCCGAAAGAGAAACCGGCCGATCCGCGCATCACAATTAAGAGGGCAGTGCGCTGCAGCAGATGTAAAGGGTATGGTCACAACAAAGCGACATGCAAGATTCCTATCAGCGGTGAAGCCTTGCCATCGGCTGAGCTCGCCCTCTCCGATGTAGTAGAAAATTAAGGTGCAGGGTTGCTCTTGGTGTTCTGTGTAAGCAAAATTGCTGCTGTTTCTTTCTTTGCGTATAACCTGTAATATATGTGTTAGCTGTTGACCTGTAGCTCAAATTGCTTGGTAACCTTGTCGTATTCGCTGCTATGCTTAGGCTAAAGACATCTGGTTCGTAAATTGAACATTGTGATGGATACCACCATTTGGAAAGCTCTGGACATTCTGCTATATTCTGGTGTTCAGCCTATTCATGTATGTACCATTTCTTCTTGCTGTGTTGGCTGCCTTGTTCATCTCTTCAAATTATTTTGTTGTTAAGGGCACTTGAAATGTGCTCGGTAACTGCTCGTGTGTTTTACCCGTTATACCTGAAGGAACTTCTTTGTATCTTGTGCATCATGATCTATGGACTCGACTCTTGAGGCAGATAATGATCTATGTTGCATCATGTTGAGCCAGTAGATATCGATGCTGCAAGATGAGATGTTGTTCCACCGAATGCGCGGCTGTTCTGTACTACTCCCTCCGTTCTAAATTAGTTGTCTTCCATTTGCCAAAAAGTGGATGTATCTATATTTATAACATGTCTAGATACATCTACTTTTTGACAAATAGAAGACAACTAATTTGGAACGGAGGGAGTACCTGCTGCTGTACGTGCCGTGCTGAATAAGATGGGACATTGCAGGGCTCGCCCCAGATTTCATTTATCAAATGAAACCAAAACCAACATGGTGACAGTGCGGTTATTGCAATTCCAGGCCAACATTTGTCCAACAGAACATCTGTTACATTTTCAATCAGAGAGACGCCGCGGAGGCTTGATGACTCAGAAGTCAGAACCAGTTGGTGTTAGCCTTGAGGAAACGCCTGCGATCTTCATCGGTCTTCACTTGTCTATTCTCTGTCGTTTCATTTTGGTCATCCACACTGGTCTCCAACGTACATACACCTTCGATCATGTATACTTGTCCTAGTTAATGAGTAAACCTGTCCACCTTCGATCATCCACACGTGTCCTCTTCTCATCCATTTTGCGCGACGCGTTGCAAAAAACGCTGATGTGACGAGGGCTAACGTGGATCGCTACGGAGCAAAGCCTTGTGTCCCTCTCCTCTGGGACTCCAACTGGCGACCCCGGTCCGTCTCCTTCACAATCTGCAGTTTTTTCACAAGCACAGTTTCCACCGCTCCACCTCTGCAGTGCACTGCGGAGAGTGGAGAGTATGAGCGCGCTCCTCTCACCCAGCATGGCGCACTCCGTCGTCCGCCGCCCACGGCTCAAGTACGCGGCGCTGTCGCTGTCGCCGAGCTGCCTCCAGAAGCTGGTCGGTAAACGCTATGGCAAACCCGGCACCGCCGCCATTACCCTCCTCCTCTGCTCCCCTTTCATATTCCTGACTGGCTCTGTAATCCTACGTGCCCCTGGCCTGTGCAGCGCGTCCCGCTGGAGTTCGCGGCGCGCCTCGAGACCGGCGCCGGCGCCGGGGAGGAGGAGGAGCGGGGGGAGGTGATCGTGGTGGGCCCCGTCGGCAAGGTATGGCGCGTGGAGCTGCGCTGGCAAGAGGACGGCGCGTGCTGGCTGGGCCGCGGCTGGGCGGAGCTCGCCGACGCGCACGGCATCGGCGCCGGGTGGTCCGTCGTGCTGCGGCGCGAGCGGCGCGGGGTGGTCACCCTCAGCGCGTTCGACCCGGGCCGCTGCCTCGCGCGCCTCTGCACCCCACACGCAGGTGATCCTTTTAGGTGCATTTCACCATTCTTTTTCTGGGAAGGCCGGCCAAGATTAGTTAATCTGTACACGTACGATGAGTAAAAACTTTTTAGTTCATTTTCTTGCAACGATACGTGCCATACGTGTATGGTTGCGTAGGCTTGACGTCCAAGATCAGGCCCCGGTTCGTCAAGCTGCTCCAACCGGATGACCTGGAGAAGATGGTGAGCAAGCAACCAACCAAGCCACTCATCCTAGTTTAATTTGCTTCTCGTGTGCTCCCCCTGTCTGCTTCATGTCTGCTCTGTCTCAATGTTCTGTTCTTTTCAGAGAATGCCTGATAAGTTTGTGCAGCAGCACATGACTGAACCTGGAGGCTGCCCGAGCACTAGCAGCCAGAACGCCATGATCTTTTGCCCTCTCGGCAAGTTCTGGCGAGTCAAGCTAGATCGTCGCCAGTCGGACGTGCTGCACGGAGACGGCTGGGCGCGGTTCCTGGCGGCGCACGATCTCTCTGAAGGAAACACCCTGCTGTTCAGATATGAGGGCAACATGGTGCTCTCAGTCGAGGTGTTCCTGCGGAACGGGTGTCTCAAGGAGTACCATGGAACGCTTGCTCTGTGTACAACTGATAATGCGATGGGGCCAAGCACTAGGCTCCCGCAAAGTAAGGCGATACATTATTTCCGGAATTGAACTGTTTCATGTGGAATTCCTGCTTACTTGCATATGAATTTCCGTTTGGGACAACGACATTTGAACAGTACTTATGCTGATTATTTTGTTGTGTGATATGTAATTGTGCAGGTGGCCAGCGTCCGCCTGTAGTTGCAGCTGCCAGCAAGAGAAGGAAGAACGAGAAACAAGTGGTTTACGCAATCGCTGCAACGACCCAGCCGCAGAGGAAACCTGCTGCCATTTTGCCGAGGCACTCATTCACCAAGGAGATCACCAGAGCTTATCTCAATAGATACTTAGTGAGCACTGCATTAATTCTCTTTATATTTTGGTTTATTGGGCATGGACACTGTTGAATCACCTGAGGATCGCCTGAGCTACAGAGTATCGAAAGGGGAGATTTTTCTGGAAGGTTATCGAGCTCAGCCCGACCAGGTTCTATTTCTCTATGTTACAGGTACATATACATCTTAGTCCTGAAAACCTATAATATCTACAACCTAGTCCTTCTACACTCCCCCTCAAGATGAGGCAAAGATGTTACACAGCCTCATCTTGTCACACAACCTCATAAAGGTTACAGAATCTACACCTTTGGTCAAAATATCAGCTAGCTGATTAGAAGATTTTACATAGACTACTTGCAATACACCAGTGTCTAGATTGTCTTTAATGAAGTGCCTATCAATTCCTACATGCTTTGTTCTGTCATGATGAACAGGATTGTTCACTAGGTTGATAGCAGCTTGATTGTCACAATATAATCTCAATGGCATACCCTTAAATAGTCGTAATTCAGAAAGTAATATCTTCACCCACATCAATTCACATATGCCCTGTGCCATTGATCTAAACTCAGCTTCAGCAGTGGATCTAGCCACCACATTTTGCTTCTTACTTCTCCAACTAACAATATTACCCCCAACAAAAACACAATACCCAGAAGTGGATTTTCTATCGTCAATACTCCCAGCCCAATCAGCATCCGAAAATCCTTCCACGTTAAGATGTCCATGGTTAGAGAAAAGAATCCCTTTTCCAGGACAACCTTTAAGATATCTCAGAATTCTGGATATTGCATTCATATGACCAGTTCGGGGATCGTGCATATATCTACTAACGATGCTGACAGCATATGCAATATCAGGTCTGGTATGTGATAAATAGATTAGCCGACCCACTAACCTCTGAAATCTCATTTTATCTACTGGTTTTCCATAGTCTGCTTGTATTTTGTGATTTTGCTCTATTGGTGTAGCAGCAGGTTGACAATCCATCATTCTAGTTTCTTTCAACAGATCAAGAGCATATTTTCTTTGAGAGAGATAAATACCTTGGGTGCTATATGCTACTTCAATTCCAAGGAAATAATGGAGATGTCCCAAGTCTTTGACTTCAAAGGATCTCGCTAAATCCTTCTTCAGCTGCACCATCTCCCTTTCATCATTGCCTGTTATTATGATATCATCAACATATACAATCAGGATAACAATTCTGCCTTGATGATTCTTATAGAACAAGGTATGGTCAGCATTGCTTTGTAAGAAACCCTTGTTACAAATTTCCTTTCTAAATTTCCCAAACCAAGCTCTAGGTGACTGCTTTAGACCATATAAGGATTTTTTTTAGTTTACATACTTTCCCTTCAGTCATTCCAGTATTGAAACCTGGAGGAATTTCCATATAGACTTCCTCTTGTAAATCCCCATGAAGAAAAGCATTTTTAACATCAAGTTGGAATAATTTCCATTTCTGGTTTGCTGCTATAGAAATCAGTGTCTTAATAGTGTTCATCTTAGCTACTGGTGCAAATGTCTCATCATAATCAACCCCATATGTTTGGCTGTACCCTTTGGCCACCAGTCTAGCTTTATATCTCTCAATTTTACCATCAGGTTTATGCTTAATGGTAAAGACCCACTTACACCCTACTGCTTTCTTGCCAATGGGAAGTGTAGATAATTCCCAGGTATCATTTTTATCTAGAGCTGCCATCTCCTCTAACATGGCTGCTCTCCATTGAGGGTGCTTCTTGGCTTCCTGCCAATCATGGGGAATGGGTACAGCTGAGTCAAGTGCAGCAATAAAAGCCCTATACTGTGGTCCCACCGAGGAATATGATACATAGTTAGAAATATCATATTGAGACAAATGTGATGGCAGTTTTCCAACAGTAGAGCGAGATTGTTTCCTCTGGGCTATAGGAATATCAAGATCATCTAATGGGGCAGAAATTGTACCATCACCTGTAGAGGGACTTGAACTTGAGTCATACACTTCCGGCTGTACTTGGGCTTCAGGATTTTGGCTTGCTGTGACTTCTTCCTCCCCTTGTACTTGATCATTCTCAGTTCTCTGTCTCCGTGTGTACACCTTAAGATTTTGTGGCCACCTTGATCTTCTAGCTTGATACTCTTGCCGCTCCTCCTGAGTGTGATCTTGTTCAGCATTTGAAGTATCCTCATCTCTACCATCAGGTTCATCTCCAGTTGGAATTAATCCAATAATCGTCTTTTGTGAAGTTGCATCATTGTCTTCTCTTCTTTCATCTCCCCCTGTCCTCAAGACTCCATCTGAGCTATCATCATTGAACAAATCAGGAAACACATTAGTCAAGTCAGGAGATTCTCCATAGTAGGTTTCATTTTCCCTAAATGTAACGTCCATACTCACGAACATTCTTCTCTCTGTTGGGCACCAGCATTTATAGCCTTTCTGGGTTCCAGAATAGCCAACAAATATGCATTTCAGAGCCCTAGGATCTAGCTTTCCCACTGATGGTCTATGGTCCCTTACAAAACACACACATCCGAACACTTTAGGTGGGACTACATATGTTGTTTTTCCTGTTAAACACTCTATGGGCGTTTTGTAGTCAAGTACACGGGTTGGCATTCTATTAATAAGATATGAAGCAGTCATCACAGCATCAGCCCATAAATATTTTGGAACCTTCATGCTCATCATCAAACATCTAGTAACTTCTAAAAGGTGCCTATTTTTCCTCTCAGCCAATCCATTTTGTTCAGAAGTTCCAGGACAAGTTGTTTGGTGAAGAATCCCAAAACTTGAGAGGTATTCATCAAGGTTCTTGTTCAAATATTCAGTACCATTATCTGTGCGCAAAACTTTAACACAGGCATCATACTGGGTCATGATCAATTTATGGAAGTCTACAAAGCACTCAAAGACATCACTCTTGTGTTTCAGCACATAAACCCAGGTAGTCCTGGTGCAACAATCAATAAAAGTTACAAAGTAACGATGTCCAGTAACTGAATAGACTCCACTAGGCCCCCACACATCAGAATGTATGGTATGCATCGGCACAACACTCCTATTATCAGATAGCACATAGGAGCTCTTAACAAACTTCCCAAACTCACATGCATCACATACTAACTTAGTTTTATCAACTTTATCATACAAGCTGGGATAGAGTCTGCCCAAATTTACAAAAGATAGATGCCCTAGGCGGCGATGCAGCATTAAAAACTCATCTGTAGATGACCAAGGTAGACTTGCAGCGGCTGCATATGGTAGATTGTCTAGGTAGTACAAGCCTTCACGTACAGTCCCTGTCCCAAGCCGCCTTCCAGTCCCAAGCTCCTGAAATATGCACCCAAATGGGAGGAAAATGGCAGCACAATTTAACTCTTTTGTAATTCTGCTGACAGACAACAAGTTGATTGGGAAAGAGGGAACATGTAGGACTGCAGAGAGTATTAGTTCATTACTGCACTTAACAGTTCCAATTCCATAAATATGTTGAGTAGACCCATCAGCGAGTTTAACATTTTGTCCCTTGAAGTCAGGGATATAATTCATGAAATTCCTAGATGAGCCAGCCATATGTTGTGATGCACCAGAGTCTATAAGCCATACTAGGTGGGCGAGTTGGGAATTATTACCATCAGCACTAGTAGATGCCGCAGACGCTTCAGCAGTTGGCTTTTCATTTTCAATGCTCTCCTTGAACCGGCGCCATTTTTCCAAATCATCAGGATTCATTTGAACATTAACTGCTTGAATCTCTTCACCTGTAGTCATTGACATATTTGCTCTTCCTGCTGCTGCTGGAGCACCACGTCCCCTGTAAGTGCCACGCCCATAAAATCCACGTCCTCTTCCTCTTACATAGCCACCTCGTCCTCGTCCACGACTACCACTTCCAAACAGGTCAGGACATTCAGACTTCAAGTGCCCAGGTTGTCCACACTCAAAGCATGTTCGAACTCCCAGATTAACATTACGCCCAAATGATTGGGCCATCCCGCCAGCAACCAACGCCGAGCGTCCATGACTAGCACTGACTCCTCCAGATTCTTCCATCTTCAGCCTTGTCTCTTCACTTACAATCGCTGAGATTGCCTGCTCTAAGCTGGGTAGTTTGCCACTACCATACAGGGCTGCCCTCCTTGGCTCGAACTTCATATTCAGACCATTTAGAAAGTCTCTCACTTGTCTTCTTTCAACCCAGCTGTGATACTTCTCAACACACTTACCACATTCCATACCAATAGGATCATAGAACTCAAGATCACTCCACAGTCTCTTCAGCTCAGACACATATTCTACCACTGTCTTCTCCCCCTGACTCAAATCCTGTAGTTCCTTCTGAATCCTGCAGGCCAACATCTCATTGCCGACTCCTGAATATGTGCCTTTCAGTAGTCTCCAAATCTCAGCTGCTTCTTTTATTCTTTCAACTTGCTTGGCAATCTGAGGTGATATGGAGCTCAGCAGCCATGCTCTCACCAGAGCATTGCTTGTCTTCCACCTCTGTCCTTCCTTGGAGTCTTCATCTGATGGCTTCCTCACAGTACCAAGTACATAGCCCTCTAGCCTTCTTGAGACAAGAATTGTCTCAGCATGCTCAGCCCAGCTCCCATATGTCTCAGCACCTTCCAATTTCACCAGAGGCATCTGCAGGGAGTGTACGTCCTCCTTCGGCTCGGCTTCTTGCCTCTCAAGCAGTCTTCCTTCCTGGGCGCTAGGTACTCCGCCGCACGCAGCCGATTCACTGCCGGCCGTCACCCAACGTCGCCTCAACTCCACCCGCACGCGTGTCCGCGATTCACGCGCGCCCGGCGTCCTCCAATCGATCCCAAGCCGAGCTCCCCGTCTCCGTCCAAGCCACCACCGGTGCCGATTTACCGCCGGCAGGGGGCGTCCGACACCGCCAGCTCTGATACCATGTTGAATCACCTGAGGATCGCCTGAGCTACAGAGTATCGAAAGGGGAGATTTTTCTGGAAGGTTATCGAGCTCAGCCCGACCAGGTTCTATTTCTCTATGTTACAGGTACATATACATCTTAGTCCTGAAAACCTATAATATCTACAACCTAGTCCTTCTACAGACACAACTGTGGAAGAATTTGAAACTAGTCTCAATGCCTTATATGGTGTTCCCTGCTCTCTGAAAGTATTCATAGAGAACTTTATACCAGATATCTCGCCTACAATTGTGAGATATTTCATTATTAACAACAAACCGTGCTATCAACTTCAATAATTATGTACTGTATGAAGTTTCTGTATATTGCCTTTAATCAAATGGCGACAATGACCTGCCTTTAAGTATTTTTTGTAAGGAGTCTTATAAACTAATTATTTGGAGCCTTCCAAGCCAGGTCCTTCTCTACTCTGTAAATCAAAATTATGTGTTAGTAAATCTGCTAATACCAATTTGATAATTTAGATGTTCGTAATTCCTTCTTTACAAATGGTAATGGTAGTATGTATGAAGGCAAAACATGTACTGCCACTTTGCACTTGTTTCAACCTAGACAATGATTTTGCCTAGTTTGCAATGTACAACAGAAACTTCACTGAAATGATAGTTCTTATATAGGACCCTCATTTCTATGTACTACTCCCTCCGTTCCAAAAAGCTTGCTAAAAAAGCTTACATTTTGGAAAGTTATGAATGGTTTTTTAAATAATAATACATATCTCTCAGACTCTCACAAGAGCTTCAAATTCTGGCAACAATGCAGGCTCTGAAAAGGACCTTTTGCTCATCACTTGGTATTCTAGGACCATGTGCAATCGAACTTAAAACATCCAGGGCGAGCACAAGATCTTGGAGAGTAGCTTTAAACATCACCAGCACCTACGGCTACATATCAGGAAAAGGTTGGAAAAGGTTCTGCAGAGACAACGAGATAGAAGAAGGTGACAGCTGCACCTTCAAGGTCCTTGAAAGAGTGGTCTGGCTTGTCGTGATCAAACACGTGAACAAGTGATGTTTGATCATGCCCAGCTAGTACGAGCACAACACTAGTATCAGTATTTTGCCTACCAATGCCAATGCCACATGCCAATGACAGTTCTTGGTTAGTGTCTTTCCATGTGAAAACTTGGTATTTGGGTAGTCCAGTAGACAAGTGAATCTATGTTAGGGTCAGTTTGACACCAGTGTTTATAGAATGTTACTAGATTAGTCTTATGTATTTAGGTTATTATGCAGTCGAGTGGACAAGTTAATCTATGTTTTGGTCACTGAAACATCAGTGTTGAATGCTAGTAGTGGATGCATCATCGGCAAATGCATACTAATATCCATGTCCAGCACCAACTCTCTGTTTGTGCAAATGTTACTGAGGAAATATCCTTTTGTGGATGATTAAAAATAGATGTTCAGAAATCAGACATTGTGATGGACACCACCATGAGAGAAGCTCTAGAAATTCTGCTGCATTCTGGTGTCGAGTCTGCTGCTGTATTTACCATTCCTCCTGTTGTGTTTTGATGTTCAGGGCACTTGGCATGCACTTGGTAACTGCTCGTGTATTTTTGCCTGTTATGACTGAAGTAACTTCTTTGTCTCTTGTGTGTGCACCCGTCCATTGAGCAATTTTTTTAACATGGTAGTTTATCTGCTGCGGTATCCTTCTCTTGAGTAAACAAACACAAAAGCGAGAACTCCAGGAAGATAATGATCCATGGTTCGCCATGTTGAGCCAGTAGCCATCGGTGCTGTTCTACCGCACTCTTTGTTATTCGACTGTTCATGTCTTGCTTCTGTTTGCTGCAAGATGAAATGATTCCACGGAATGTTGTAATTGCTGTGATATATCTTCTACAATACATAGTGACGATGAAATGGTGCGCTGTGGTTGATCCCCGTAGTCCTCCAATCATACAGCGACACGACCATGTGGGACCGACCTATTTTTTCTCCCATATCTTTTCACACGTTTACTGCATGTAGCTGCTCCGTGTTGTTTGTCCAGCAAGCTTCTGCATGCGAGGATTGTGGCCGGTGTCTCTCCCATGCTTGTTCTGCATTAGCTTGGGTTTGATCAGGTCGGAGTTCTGGTCGAGCTGGAGTCTGTCCATGTACGCCGCCACCAGGTAAACTGACAGGGTCGTCAATAGTAAATAAGGCGTCCTTGTTTCACGTGTTCTTTTTGTCAAAAATTACTCCAAATATATATATATAAATTATTGGTATAAAATTTGCATCATTAGAAAGTGTTTTAATATGAATAACGATACTAATTATGTAGAATATAATTGCTCAAATTTTACGGTAAAAGTTCGTCTTGAAATGCGTGTGCGCCTTATCTATACTTCTTATAAAGCAAAACTCCACTAAGTGCAATTAATATTTTTCTATCTCCATATGCAACCTATCCACATCACTTGCTCTTTCAATCAATCAATTGTCCATGTCACCCTACTAAAATTTATTAATTATTTTCTATCTCTAGATGCAAGCATCCACATCATCTTTTTTCAACCCATCAAATTGTCCACATAATTCTTTTTATGTTCGAATGATAAGATCACACCATGTCGCTATGTAGTTACACAAGTAAATCATGTGCAAGTAGAACACCGGAATAAGTTTTGTCCGTGAACATTTTGCCAATTATTTTCAGGATGGAAATCATACGGTTGTTATTCGAAATTGTGGGCTCTCCTCTATGTATTCACTCAAATAGTTTCTAGAAATATTATGCGGCAATGTGCATGTCATCTTCATGCAAGCCATCCACAACACCCGTTTTTTCAACCCGTTGATACAATCTTATCTATATCAATTAGATACACCCCTAAAGCATAACGATCTTTAAATTATAAACCACACATATTTTTTATGTCTAAAATTTATAACATCTTGACTACCATGATTAACTAAATCTTGCATGTTTCTTTAGTCAACTTCAAGTTTTATGTGTTTTATTAAATTTCTTAAGAGAGACCCGCTGCAACGCGTGGGGTGTCGTTATAGTACTACAGATTATTTAGCGGAGGACCTTTTTTTTGTAATTGTTCAGAGATGACCGATCACTTGAATTCCAGCAATGTCATTTGATCCCACCAACTTACTTATCAAGTGAAATTCAGAAAACATTTGCATTTGTGATTGCACAATATGTACGTTCACTAGATATATGAACTTGCAGTTGTGGATCCTTGTGATGATAATCTATGTGTTATGTATCGGTGCAAATGCGCAGTTCACTTTCTATATGCATTATGTAGTATTATTTAACAAATATTCTATAAAATGACATTTGCTTAATTTCTGGGTTTTGTAATAAACAAGATCAGAATGAAATCCACTAAATATTGCCACATTCGAAACTATGCTCAGTTCGTGCTCCCAAAATATCTTTAAACTCCTCTTCAAGGAAGCTAACTAATAGAAAACAATATAACAGAAAACAATAAAAATATATTGTAGGGTTAACATTGCTAACTAATAGAAAATATAAATAAGAATAAAAAATTAGTATAAATATAATTACTTTAACTCGCTCGGAGTCCAAAGTTTAATTGGAACGACCATGCTCTGCTCTAATGTGGGCTAGCTAGTGTGTATTCCCAAGAAGGTTCCATGTATGGTCGAATGTCGTTTCCTAAAAAAAACTAAAACATGGTGCAAATTGTATAAATGTTGACAAATATAATATGTGTTATATAACATTAAAATTGTACAGTTAGAAAGTATGACATCTATATTTTCAAACTGTATATTGTTTATAATAAATAACACATACTACGTTGGTCAAATTGAGGATCTAGAGACACATTCGGGACTTATAAACACGACCAGAGTGAGTACTAACAAGCTAACAAACACAGTTAAATGGCTGATAATGGAGAACACACACTTCATAACAAGTTAATAACTTAGATCAACATATCATCTACTTAGGGGTATATTCGCATATTCTTGCACTTTGCATAGTGAAGCTTTCCGCCAGGCGGCGGGTTGAGCTGGAGAGTGTACTTGGGGTAAGAATAGTAGCGGTACGGGAACCACTTGAAGATGTGGAGCCTGGTGCGGAATCGGCCGGCGAGATCCACGATCCGCCATGTGTCATCGCTGCCTCCGCGCTACGACATCCTCCCACAGCAGCACAAGCTGTCTGATGACAAAATCCACACTCTTGCACGGAGGACGATCCAAAATTTCGATATGACAGAGTCAAATATGCTATAGTTTAATTAGGGTAATGTGTGTGTGTGGGGGGGGGGGGGGGGGGGGGGGGGGGGGCCTCCCCCATGGATATAATAATTATTTAACAAAATTATTTCCTATCAAGTAAGGAATGTGAATTAGTTTATTAGTAGAGAAAGATAACTTATTCACTCCTCAGCGATTGCGGTGTTGAAGTACATGACAGGCAACTTGTCACCGTGCCCAAGAAAGAGAGGACCCCAGCCGCCACGTAACACCTACAGGTACGACCAGACGGGGAGGAGCACTCGTGTATCATGTGCTGCAAGACGTCCTCGACCGTCAAGGAGCACGACGTTGCACTTAGGAGTAGCGGCACCATCACCTGGGCACAAATTTCCATTCAGTTTACATGATTAATATTGTACTGGTATGCTAAACTTGTTTTGAAGACGTACCAGGTCCCATGTACAGTGTGACGCACACGCGGCGGAAAGGTGGAGCGAGCTCAACGAAGATGAGCACCAGTCGTAGAGTAATATAGGGCATGCGTGTGTCTTTATATCGTGAATTTTACCAATATTATATGAATTATATAACATATAATTATTTAGTTAGAAAATATAGCATCTAAATTTTTAAATGGTATTTTTATAATAAATAACTCATACTACGTTGGTTAAATTGACAATATATCTAGGGACACATACATGACTTATAAAACCATCCAGAGTGAGTAGTAACAAACTAATGAGCAGAAGAAAATAGTTGCAGTACGGGAACCACCGAAAGACGTGGAGTTCGTGTTCGCTTGAATGAGATATATACGTGGTTGGTTGGCTGGTTAATT
The DNA here is from genome assembly GCA_012064385.1 of Puccinellia tenuiflora. NCBI lineage: Eukaryota > Viridiplantae > Streptophyta > Magnoliopsida > Poales > Poaceae > Puccinellia > Puccinellia tenuiflora. The sequence goes on along the minus strand of QRDG01001501.1, from coordinate 89,279 downwards.
AGCCAGATCAAAATATACATCTTACCAGCTTAGACCTCACGTTGTTCAATGAGCCTGTTCCGAAGCAAGCAGCCGCCCCGCTTTCACATTTAAGCCGTCGTTGAACAACCAGCTCCATCGAGTCCCCCTTCTATTGCTTGCTTAAAGCCTCCACCCCCACCTCCGATCAGGCTGAGACGGCGAGTTCTTCCAACTGACCGGAGCGTTCCCCGTGGCTTAATCATCGGAGAATTGCTAGTAAGGATGGGAGATTGCAGTATTTGGACTTCTCTATTCATTTTATGCTGGTCATAGTGGGGAATAACTTAGTAACATGCATATGTTACTAGTCTATGTTACTACCTCTATAGTGCTAAGTAACATATGTGTGGTACTCCCTCCATCTAAGTTTATTAGGCTCCCTGTGAAAATCTATTTGTCCCAAAATCCGGTGAAATAAGACTTGTAAACATTAATTATGCCAATTAACACGCATTGCATGTGCTCCCTCTCCAAAATATAGCCTATGCATGCGCTTGCATGTGATGGGTTTTGCCTTTCCTAATTAACTGCCACAACTAACGAGAGAAAAATGAGTAATTTTAGAGCTCCCCTTCCATCTATAGGTGCTTGCCTTCCAGCTATAGGTGCTTGCCTTGGTCGCGGTGCAGCTTGTTAGGAGCCCAATAAACCAGATAGAGCGAGTACTCCCTCCGTCCTAATTTATATGACTCATTAGCCAAATATCTTGGCCCAAGATGGTTTTTTATTGTGGCTCAAATCTTCCATGTATTGGTGGAGAGAGTAACCATCCAATAACTGAAGGCTCAGTTCTTTTGGCAGCTTAAAAAATAAGCTGCCCACTCCCCAGCTTCTCCTATAAGTCACCCGGCTTATTAGTCAGAGTTTCTAAACTAGTCATCCTATAACTAAATTAGAAGCTCCGAGTAATAAGCCGGGTGGCTTACAGGAGAAGCTGGGGAGGGGGCAGCTTATTTTTTAAGCTACCAAAAGAACTGGCCTTTATAGGTGGAGGGATTTTGGGACTGTATGGTTTTGAAGATGGGTCTTCTAATCTAGGATGGAGGGAGTAACATAGATGCATTTATTTATTACTTTCTAGACTCATTTTGATTAGGAAGGGTGATGTTACAGTTATTGCATTTACCTCTCTTCATTAATTTTATGCCATATCATCTTTCTTACTTATTATGTGGCATCTATGTTACTACTTGTACTCCCACAATAGATAGTCTTAAAGATAGTCTTAGTGTCATTTTGGTCGCCACACGGTCTCCAATGCACGTTGTTCTCTTCCGATCATTTACTTGCCTTAACGTGTCCTCTTTTCATCCATCTTACCCGACACGTTGCAAAAACGCTGATGTGACGAGTCAACGTGGACTGAACGAGTAAAACCAGAGGGAAACAAGGCAAACTGGAGACCCTTCTGCCAGACACACGTACTTAGGGGTGGGCATAAATAAACCGAAACCGAACACCGAACCGAATTAACCGGAACCGAAACCGAATTCACCGAAACCGAATTAACCGAGACTAATTTCGGTGCGTACGTATGATAAACCGAATTATAATTAATAAATCCGGTTTTAACACTTGATTAACCGAAACAACCGAAATAACCGAATAGGAGCGATAGAGACGAGAACCCTCGTAATACACTAATACTAACTTATCAGCCCAATAAATAAAGCCTACTAGCCCCATGCACCGATGCACATGCATGTACTAGTCCCTGCCCTATGCATTTATTTCAGAGCTGGTTCGAGAATTCAAACAAAAAGCAACAATTTCTAGCAAAAGCAAAAGTACCAATTCCAATCCAGGAACTAGCAAAGCAGGACCAAGCAAGTCAGTACCAAAGTCTGTTACAAACAAGTCTAGGACCAGTCGCAAGAAAAAATAGAAGTTGTTGAGCTGCTATTGTTTGCACTTTAGTTCATTGCGGTTCATCAGTATTGCTTTTTAATTTTATTCGTGTGAACTTTCAAGTAGTCAAGTTTGTCTATTTTGATGAAGATTAATCGTGCTACTGCCTTACTGGTTAAGACATAATCATGCAATTTAGGATTACTTTCAGCACATAATTTTGTTCTATGTGTATGTGTGGAGGATAAACATCATGCATTTATTTATTTTACCCATGCAGTCACGTTGGTGCATGCACATGCGGCACTGGCATGCAGCCATGCACTGCGCCGATGCACGTACGCCAGGTAGTATATTGCTGTAGTGGTGTGTGTGTGGGGTCTGCCGTCTGCCGTGGTCACTAGTCACTACTCACTTATTTTTCCAAATCGGTTTAAAACCGAACACCGAACCGAATTATCGGTTAACCGAATTTCAGATTAATTAGAAAACCGATATAATTTCGGTGCTTGTTTCTTATAAACCAAATTATAAAAAAACCGAGAAAACCGAACCGAATTTCTTGCAAAAACCGAACGCCCACCCCTACACGTACTAGCGTGGCCGCCCATCGTCCCCTCTCCTTCTGGCTTACCGCCACGTGACATTCAGCACAGCAGCGCATCGCTCTTGGAGACCGGAGAGAGTGCGCGCTCTCTCGCCAAGCATGGCGCACTCCGTCGTCCGCCGCCCACGCCACAAGTACGCGGCGGTGTCGCTGTCGCCGGGCTGCCTCCAGAAGCTGGTCGGTAACGCTACAGCAAACCTTACGCTTTTCCTCTTCCTCCCCCTTTTCACATTCCTGACCGGCTCTGTTCTTCCTACGTGCCCCTGCATGCCCCGTTGGTGGTTGCAGCGCGTCCCGGCGGAGTTCGCGGCGCGCCTCGAGGCCTACGCCGGCGCCGGGGAGGAGGAGCGGGAGGTGATCGTGGTGGGTCCGGTCGGCAAGGTCTGGCGCGTGGAGCTTCTCTGGCAGGACGGCGCGTGCTGGCTGGCCCGCGGCTGGGCGGAGCTCGCCGCCGCGCACGGCATCGGCGCCGGGTGGTCCGTCGTGCTGCGGCGCGGGGTGGCCACCCTCAGCGCGTTCGACCCGGGACGATGCCTCGCGCGCCTCTGCACCCCACACGCAGGCGTGACGTGCAAGAACAGGCCCCGGTTCCTCAAGCTGCTCCAACCGGATGACCTGGAGAAGATGGTGAGCAAGCAAGCTAGCTAGTCTTCCTAGTTTCATGATTTCATCTGCTTCTCGTGTGTTCCCTCTGTCTGCTTCATGTTTGCTCTCTCTCAACGTTCTTTTCAGAGGATGCCTGATAAGTTTGTGCAGCACATGACTGAAGCTGGAAGTTACCCGACCGGCAGCCAAAACGCCATGATCTTCTGCCCTCTCAGCAAGTTCTGGCGAGTTAAGCTGGACCATGGCCAGTTGGACGTGCTGCACGGAGACGGCTGGGCGCAGTTTCTGACGGCGCATGATCTCGCCGAAGGAAACATCCTGCTGTTCAGATACGAGGGCAACATGGTGCTTTCAGTCGAGGTGTTCCTGCGGAACGGGTGTCTCAAGGAGTACCATGGAACACTTGCTCTGTGTACAACAACTGATGGTGCGATGGGGCCAAGCTCTGCACTCCCGCGAAGTAAGGCGACTACGTTCCGTCCATAATTTGAATTCCTGCTTACTTTCATATGAGTTTCCGTTGTTCCAAACGACATTTGGAACAGTATTTATGATGTTTATTTTGTCATGTGAAATGTAAATTGTGCAGGTGGCAAGCGGCCTGTAGTTGCAGCTGCCAGACAGAGGAGGAAGAACGAGAAACAGGTGGTTTACGCAATCGCTGCAACGGCCCAGCCGAGCAAACCTGCTGGCATTTTGCGGCAGAGCAAACCTGCTGGTATTTTGCCGAGGCGCTCATTCACCAAGGAGATCACCAGCTTTTCTCTTACAAGATTCTTTGTGAGCACTACATCTATTCTCTCTATATTTTGGTTTATTGGGTATGGACACAAACGTTGAAGAATTAGAAATTGATCTCAATGCCTTATATGGTGTTCGCTGCTTTCTGTCAGCGACCTGCCCACTGCCCCACTCTTGGGCCGGTCGATGTGCAACACCTCTTGGGCCTGGCCTGCCATAGGACATAATCGGCGAGTACAAATACGAAGGAGACGGACAGAAGCGACTCGGCTTGGAACGGACGGACTGGACGGCGGCTTCGGCCGAGGCCTGGCTTGGCTGGACGCGTGTAGCGTGTGTTGCTTGTTCTTCTTCCTCCTCCCAGATCTTCACCTCTTCTCCAATTTTCCTTCTGAAATCCATCCTTGTAACCTGAATCGGTTGTATTGAGGATAATTACTAGTGGACTCTTACAATTGGTATCAGAGCCATACGATCCCTCCCCAAAATTCCACCAAAAATTTCGCCCAATTTTTCCCCACCACCAAAAGCCATGGAGCCGACCTCGTTCATGGAAGCGATGTACAAATGGGCCATGGCTGATCCGAATGACTGCGACCGGGAGTGGGCCACGTGCCTCGCGCTGGTGAGGGAGAGGGAGACCGCATCAGGTTCACCTCCGACGAACTCTGCCTCGCCTCTACACCACCACGCTCCCGCGGCGGTGGTGACGGCTCCGGCAACAACGCAGCCGACCACGCCCCTTCGCGCCCCGAGCGACGCCATCTCCACCATGACCTCAGCGGCAACTGCTTCCACTTCGACATCTACACGCTACCTCAAGTCGACCACCTCTTCGGGCGCGTCTGCTTCGAGCGACAACACGAAGGACGACCTCTCTCCTGGAGCCCGGAGCATCTATGACTACCTCGTCGGCGGCTCTGCTGCCCCAACCTCGACGACGACTCCGCGTGTCCCAAGCAGCGCCGTTCCCACTAGTGGGATCCCCAAGCCAGCGACAAGCTCGACCGCAACCGCCCCGACCACTCCAGAGGCTCGGCACCTCCACGATCTTCTCGTCGGCGGCTCAGCATCCCGAGTCTCGGCTACCCCGGAGGTCTCTACCATGCCCCCTTCCCCTACGGAGATTGAGGACGTCCAAGATGCAGCCGACATTGGCGCTGCTTTGGCGCCCACCACCTGCTCGGCAAAATGCCCAAGCCACGACGACGACGCCTATGTACATGCGGCTGCACCCATCCCTTCTTCCACACTCGACTCGTCCACGACCACTGACGGCGTCGTCCCTGAGCTCACTGCACCTGAGGGCAGCGACAAGGCACTCGCCGCCGCCGCCGCCAAGGGTGACACTACACCGACGGCCGTCATCTGCTTACAGGGTGTTTCCGATCATAGCATCGACAATGAAGACCCAGAGGCCTTGTTCCTGACTCAATGGAGTGTGCCTGCATCCTTTAATGCTCCAGAAACCTCGCCATCAACCTTTTCCGTCATCTCGGCATGTGGTGACGCCCTCGACGCTGACGGCATCTCTGCTGAGGAGGTGTTCCTCGACAGCGAGGACATGTGCCCTACCATTCCAATGTTGTCTGAGGTATCAACCTTCGAGCCACTAAAGTTGTTCTCTAACTGTGTACAATCGTCATTTCCTCTTCGTCTCTGTGTGAGCCTGCCAATGGAATTCTTGGAGCATGACAATCAGCTGCAGTGTAAAGAGGGGAAGAAGCTCGTGTACAATTCTGTAGCAGCTAATCAGCCAACGAGTTGTACAAGAAGTCCACCAATCTGCCAAGTTTGGACAGTGTTGCAATGTACTCTGAATGGTGGTTTTTACCTTGAACATTTATGGGATCCAGGGATAGAGCTGCTTCCTGGGGATGAGCTTTGGCATGCTTGTTGTTCAGTTGAACACTTAGTTGATAAGCTTGATATTGAGGTTCCCAAGGGAGCGTATGTTATTCTTGCAGCCAAAGCCCCCATGGTTACATCTAGCACCAACTTAGTCCACGACCACCAGTGATGATGTTTCCAAACTCGCAGAGTACACTGAGAAGTGCAGCTTTGTCTCTTGTCATCGCAGCAGCGATATCAGACTCCTGCGACCACTACCGTGGCCATCTTTGAGTGCAGCCAAGTAGATGATGCCTGGGTGGAAGGAGTTTCAGTTACACTCCTAGGGTCTGTTGCCCAGCTGGTGCTATCTCAGATTAATTCTGGAGGAGCAGTTCATATACAGTTACATGGCTCTCAGAATTTTCAGTGGACAATTGCTTGGTTTCTCGGTTACGATTTCTCCCTATCCACTCTCCACACTCGGTCAGCATGTGTCATTTTATTGGTGCAGCAGAAATGTCCTGCCATATACAAAGAACCATGGTTCAGAGTTATTATGATGGTGCCCATGGAACTATGTTCTCCTTGTGATGTTCCTGATTTTGGTTACAAGTGGCTGATGCTCTGGAGCACAAATGAGAACAAAGTCATGATCCTTCAGATCCTGTGCAAATTGTCTGAGACGATTATGTATTCCTGCTGTCCACCATTGGGAGATTGGTTACTGCCTTGCTCAACTCAAAGGGTGTTCCTATCAGGCTCTGAAAAACTCCAACGGGAAGTGGTAGCATTGCTTGACATGGCACTGATTCAATGGAAACCATGGATTTATGGGGTAGACTTTTGGGCAAATTATCTCAATGCTTCTGCTTGTGGTTCCGATGTTCTATTCTTGTGTCTTCAGTTTGAAATCCAGAACAGTCTTGGTTCCCAAGAGGAGTTCTATTCGAGCAGAAGGATTGGAAACTTGCCTGACTTATTGGTGATGGTTGAGCTTAAACCTTGGCTTTCTTGGGAGCTGTTTTCCTGCATTTTTGTGTTGACTAGTCATTTGTATGACGCTCTCCATAATTTGACTAGCTCGATTCTTACCTTGAAAGGAATCTATTCCAAGTCCAGTCACTACTCTGAGGTACGAATCTTGGATGAAAATTCCATACTGTTCAGTACATCCAAAATTCTGCATGTTGGGGAGCTATATTGGCTAGTGAGGCAGTACTCCAGCTGCAACCAGATTGTTGCTGAAGGTGGAAGTATTATCTGCGAGTGCATGTTGATGGCGCCGTTGGAAAATGCAAGTTCAAAGGCTGGTATCTTGACATATCTTATAGAAGTACTCATCTCATGGGATCTGGGTGGTCTAGCTCCTGATCCTGATACAGGCACTGGTAACTGGAATAGCACTCAATTGCCGTTCTTGCACCTGCCATGGGACCCTGGTGGTGGTGGATATATAAAACTTCGGCTTGAGGGCAAGCCGAATCTTAAGGAGGGGGGATTGTCAGCGACCTGCCCACTGCCCCACTCTTGGGCCGGTCGATGTGCAACACCTCTTGGGCCTGGCCTGCCACAGGACATAATCGGCGAGTACAAATACGAAGGAGACGGACAGAAGCGACTCGGCTTGGAACGGACGGACTGGACGGCGGCTTCGGCCGAGGCCTGGCTTGGCTGGACGCGTGTAGCGTGTGTTGCTTGTTCTTCTTCCTCCTCCCAGATCTTCACCTCTTCTCCAATTTTCCTTCTGAAATCCATCCTTGTAACCTGAATCGGTTGTATTGAGGATAATTACTAGTGGACTCTTACACTTTCTCAAAGTATTTATGGAGAACTTTGTACCAGGTAGTTCATCACATTAAACTGTTGAACCTACAATTGTGACCTTTCTCATTACAGACAACAAACTGTGTTATCGACTTCAGTAATTCTGTACTGTATGAAGTTTCTGTATAATGCCTTCAGTCAAATATTGACAATGAGCTGACGTGAAGTCTTTTTGTAAGGAGTCTTAAAAACTAATTATTTGGACCATTCCAAGCCAGGTCCTTCTCTGCTCTGTAAATCAAAATCATGAGTTAGTAAATCTGCTAATTTCAATTTGATAATTTAGATGTTAGTATTCTTTCTTTATTAATGGTTACTAATGGTAAAATGACTTGCATTGTGGAAGTGAGGTAGTATGTGTGAAGGCATAACATCTACCGCCACTTTGCACGTGTTTCAACCTAGACAAAAGGTTAAGCTTAGTTTGCAGTGTACAAACAGAAACTTCACTGAAGTGATATTTCTTATATAGAACCCTCATTTTGCATGTACTAGTTGTGAAGGTTTTTTTTTAAATAATCATACATATCTCTCAGATTCTCACAAGCGCTTCTTCGAATTCTGGGAGCACTGCAGGCTGTGAAAGGGACCTTCTGCTCATCAATTGGTCTTCTTAGACCATGTACAATCGAACTTAAAACATCCATGGGAAGCACAAGATCTTGGCCAGTAGTTTTCAAATTTGCTAGGACCTACGGCTACATAAGGGGCAAAGGTTGGAAAAGGTTTTGCCGAGACAACGAGGTAGAAGAAGGTGACAGCTGCACCTTCAAGGTCGTTGAAAGAAGGCTCTGGCTTGTTGTAATCAAGTGATGGTTGATCATACCCAGGTAGTACGAGCACAAAACTAGTACCAGTATTTTGTCTAGCAATGCCAAGGCCACTTGCCAATGACAGTTCCTGGTTAGTGTTTTTCCAGGTGAAAACTTGGTATTTGGGTAGTCTAGTAGACAAGTGAATCTATGTTAAGGTCACCTTGACGTCAGTGTTTATTGAATGTTAGTAGATTAGTCTTATGTATCTAGGCTATTACGGAGTCGAGTGGACAAGTTAATATATGTTTTGGTCACTGAAACATCAGTGTTGAATGCTAGTAGATTAGTGAATGCATAATCAGCAAATGCATACTGATCTACTCCCTGTGCAGCACCAAACCTTCTGTTTTTGCAATTTTTATTAGACTGCGAAATTATCAGTCTCGATGATAAAACTATGTTCAGAAATCAGAATGGATATTGAGAACCAGCGTCTTCAGGCTTCAGAATAGTCAAGATAGATACGCACATGCTACACGAGCTCGTTGGGCAGCACAGAACTGATTCTCAGGGAAGCTTTTTCAGCCCATAAAAAATTAAAAAGCAAAATTTCAGGTGCGACTTCAGAGGGAACTCTGCAACTCTGCCTTCTAAAGTTGTCAGGAGGGACTGGAATTATAAGCTTTCTCAGATTAGCATGATTACACACAACTCTGACATAGTGACATGCTTACCAATCTTGGTAAATTGCCACAAAGCAAGTCTCATTTACCTTTAATTCTGTGGGTTGCAGCTTGGGCAAAGAGATCAATGCACATCTTGCTTGTAGGCAAGCTCTCAGCAGTCTCCAGATAATTGCATTTAAGCATTTAAGTAAAGATTGTGCCACTTAGGAGCTATCCAAACTAGATGAGAATTAGGTTCTCATGTTATGTTAACTGATCTTTCCATAATGCCTATGATGACAAAAATTAACAAACATAATTTATTAGCTTCAAGGTGCCAACAGAATCATTCCACAAAAAAAATGGAAACCCTTTATTAGGTGAAAAGTCCATTCCATCGTACTTGTACTATCAGGACAACGAGGTAACTAAAAAACTGATTAATATTTTAGTTCTATAACAAGGATAACATTTACAATGATTAATTTTACCAGGAACATGGTGTACTTTTTCTAGAGGAACTAGTACTTGCAAGTACAGAAAGGCCTCCTCTGACGGCTTCTTCAATCTTCACGGATCACAGCTGTACAACACAGTGCAAAGAGGGTTCTCCACCGTCCAATATTTGTTCCAAGTGATGACATAGTTCTCACTCTTTTTGTTCCTCCAACAAAAGGAAACATTAAAGAGCGTTGCAGAGGCCATTTTGAGGAAGCTTGACAATAGAAAAAGAAGTGTCCCTTGCCATCTTGATGTGATCATCTAGCTCTCCAGAACTCCATAAACAGGGTGCCACTAAACGATTTTTTTTTTTTTTTGCACAAAGTCTTGTCTGATGATCTGATAAGGACCACTAAATCGTGAAATAGTTGCAGGCACATACACAGGTAGTTATATTCAGACAAAAAAACATGCACATGAAAATCTTGCACCATTTGTGAAAGCCTCTGGTATATGCCGATGGAATATTTTGCTTTATCAGAGGCGAGCGATCTCTCCACCATTTCGTGAGAATATTCAGATTCACCGGTCACGTAGATTGACAGTCAAAGAGACATAATAACTGTTAATTGCATCTCACTGGGGAATGTAAGCGGTACATAAGGGATCTGGACCACTGGAGATGGTTCGGCGCCACTGGTGTAAAGCAACAAGCTTTTCTGATCGTTTGGCAACACAAGGTGCAATGAATTGTCACAAATCATTGGCTCGTTCTTATCTTCCCTAGGAGGATTTGATACCCCTCAAGGGCTTGTTTGATTCAAAGGAATGGATTCCTATTCCTATGTAGGAATTGATTCCTATCCTTCATATTTCAAAGGAAAAAAAACATAAGTTCACACCAAATGTTAAAATTCCTTTGAAGGATTGGTTCCTATCCTTCAAATCAAACAAGCCCCAAGTTGATGATGGCTAGAGGGGGAATTTTTGGCGTTAACGGAAAGAAAGGATGGGAGCTCAGAGACAATTTCTTGTGATCCCTCTTAAGTAGGATCGAACCTTTGCCGAGAAAGTTTGCATCACAGGTGGGATCCTATTGAAGATGATCCTTGTCTAATGTGTTTCTTACAACAGAGAAGAACGGTCACGAAAATTGGTGGGGTGATTTAAAGAGAAGCCCGACGCTAAATTATTAAGGCCAAATTGGCTCACCTCTCCATCAGTCAACTTGTTATCCTGGCCTGAGGGCATCTCTAGCAGATCCCGAATAAGCACCACGGCCAGGAAATTTCCGATTGAATGGGTTGATATGCAGTTTGGACTGTTTTTACAGGCCGAACAGCCACCACAGATCGGTCCGGCCCGCATATTTTTATCCGTGGATGCGGATAAGCAGTGGCTCCGCCACTATACCTCCGTCGTGATTTCTTCCACGCCGACTCTAAGATTAGACTACTTCGGCGAGAAATTACTCGCGACTCTGGCGCCAAATGGAGCATGCATTCAGCGGTCCTGCCTCCTTCGGGCTGTGCAGGCCGGGACGGTCTGCCTCCTCCGAGCGGTGTCAGCCGGCGATGCGACGGAGGGGTCGAGGCTGCTGGCTTTGGTATTCTCCAACTCGTCAGACTCCTACGAAGCAAGCCCAAGTCATGGGAGTTCACCACCGACGACGGCGCAAACAAGCTCGCCGTAATCACCGACGAGGCCGAGCTCCTGGAGCACATCCGACAGAAGTCGTTGCGCTCCGCTAGAACCTCCGGGGAAAGTGGGAGAGGGTGAACCCACCACCGCCCTTAAGTACCTCCGGCGGAGTGAGCTCGGCGCCACCGCCCGGGGAACTTCACGGTGCCCTTTTTGCCTCGGGTTAGGTTAGGGTTAGGCTAATCCTAAGGTAAAATGTATGTAGTTCCCAATGATCATGACGACGATCAGTTCCGTGAGATGGATTTGCAAACCGGAAAATCAGTTTCGTGGGTACCCGAAACTAGTTTTCCGGTTTGCAAATATAGTGGATCTGGTAGAGATGCTTTGAGTTGACGCTGCTCGTGGATTGCCCCAAATTATAGTCCAATGCTCATGGTCTCTGAAACGGCCTTGCCCAAAGGTCAAGTGCCACTTCCCCCATGTGTAGTACTGTAGAAAATGTGATGGAGGGTAACTAAATGCTGATTCTCATAAAAGCACTGGCCAGATGTTATCCTGCTGCATTAGACTCACACAACAGCCAGTCAAACTTCCGACATACTTGCTTCAGTAAACTAGTTATCCTCATTAGTTTCCAGTACTATCGCATCACCCAACCTTGCTTGCCTCACCATTGCCTGAAGAAATACGGGCAGTGGGATAGGCTAACGGTAAAAGAGACCAGCCAACGGTAACTTCCATTTTACACGAGCCAACAATTAAGCCATTAGAGCTCCTACCAGATTTTACAGGTTCAAAGAGCACCTCGTGCTCAACCTTGCTGCTGCCTTGCAATGCTGCTGCACAAATTCGCAGCTCCCCAAAGCTTTCAACAGAAACCACACGTCGTGAGAGCTCTATGGTGCCATCAGCGGCAGAAACGGGCACACTCCCATCTCCAAATTCTAACAGGGACACCTTCATGTGACTGACGTTAGCAGTAAAGGCAGTGAACCGCCCGCTGAATCCATCTGGCCATGACCCTTCAACAACACGCACACTGATTGTGGCCTCAATGGATGAAGCAACGATGCCACATGTCAGCTCCACTGTGCTGAGCTTGCTTTTATATTTCTTACTGCTCACGCACGATCTGAGAGCGTACTCTCTCGCCTGATAATCGATTGATTCGCAGCATTCGTAGCGTTCGGCTATCAGGCTTAGATATTTGTCCTCGGATTCGTTAGTGTGCTTCACCTTCAGGATGATTTCAAAATGTATAGGACTCACAGGAGCACGGGCAGGACCTGTTAGTGCTAAATATGGATCCTGCACGCAACACCCAACATCATTGATCGAGTATATATTTAAATTTATTTTTTGAAACCGGAGTATATATTTAAATTTAAATGCATAGCATAAACAATGTGAGGTGCATAAACATAAATAAATGAAAATCGTGTGGTCGAGGTATGCTTTAACGCGTACCATGTCTAAAAAACTACTTCCCCCGTTCCAATATTGAAGAAGATTTGACTTAGGGAAAAACTAGAGCATCTTACATTCTGAAACTGCACGAGTAAGTGCATAATAATATATACAACAATGTGAGGGGCAGACGGCATACCACAAATGATAGCAGAAAGTATTAGCCTAAATGCATTATTAACATAAACAGGTAAACTGTTGTTGTTGCTGCTGCATGATATATAGCTCAAAGAACATTAACACAAGCTATGTCTAAAACATTTGTTTTCCGATAACTTGCAACATTCCTAATACATCTTGAGGCCAACCTCACATGAAACACCAGAAACTATCAAGTACAGTGAAATAAAACGCTATCATCAAACAGATTCAGGGACAAATGCTTTTTGTCCTTTGTAATTTGTGCACAAACACATGGCATGCGATTGATTTCTCAGACAATTTCATTAACTTTGATTGTTCCTACATAAGCAGAGCTGTACACATTGCTTCAATTTAAGTAACATAAGTTTATAACCGAGAATCATGGTATTTGTAACAAGCAACCAGGTCGAGTTAATCATGTATAGCACATTATCTTGTAGAAGCTCATTAATGAGGTTCATTTATTGAATTAAATAGGCTAAGTAAGAGCTGGGAAGTAAGCAACATGAAAGACTTTTTTGTTGAATTGACAGCATGAAAGCCTGGTGACAAAAGAGCACAATAATAAAAAAAAGGTTGTGTTGCACAGCAAGAGAAAGGGATATGAACCTCCTCACTGAGGGTTTGACAATTGTCCCTCTTGCGCTCAAAGATGATATTGCGATTGTAATCCAGGTCGTCCCGCACAGCAATCATACCGTACACATCCAGCGGCCAGTGCAAATCCCCATCTACTTCCTCGACTTTGGCTGAAAATATCTGCATTGTAGGCAGGGTGAAGGCTCTCGTCGGCTCATCCGTGAAACACATAGCGGGGATCCGAGCTGCACATAGTGACAGAAGATTTCAATTTGGTAAATAGATAATCAACCTGCGTACAGGAAATCAAGATTCAGTTACATCCCACATTTATCTAAGCGCATAGTAAGAACATAAACCGATGAAAATGCAGAGTATCATAACAGAACAGAAACCATAGAAATCGAAGTGATCAGGGCGTCCACTAGAGATATGAACTTACTCCTGTCCTCGAAGGAGCCGTACTCTTTGGCCGTTTTCCACTCCCAGTGCTCAATGTACTCTTGGTAATCCCGGTCGTCGTCGTCTTGGTTCGGATCCCTTTCCTCCTCCTCCGCCTCCGCTCTCGCCATTTCTTCCTCCAACATCCTGACTGCGTACGCCTCGCCAAGCACAACCTCCCTGGCCAAATCCTCTTGTAGCAGCGCCGCCCGCCGCTGCTCCGTGAGCGCTTCCAGCACGAGCGGCGTCGCGTCGGGGTTCTCGGCATTCCACTTCGCCACCAGTCGCGTCATATGCACCTCATCTGCCTCCTTCAACAAATCATCCATCTGCTCATCCATCCAATCAGTCTGTGTGATCTTCCTCGACGTTCTCCTCCCCACGGCCCTCTCAGGCCCGTCGTGGATTTCCCTCTTTCTCCCCACCTCCTCCGTCATCTCCGAATCCACCTCCATCTCGGCGAGCATCTGCAGTTGATCCTCTTGCCGCCGTCGCCGCTCTGCTCCCGGTGGGGGAAACCTAGATCTAGGCCCAGTTCTTTTCGTCCGGTGGTGCCAGTTCCGATTCTCAAAAAAAAAAATTAAAAAAAATAATTTGGGCCTACCGGATACATATGAACTTCCATTTAGATGTTTACTAGTTGAATGCCCGTGCGTTGCTACGGAATAACAATATGTAATGATTTTACCCATCAACACGTGCTACTAAATGTGGTATGTACATCATGTAAGAAAATATCATGCTGCCAGTTATTAGTTCACAATAAGATTGTCTAATGGAGGTTAAGCTTAGTGATATACAACAAAACCATTTATCTAACAAAAAACAGGGCGTTTCTTCAATATTATAAAAAGTTAATGCAAGATTACATCCGGCTGGCTACAATTGAAAAATAAAAATAAAAACGGTGTCACTCTATCTAGAAAATAAAACTCTATAACTTATAAGTTCCTCTTAAAAAAAAGAGGTGATTTCACCTCTGACAGTCTTTCTCTGAACAAGCAGGAGCATCAGCAGCTCCATACAACAGAACAAAGATAATCAAGTGTGAGCATATATACAAGAGAGCTATTGTTTCTACCGCCTAAAAAATGCAAGAAAAAAATGACCCCATTCTCTGCACCCTGTGACTCTTTCTTCGAAACTTGGGAGGAAGGACCGAGGTATAGTGAATCGCTATAGTTCGGCAATAGCTGACCAAAGGTCATCATCAACTTCTAAAATCTATCGCACCCCAAAATCAAAATCATAAATTTTCAAAACCTGTGAAGCATCACAATGTAGCATATTATACATGAATGAATAGCCTTTTGAAGTACACGAGCTTGCTTTGTAGAAAAGCATATTAACTAATGCATTTTGGTACTATTTCTAACCAATTTTAACACGAGCTAAGTATGGCTATACAAATCATTGAGAACCAGTATGAACCAGTACGAATCACAATCAGAAGTATGATACTGTAAATTACCTCAGGAGAAAAACAAGTTTTCTCTCAACTCGCCCGCCCTTTCCACCATCTTCCTATTAGCAGATTGCCTCAGGAAATTGCCAGCAGCACTACATAACAGAAAAATCAAGAGGAAAGGGCAAAAGTTGTAAATATTGCTACATAGACAAAGTATCAGAGACACAAAAATTTACAGGATATGTCAAGATAGAAACCTATGACATCGACAACTTGTTTTTTCAGATCTGTTCATGTAATCCTTGAAGTTGAGGGTTGTACATGGGTATCTCCCTAAATATAATTTTTTGAGGTCTTTTTTTTTTGCGACGGATCAAGAGAAGAGAATGTTTGAGAAGATTGGGACACAGTAGGTTTACAACTAAACATTTGACGTGTGATATATTAATTTTAAATTGGTCAAAAGAAGGAAGCTTACCATAAAAAAAGAAGAAGGAAGCTAACATGGTACCAAATGTTCCCAGGTTGTCTAATTCTTGAATGAGTGGCAAGCACTACTAAGAGCAATAAAAATAAAGTGTGCAATAATTTGTTGAATCCAGAGAGTACATGCCATATCACATCCTGTAATCAAAATTGAAGAACCAAGATTTCAGTTACCTCTAAACCAACTCTGAACCAAAAATTGCAATTACCTTTGAAGCAACTCTGAACCATCTTGGTGTCTGAACCATCTTGGTGTCTGGTCCTCCAAACTTCTGAAGCCTTCTACCTACACTCTTCTCGAAAGCACCCGAACCGGGCCAATGCTCAGCCTCTCACAAACTGTCTGTAGCCTGTCACGCTCTAGCGCATCCCATTGAGCAGATCAAAAATTTCTTTCGATTCAGAGACATGGAGCTTGTGGTACTTCTCCCTCAGCTGCTTCAGAACGCTTTCATCCATGTACAAGTCTCCACAGAGCAACAATTATCATTCTCCTCTAGTCGTTGAAAGCCCACATCTGCTTACCAAAGTGCCAAATACGAAGAACATAAATATTTATCAACAAAGGCTTAGATGAATGAATTTTAAGTGGCTGATATGCCACAAAACATATGTGCTTATCAATAAATTATTACAAAAATAGTAGGGACTCAATAAGATTTTCTTCGGATGAGATATATAGTTTATCTACACTATCTAGGATCTTGATCGACATGAAATCAGTGTATGGTTGCAGGGACATGATCTCTTCCGACGTTCAAAAGATAAATTCAGGTTTCTGAAACTTAAAAAGATCTGGCCTAATGGTCTCTTCACTTCACTGCCATATTAATAGTGAGCAAGATTACAACATATACATGATAAAGCAAACCATATATTGACATTGGTCAGAAATAATTCCAGAGTACATCCCTAGATGACTGCTCGAACACTTAGACACGCAGAACCTGTAGGTTACAAGAATAGTAATCTCTACCGTCAGTGCTATTTATCAACAATTTTCATCCAGCGAAGCTAGCTTACCTTTATTAGATCTAGCGGTATTGGTGCTGGCTATCTTCAGCTATATTGTCGGAAGTGATCATTTACGCATTTACGCAAAGATGCAGCCACAGGTAAACTATAGATCACAATAGCTACACAGATATTAAGAGCAAACCTTATGTCCTCCTCCTCTTCCTTTACAGTCTCGCCGCACTCGTCCACCAGGCAGACCACAAACCACTCGCGCTCTGCGGCAGCCACGGAGTGGAGCACGTGGCTGCAGCTGAACGTGCATCAGCACGACTCCACGAAAGGGGGTGAGGTCCTGGTGGAGAAGGGAGATGGAGGCGGGAGAGGGGGTGAAATCCATACTCACGCCTCCGCCGTGGAAATCATTGAAGCCGGCTGATTTCGCTGGCACACTTGTCGACCGTGGAATCCTGTGGTGGTAGGCGATGGCCCAATAGATACGGGAGGCACGAGGTAAGAGAGAGTGCAACTGCTGCCAGCGAAGCCGGCGAGCGTCGATTCTGGCATGCCGGCGGTGCGCCTGTACAGCCGCTTGAATCGATCGCTACATCGCCAATATCTGCACCGCGGGGCCTCTCCTCTTCCTCCTCGGGAACCCATCCCCCGCTATCTATTCTTCCATATTGATCTCCTTCTCCGCCTCATCTAGATCCTCCCGGCTCAGTGCGAGAAGAGGCTGGCGAGGTGGAGGCGGCGGTGGCGTGACGGCGAGGATGGGAAGATCGAGGCGACGATAAGGAAAGGTGTGATTGTGGGAAGGGGGCGGCGGTGGAAGGGAGGAAATTTCAGTCAGGCCCGTGTTTGCTGTATAGCTGGCCCACAGGTCGGCCCGTGAAAGTTTAGCGATCGCGCGAGGAGGTGTGCGAGCGGACGATGGGAGTAGGACGTACGGTTGAACCACCAACTACAATATTATAGTAAAGAAGAAGAAGATAAATACGCGTTGCCTTGGAAAATTATAAACAAATGTCTTTGGTTTTGCTATTTCTCACTCGAATGAGTATTAAGTTAGACCTCACTCAACTCTAATTCCGTTAGATTTGTATCGTGATTTAGTTTTTAGAGATCGCCACATTCAGTCTCGAAGAGGATATCACACGAAGAAAAGTAAAAAGAAAATACATACTCTATAAACTTCAAAGTGCAACGATATGTTTTAGACGTATCAGCGTGTACGACGTATCCATGTCGCCAAGCGAAAACCGATGTCTTATTTCGAGCGGCGATGATGACCTTCATAGGACGGCCATGTTGTGAAGGTTGTCAGAAACTCGTTATTAGAATCAAAGTTGGCAGTCTTTCACACGAAGGGTCATATGTTGGACATGGAGCCATGGACGGTGTGGGCTTCACATGACCGTTACGACGAGGTATTACTAGATGGTCGTTCTTCATTAAAATCGGAATTGCTGAAGAGCGATGACCATGATAATGGTGGGCAATCTCGACAATGACCCTCGTTTTCGGTGGTGTGTGTGTGAACTTTGTGTTAGTTGTTAGATAGTTGTGTGTGTCCTCGTGAAGGTCGCACTGCTTATTTGCATTTTGTTTTTCTTGTCTATGTAAATACTCTCTTCTAAATCTTAATGGAAATGACATGCAAGTATTTTGCGTGTTCTGGAAAAATAACAATGCTAAGATTTACAACGGTTAATTTCTTCGGGAACATGGTGTACGTTTCCTTGAGAAATTCTTGCTTGCAAATACAGAAAGGCCTACTCTGATGGCTTGTTCAGTCTTCGCACATCACAATTGTACAACACAAGTGCAAAGATGGTTCTCCACCGTCCAATGTTTGTTCAAAGTGATGACATAGTTCTCCGTCTTTTTGTTGCTCCAACAAAAGGAAACAGAAAAGAACGTCACAGAAACTAATTTGATCCAGGGAATGTCAAAGGAAACTTACCATGTTTGTAATGGAAAAATGTCTAAACTACCAGGTCAAGCCCATGTCAGTTTGTCATATTTCCCACTTTGCAGCCACACCTACTTTGAATTGTTGTTGTGTGTGATCTGCTTCGAATTAACTGATGTAGCTAGGACCCTATGATTATCTGATCCTGATTGCCCATATGGACAGTGAAATAGTTTACACTATGCATATTATATTCTCACCATCATATATCCAAAATTTGAACTATCATATTGTGTCGCCGTGCTCTTTTGTCTGAGAAATATGGTCCTGAAAGTTTTCATTAGCTTGATCAACCAAAGTATATGATGTACATGTGTGATACGTCGGAGACGTATCTATAATTTCTTATGATCCATGCTTGTTTTCATACCATTTGCTACATGTTTTGTTTACATCTTATAGCATTTTTATGCATTTTTGGAACTAACATATTAACAAGATGCCCCAGTGCCAGTTCCTGTTTTCTGCTGTTTTTCCGTTTCAGAAAAGTACTTAAGGAAATATTCTCGAAATCGGACGGGACAAAAACCCAGGATCTTATAACTTCGTCACGCACACGGAGTCCAAAGGGGAGCCGAAGACGCACCAGAGGGCGACCACACCCTAGGGTGGCGCGGCCACCTGTCTGCCGCGCCACCAGGTGGTGTGGCCCCCTCGGGCCTCCACCGACGCCGCCCTTTCGCCTATATAATCCCCCCGACGAGAAAACCCTAAGTACCCGATCAAAATTCCAGAAAAACATCCGTCGCCGCCGCCGTCGTCAACCCTAGTTCGGGAGGGTTCTGAAGCTCTCCCCGGCACCCTGCCGGAGAGGGGAATCATCGCCGGAGGGCTCTACACCACCATGCCCGCCTCCGGACAGATGTGTGAGTAGTTCATCCTTGGACTACGGGTCCATGCAGTAGCTAGATGGTAGTCTTCTCCTCTTGTGCTATCATGTTTAGATCTTGTGAGCTGCCTATCATGATCAAGATCATCTTATTGTAATGCTACATGTTGTGTTTGCTGGGATCCGATGAATAGAGAAGTACCTTGTGATGTTGATTATTGATATTATCATGTCTATGTTATTTGTGATCTTGCATGCTTTCCGGTACTTGTAATTGCCTTGATCAAGTAGTTGCTTGTATCTCCAAGAGGGAGTATTTATGCTAGATAGTGGGTTCGGTCCCTGTGTGCCTTGGCTTGAGTGACAGAAACATATAAGGACGGGGGAGTGCCGTTGCTACTAGGGAGTAAACTTTATGCACAGTTCTTCATGCAATTGTCTGTTGCTTGCAACTTAATACTGGAGAGATTTTACGGTATGTTATCTCAAAGGTGGACTATTTAGGCATAGGTGTATGCTTGGAACAGCTATCTATGTATTTTGTCGTAATGCCCAAAGCATCTCATATAGACATCATCATCCTCTGTATTATGCAATGTTCATGCATTGTCATGCATTCTCTATTCTGTCAATTGCCCAGCTGTAATTTGTTACCCAGCATGTGTAGTATTTTATTTATGGAGAAGACACCACTAGTGAACTGTGGACCCCGGTCTATTCTTTTACATCTGCAATTAAATCAACTGCTCTACTGCTTTCATTTACTGCAAACAAGCTTCCTTCTACACATACATTTAATCCTTTGTATTCAGCAAGGCCGGTGAGATTGACAACCTCACTGCTTCGTTGGGGCAAAGTAGTTTGATTGTGTTCTGCAGGTTCCACTGTCTCCCCTGCAACAGCTCTTTTTCTGGCGCCATTGCAGTTGTGGACAACCTTCTGAAGCATTTCTCACTCCTACTGGTTCGATAACCTTGGTTTCTAACTGAGGGAAAACTTGCTGCTGTGCTCCTCAAACCTTCCTCTTGGGGTGCCCAACGAAGCGTGATTGATTAACACCTCTCACGCTATCAAGCTCTTTTTCTGGCGCCGTTGCCGGGGAGTTAAGAGTGCTCAGTAAGAAGCTTCTCGAAGTACCAAACTTCTCACTCCTCCGTCAACAGCTCTTTCTGGCGCCGTTGCCGGGGAGTAGAGAAGCTTCTGCAAGGGGAGTCTCTCAGTTCCAATCTCTTTACTTTGTTTTAGTCTTGCTTATTATTATTGCTTTGTCTTGTTTTGCTTTTTTATATCAAAAACACAAAAAAATTAGTGTAGAATTTATCTTGTTGCTTTCCTATATCAAAAACCCAAAAAAAATTAGTTACTTGTTTAATCTTGTTCAATTTGGTTTACCTTGTTTTTATCAAAAATGAGTACTGCTGAAAACACTAAGTTGTGTGACTTCACTAGTACTAATAATGATGATTTCATATGTACTCCTATTGCTCCACCTGCTGCTAAGACAGATTTTTATGAGATCAAACCTGCTTTGTTAAATCTTGTTATGAAAGAGCAATTTTCTGGTGCTGTTATTGATTTGAAAGAGGGCAACATTAGATATCAATTCCCTCTTAAGAAAGGTATGGAACACTTCCCTAGGAAGAGAATGAAGTCACCTTTTGACTCTATTGTTAGAGCAAATTATCGTTTTGATGCTTCTTCTCTTGGAAATACTTGATGTTCACTTTCTGCGCCTAGCTGAAAGGCGTTAAAGAAAAGCGCTTATGGGAGACAACCCATCATTTTATTTTCAGTATCTTTTCTTTTATTTGAGTCAAGAAGTTTGTTTACTTCTGTAGCAACTTCTTTGTATCTTTATTTTCTTGCAATGTTGTGCCAAGTAAGGTCTCTAGTAGAAAGTTTTTGCTATATTTGGATTTCTGCACAGGAAACAGATTTCTGTATGTCACCGTTAAATTCGTCATTTATTCCAGAAGCGACGAAATGCTTTGAGATTTTGTGTGCTGAATCTTCATATATGTATGAAACTTTTTCTAGTTCAGTGATTTTCGATTTGAGCAACTCTAGTGCCTCGAAAAAATTCGTCTTTACAGACTGTTCAGATTTTGACAGATTCTGCCTTTTATTGTGCATTGCTTCTTTGCGATGTTTACTTGGATCTTTTTGATTCTTTGAGCATCAGTGGCTGTAGCTAATGTTATAATGCATTAAGGTGTGCTTGTGTCACAGTAGAACTTGTGAATTTTTGGTTTATGCACTAACCCTCTAATGAGAATTACTTTGAGTTTGATGTGGTGGAAGTTTTCAAGTAAGCAAAAGGGACGATATGATGAGATCAAGAAGAGTGAAAAGCCTAAGCTTGGGGATGCCCCGGTGGGTCATCCCCAGCAAATTCAAGAAGACTCAAGCATCTAAGCTTGGGGATGCCCAAGGCATCCCCTTCTTCATCGACAAAACTATCAGGTCATCTCTAGTGATACTATATTTTTATTCCACTACATCTTATGTATTTTGCTTGGAGCGTCTGTTTTTATTTTGAGTGTGTGTTTTAGTTTGCTTAATAAGTTGGATCCTAGCATTCTTGTGTGGGAGAGAGACACGCTCCGCTTTTTCATATGAATACTCTTGTGCTTCGCTTATATTTGTTGAGTATTCTTAGCTACTGTTTGTTTTCTAGTAAGCTCTCGCTTTTAGCATGTTATCTTGTTTAGAGCTGCTAGTTCTTTGTGTTAAGCTCTCTTGTGTTTCACTCTTATTTGTTAGAGAGTTGTTTTAGTTGCTTGGTTGATGTGTTAGATTGGAAAATGCTATGCTTGTGATAGTGGTATGAAATAGAGAAAAGCTGCATAGTCTTGTAGACCATTGTGTAGATAACTTGCTCCTCTTCAATTGTTTTGAGGTATTAAAATAACTAATGGTTAAAATTTGTTGGTTAATGTTGTTAAGAGCTGATTAGTGAAGATGTGTTAGTAGAGCGTGGAGCCGTACTTTTCTGAACTAAAAACAACTTAAGTCAATAGTGCTTTAGTGTCGTGATTTCCTCTTAGTTGAAAAGAAGTTTCTAATGGTATAGTTACTGCAACGGTCGGGGAAGCCAATGGGGCACTTGTGTCGCCGCCACGATCCCTCTCGGGGTGTCTCTAACCATTTGTAAAACTTTGATACTGTTAGTTGTTTGCAATATACGACATGCTATGTGAGTTTTTGGTTTTTGGCACTTCCACCTCCATATTTTGCTAGCCTCTTCGGTACTTTGCATTGCCCTTTTTCACATTGAGATTGGTGCATACTTCGCAAGTACATCCAACCCCGTGGGAGATCTTCATCTTGTTCTCCTACACATAAGCCAACTATCTTCCTCAAAACAGCCACCATATCTACCTATCACAGCATTTCATAGCTGTTCCGAGATACATTGCCATGCAACATCCATCATTTACATTACATGACTTTATGTCATTTTTACTTCATTACCATATAGTATTGCTTGACCATTTGAGTTAGTGTGATGCGTGGTTTTCCACATGTGTTACATCTTTTCCACACTACGCTCGGTCTTGCATATCCACCATACACCATGTATTAGTCTTTGAGTTTTGAGTACACCAAAAGTGTGATGATCATCTTGTAAAATAGAGTGTTGCCTCTACCTGTGAGCATATTGAAAAGAGTCCAAAGTGGCCAATCAAAAGAGTCCAAAAGAGACCAATGAGAGAAAAATATAAAAGAGTCACAAAGGCCTCAAAAAGCAAAAAGCAAAAAAGAGAAAAAGAAAAAAGAATATAAAATGAGAGAGGGGGCAACACTACTATCCTTTTATTCCACACTTGTGCTAGTAGCACCTACATCATTGTAGTGAGTTTTCATGCTTCATTAGTATAACTATGTGGGGACCAAACGTTATAGAACTTGGCTTGTATATTCCAACGATGAGCCTCCTCAAGTGAGCTCTAGGTCTTCATGAGCAAGCAAGTTGGATGCACCCCCACTAGTTCCATTGGAGAGCTTCCATTCATATAGCTCTATGTGCATCCGTTGCATGGCAATCACTACTCCTCATTCAGTGTCTACTACGGGACTTCCTCTTGTCTTGTGGTTACCTCTTCCACTGTTTGAGCCTTTCTTTTTGGCCTTCCAAACCCCCATTATTATTCTCTTTGCCATAACCTCATGGTGCCAAGCCTTCTTCTTGCTTGTATTAGTTGAGTGGACTACATAACAGTTGATAAGTTAAGTGGATGGATTAAGGACACTTGACTTGAGCTTGGCTATTTCTATTATTAACTGAATTTGATGCTTTGAAGATTGATTGACATTTTACATTGGAGACACAATTTACTATTCTTCTTTCTAAACCTTATGTATGGTTCCTAGTCTCCAACACGCTGATTCATGAAAAGTTCTAGCTTCTTTTAGCTAGCATTTGTTAATCATTGTTTGCTTAATGTCAACTATAGACAATTGTTTTGGATCACCTTATTCACATCATGTGTTTTGCATTACTATGTTGATCTAGATTGTGAGTTTGCATGTCTCCTAAGAAATTATTTGTTATCGTTCTACCTACTCGAGGACGAGTAGAACTAAGCTTGGGGATGCTGATACGTCTCCGACGTATCTATAATTTCTTATGATCCATGCTTGTTTTCATACCATTTGCTACATGTTTTGTTTACATCTTATAGCATTTTTATGCATTTTTGGAACTAACATATTAACAAGATGCCCCAGTGCCAGTTCCTGTTTTCTGCTGTTTTTCCGTTTCAGAAAAGTACTTAAGGAAATATTCTCGGAATCGGACGGGACAAAAACCCAGGATCTTATAATTTCGTCACGCACACGGAGTCCAAAGGGGAGCCGAAGACGCACCAGAGGGCGACCACACCCTAGGGTGGCGCGGCCCACCTGTCTGCCGCGCCACCAGGTGGTGTGGCCCCCTCGGGCCTCCACCGACGCCGCCCTTTCGCCTATATAATCCCCCTGACGAGAAAACCCTAAGTACCCGATCAAAATTCCAGAAAAACATCCGTCGCCGCCGCCGTCGTCAACCCTAGTTCGGGAGGGTTCTGAAGCTCTCCCCGACACCCTGCCGGAGAGGGGAATCATTGCCGGAGGGCTCTACACCACCATGCCCGCCTCCGGACAGATGTGTGAGTAGTTCATCCTTGGACTACGGGTCCATGCAGTAGCTAGATGGTAGTCTTCTCCTCTTGTGCTATCATGTTTAGATCTTGTGAGCTGCCTATCATGATCAAGATCATCTTATTGTAATGCTACATGTTGTGTTTGCTGGGATCCGATGAATAGAGAAGTACCTTGTGATGTTGATTATTGATATTATCATGTCTATGTTATTTGTGATCTTGCATGCTTTCCGGTACTTGTAATTGCCTTGATCAAGTAGTTGCTTGTATCTCCAAGAGGGAGTATTTATGCTAGATAGTGGGTTCGGTCCCTGTGTGCCTTGGCTTGAGTGACAGAAACATATAAGGACGGGGGAGTGCCGTTGCTACTAGGGAGTAAACTTTATGCACAGTTCTTCATGCAATTGTCTGTTGCTTGCAACTTAATACTAGAGAGATTTTACGGTATGTTATCTCAAAGGTGGACTATTTAGGCATAGGTGTATGCTTGGAACAGCTATCTATGTATTTTGTCGTAATGCCCAAAGCATCTCATATAGACATCATCATCCTCTGTATTATGCAATGTTCATGCATTGTCATGCATTCTCTATTCTGTCAATTGCCCAGCTGTAATTTGTTACCCAGCATGTGTAGTATTTTATTTATGGAGAAGACACCACTAGTGAACTGTGGACCCCGGTCTATTCTTTTACATCTGCAATTAAATCAACTGCTCTACTGCTTTCATTTACTGCAAACAAGCTTCCTTTCACACATACATTTAATCCTTTGTATTCAATAAGGCCGGTGAGATTGACAACCTCACTGCTTCGTTGGGGCAAAGTAGTTTGATTGTGTTCTGCAGGTTCCACTGTCTCCCCTGCAACAGCTCTTTTTCTGGCGCCATTGCAGTTGTGGACAACCTTCTGAAGCATTTCTCACTCCTACTGGTTCGATAACCTTGGTTTCTAACTGAGGGAAAACTTGCTGCTGTGCTCCTCAAACCTTCCTCTTGGGGTGCCCAACGAAGCGTGATTGATTAACACCTCTCGCGCTATCAATATGTAAAGCTATTTTTTGAAAAATATCTGTGTGAAAGGTATCATTAATTTTTAGACCATCCAATACAAGACAGGTTTAGGTTGTTTTAGATAACAGATCGTAGGTTATGCAAATCCCTATTATATCTTGTTAGGCAATGATTCGTAGCTGTGCACGAACTGCAACACAAGGGAGTCTTGCTACTACAGATGATTGCTAGTAGCTGTAGAGTTACTACTGTTTTTATCCTTGACTGATGATGGTTAACTTCACCCCACATGAACATACAGTCGCAACCAACCTGAAGTTCGGAACTACTTTAGCTAGCCTACTTTGTTTATTAACATATTTACATGCTTGTGTATATGGCAGTTAACTTAGAACACAACAGTTATTTGGCATAAGAACAATTAGTATATATATGGTTTTCGTTGGCCTAGATTCTGTCTCTGGAACAATGGTAGTAGTAAGGCACAACTGTGTGCATAGAGATGAACCTGTAGTTTAGAAAGATAAAAACATTCAAACAGATGAACCTGTAACCATCCAACTAGATTATGTGTTACATAGCCACTCCTTCGGCATTTATTTAAGCATTTTACCTACCTTACCATAGTCTGATATGTATATGCTTGTTATCTGAAGGAGAGGGAGTGCATTGAGATCCTTCAAGTCTGGCTTGACTCAATCTTATCGTGGTCTTCACTGATGTTGTTGTGTTCGATGTACCGATTGACCCTATCATCGCCCATTATTACTTTGTATCCATAGCGTGTTTAAGTTGATGTATTCTTCAAATATTTTGGTACCGTGACATTGTTGCTACAGTCGTTGCTTTGAACTATAGTTGTTGTTGTTGATACAAATGAATTTGTTGTTGATGTGAAAAATATTATATGAAAAATGTGGTATATTTGGTAATTATTTTCAGTAGCAGTCCTTTAAAATACCAATAAAAATGTTTAGAGACATATTGCTAAGGGGAATTTTCGAAATTTCCCTTATCATTTTTAGAGGCACTTCCAAAAAAAGTGCCTCTAAAAATATTAAGGGGCATTTTTTTATGTGCCTCTGAAAATACTATTTTCAGGGGCACTTTTTTTTAAATGCCTTTAATATTTTTAGGGACACGATTAATTGCAACACTTTTTTTAGTGCCCCTAAAAATATTTAGAGGCACTTTGAGGATTTTTAGGGGCAATTTGAAGTGCCCCTAAATAACTGCTCTCCCGTAGTGTGTATTAAGACCAATAGTCACTCCATCTACCTCAAATAATAATTTCTAGAATTGTACTAGGTCGTACTTTTGTACTAAATTTTTAGACTTCTTTAGATTTTTTTTTTCATGTTACAATATTACATGTATAATTTTCTATACGTTTGCATAGTTTAACCACATGTCTGGCAATATTCCTAAATATTACTTAATGTGTTTGTTTACTGAATATCATAGAAAGATAATAACGTTTAATTTGTAACAAAATTTAGTTCTAAAATATTTTTTATAATGCATAATTTATAGAATTTTTACATATTTATGATTAAAATTTATAAATAGTATAATCTAATAAATATCTCGATAGCGTTTTCCAGTGCATGATTAAGTAAACATATTTATGGAAAATTTTAGAGTATAAACTGAACCTTAATGACACTAGTTTTTGTGGTCAAAATTGTCTAGCAAGTCAAAGTTTAACAAATTGTGCATGATCTGTACTTGGTATTGATACAACATTGATTAGAATAATAATAAATGAAATAATATGGTGTGGATTCTAGTATGTTTACATATGTAATGTTTCTTGTTTGATACACTCTTATCTTCTTTACACAAGTCCCCTGCAAATTTATGAAATAAAAATATGCATGGAATTAAAAATTAAAATCTAGTTACATATAGTTTTGTAAAATCAGCAGGACTTACCACAGGAAAGAGAATAACATGCTAACTAAACTTGTTGTCGTCGGTCACAATGGATTATTTTTATGTTCCAAGAGGCCCGTGGTGTGTATTTACTTTTGCGAATTAACCATTTTTAGTATGCTGATATCTCCCTCCGTCCAAAAATGGTGGAGGCTTGGCATCTCTTCCGGCGTGCGTCTCAGCAATGCTTTCATTAATAGAAAATCAAGTCACATGACCAAACCCACGTGGAGACTAACAGAACAAACAGGAAAACACAATTGTCCCAGAAACTTTGCAGATAGAACCTTAAACAATAGAAAAATACAGAACTATCCTTAGTGCTTCCTGCACTCGCCCAATTCATTCCAGCGTCGCTGAGACGCATGCCGGAAGAGATGCCAAGCCTCCACCATTTCCAGATCAAAAAAAGCACCATTGCCAACGAGACTTTGTGAATCGATGAACAGGCCCACTGCTTGCATGGCAGATGACGATGTGATACATCAACCGTGGGACATTCCCGTGCTTTCTTGGACCCAAATCCACCGCATTCCATCGATGAAGTCGGGGAAGAAAGACAGATCCAACACCTTCAGATAGGGATGAAAACGGAGCGGAATCTTTCCGACTTTTCCGCGGAAAAACAGAAATGGAAGGGAAATATGGAAACGAAAATGGAATTTTGCAAAACGGAAACAAAAACGGAAAATTTTATACGGAAACAAATACGGAACAGCGTATTCTGGCGGAACTATCACGGAAACGGAATTTCCGTTTCCGGTAATACGGAACTTTCCGTTATTTTGCTACGGTTTGCAAAGCCCAATCTAATAGCCTAAAAAAATCTAATAAACACATTTAGACCCAATCAAGAATATGAAAAACGGCCATGTTTGGCATCCCTTAAAAATAAGACCACACGCGTATTCTCTTTCTAGAAGGGGAAGCCAGTCTTTTTGGAATTCCCCCGTGTGCAGCTGCCATGCTCGTTAGAAGAGAAAACAGATGATTTGAGCAAGCATGGGTTCAAGCTCTAGTGGATGGGTTTGATAGCTAAACGAGTGTATACTCACATCTCATCTCCCTCTACAGTCGTTCCTAATTCCCAGTTCGTCAGTTCTTCACCGCACTACGGTTAAAACAATTCCATATTGTTGTTTATAAAATTGCTTGGTTAGTTATTAGTTGATTATATTAAGAGGTTCCTTATGTGTGATTTCATCTTATAAAATTGATAAGTTTGTTGTTTTACAGGAGTTTTCCTACATGATTCAACAAGTCTTTTGGTTATGTAAATATCCACTTTATCTTCCGAGTCCGTGCCGTATTCGGTCTGTATTTGTTTCCGGCAATATTTATTTCTGTATTTGTTTCCGGGGTTTCCGTATTTGTTTCCACTTCAGTAAAAAATATGGAAACAAATGTGGCACCACTAAGTTCCGTCCGTATCCGCTCCGTTTTCATCCCTACCTTCAGACCAACATCCTCGCACTAGAGCATCCGTCTCGTCCTGGCGGCCGCCGTGGAGAGCGAGAAACTCCAACGACACACCGAGAAACTAATCTCGCTAGATCCGAAGAGCAGCAGGAAGACCAAGCCACCCGCTCCACAACATCGCCGATTAGAGCACCGTCGAGATAGGGGAGACGTAGGGGCACCTTATCCCGATGCGGCATTATCCCCGCAACCGATGCGACGCCCGTGGAAAACCTTATACCGAAGTGCATGAATTGGGCTTGAAGAAATGACATCATTGCTTTATGTCACGTGGAATAATTTTTTATATGTATTTGTACTATTTTTTGTGAAAGTTGTGTGTTGTTGACTAGATAAAGTCATTCATGCTTTACTATTTTTTTGCATGGGAATATTAAGTAGTCTATTGGTTAATGAATAATAGCATAGTGATTACTATATACTTGACCATTTTGGGACCTTCTCTTCTCGTGGCCTAGGCGGTCACATTTCATTCCTGGCCTATGGATCGACCTTTCTACGAAATTGGTACACAATGGAAATTATTTCACGGTCGATTTAAATGGATCGAGTAATTTGTTCATGTGGATATTAGTGCATACATTTTCTAAGATTTAAAATAGTTTAAATTGGGATAAAACTAACAAAGAATTATGAATCGATGTGTCGTGCCAAGTCGTAGGATGCCGACTCTCATTGACTAGTCGGGGATTTCGGTTGGAACACAAGTACTGACACATAGATGAGTCGAGCAAATCTTAATCCTTGAAGCTAAAACATCTTATAGTTTGAAATTGAGGGAATAACAAACGTGAAGGATAAAAAACAATTCTTTAGTAAACTCTGCCTTATTTTACTATTCATATGGATGAATTACCAAAAGTATGTAAACGTTGCAACATGTGGTGATCTTGTTAGTAGACGTTAATTTCACCGCATATATGGAATATGCTATGCCTTCTTTGACACACACATTCACCATCATTTTTTTACCTTAAAAGTGTGGCGAATAATTTGATGGCCATAGAAAGAGCCAAGTTCGGAGAAGCCAATGAAAATAGTATGACTATTAAGACATGCACAATGGTTGAGAAGCCACATCTTTTCTTAACATCCACATCATTTAGAGACGATAAAATATACAATATGTTTTTGGTGTGCCTTGTATGTACTATAGTTTATAACCGTGGCCACGAAAAAAAAGAAGGCTCTTCTATCAAGAAAATTGGTCGTGGTAAAAATCCACTTTACTTCTAGTGATATATAGACTCCTACAAGGGAGGAAGGGCGACCAGGCCCATGTGGCATCCGAGTCAGCCCTGGCCACAACCCCCCAAAGGTACCCGCCCCTTGGCCGCACCCTGGCCTGCTCTCTCCATATCTCTATATTAATCTAGAGGGAATACGCCTTCACGTTTATTCTCCACCACAGTTTCCCCGCCGCTTGTTGGAACGGTCGTCACCACGCTGTTGCTGGTCCGCTACGTGTGGATATCTCGTAGGCATCGTCTATTTTGACTATAGATCAAGCAAGCTTATACGAGAAGAATACTCTCGTGGTTGGGAGGTATAACCTAGGTGCGGAAATCGGCATCACCGATGTGTTTGTGTAGGGTATGACCCCGTTACTTGCACCTCCGTAGTGAAATTTGGATGATTGTGCGAAAAATATTTTTTGTTTTGTTTTACGTAGCATGTTCCCCAACAAGAATGACATAATAACATTGTGAGCATCAATATAAAAATGCACAATGCATACACGATAAATGAACAATAAGCGAGCAACAATATATTGAATAAACAATAATTGCACATGGATAGAAATCTCCAGCAAGTCCACCATGAAAAAACATGTTACCGCTTATCGATAACAATACCAATCATAACATGATAATGAACATGTGATTCATTACATCAACGTTTGGGTTAACCACCCAAATACTCTCACCGTGGATGGAGAGATTCAACGAAGCCGGTATCATGCAAGCTAAACCCCGATGACCCATATGTTGGAATAAAATTCCAAAACTCAAATCTCACTTATTATGTTGCATATTTTACTAGTCAATCAATATCATGACCCACTAATCACGAGGAACGAACTACTCGTGAACATGGTACAAGCTCACGAATGAATAATATAAGAAGGAACAAAGCACGACCATAACAGAAACAATTGTGACAACATATTAACATCGGTCAAAACATTAGTAAAGCATAAAGTAGGATTTTAAGTAGGAATTGATCCTTAATACATTGAAATACAAGTGTACAACCACCATCCTAACCATCAACCACATGTTAATTCTCGTGCCAACTCTCTAAGTTTATAGATGTGCAACTCAGACGGTTGCATATTTATTTACCTGTCCTGAAGCTGCAATGGTAGACTTGATATTGTGCACTCGACCGGCCGTGAACTAACTATAGTTCCCGATCTTCATATGGAAATAGCAAATTTGCAGTTAAGCATATACGGAGTAAGACCAACTTCTCGCCTGATATTTATCATACACAAGCTCATGCCTCCAGTGTTGCTCTTATTTATAGAATGCATAAATATTTACTCTACACACCCTTAATTACATACTTACATAGATTAATTTGGATAGCCGTGCATGGGACTGGACTAATAAAACTTAACGACAGGGGAGCTGGAGGATAACAAATCAATGGCGAATGAACCGAGTGGATTTGCCAACGGCCACCTCTCGCCGGCCGTGGTAGCTGGAGGTCACCGGCGGAAGATTGCACAGATTTCTGTCCTCGCCGCTCAATTAGACAGCCTCCACGTAGCTGGCGGAGGCGTGGAACTTGGCGATGAACTCCGTGGCCTTCCTGTCGACGTCCCGCTCGCCGACGTACCACAGCCCGTCTTCGTCGCTTGGCCACACCTTCCTTGCCGACCGCCACGGCTGCTCGTACTCGTCGTAGTGCCGGTCCCGGCCGCCGCCACCGCCGAAGCATGACTGGCTCCCTCCCATTAGTTTATTCTCTGGGCTTTCTTCCTAGCTAGCTAGTCTGCTCCTCGGTCGGAACCTTCTTGTGAAGTTGCTGCAATGCTGCTCTCTTGCTCAGGTTCAGAGGGCAAAGCAGCCTCTTCCCGGATTTATAGGGGCGGGAGGTCTCACCCGGACGGACAGGATTCTTCCTAGTCGTCCCGCTCCGCTATCGGACGGCGGAGATCCACGCGCCGTAACGTGCGGTGCGGCCTGACGGTGTACCTAAGCACACGGTGAAACCAAACACTGAAGGATTGATTCTTTCGTCAGGCTTGTCCAGCTTTGTTGTTCTCTGAAACCTGAATACCTCAAAGTCTGAACATAACAGGTAACGGAGCTACGAACAATCAACCATGCATGGATTGGAAATGACATGACTATATTACATGATAAATAATGGCGGCCAAGTAGTATCTTGGTGTTTCTAGCATGCAGTGCGTTTTTAACGTAGAACAATTTCTTTTTCCTCCTTTTCCTGGGATGGTGATGTAATTCAGATAAGGGAGGGAACTGTTCAGATGAGAATAAGTTTATGGCGATAAGCCGGCATCTCAGAGTCACTAATACGTTTGGTCATTTCAGGGCCAATTTTATATAGTAATTAATTAGCGTTCGTCGAGATTTGGTCTATATATGCGGTGCGTGATCGATCACTGCATCGTAACCAATCAAGGGCACACAACTTGCAGGCCAGCTAGCTGCTGCTTGATTTCCAAGCAGTACCGCGTGCACTTGCGTAGCTTGCTGCCGGTCACTTGCTCCATGCCCAGCTATATATTCAAATTAATTATTATCAAAGATATATTCAGAGTAATTATCCAGTAAAATGCATTAGACCTCCGTGACTTAGGAGCTTCTGGTTGTCACATGGTTTTCTTGCTTTTCATTTCCTAAATCTCTCATGCGAAATTGATGATATCTATGTATTCTTTCATCTGATAGGAGACGAGAAAACATGGTTTGAAGTTCATGGAATTAACAGCTACAATAGTGCACACGTTGATCAAAAGGTTTAAATCATACAATTTACTGTGCAAAATATTAAGCAATTAATATTCATGGTTGCTAGTAGAAAGAGTCTCATGGTTATTGAGTTTCATATCATGTCAAGTGCGAATACAATAGATTGTGTCCACAGAAGTAAAGTGATGAGTACAAAGACAGGATTGAGTCTTTCCTTAGCAACTTAACTAAACTAACTAATGGAATACAACTTGCATTGACACTCCCTATTAGAGCTATAGTCGGTTTGGCTGTAGACAAACCGTGTTGTAAACATACTGTAATTGTTCCTTTGATCAATATATAAAGAGGAGGCCAGCCGTGTGGGCAAACCACGGCAAACAACTCTTCTCAACTTGGTATCAGAGCCGAGATCCATCTAGGGTTTCGCTGTCTCATCTTTCCGGCGGCGCGATGTCTTCCACCGCCAGCACGCTGCAGACCTCCACCACCGGCGCGCTTCAGTCTTCAACCGCCGGCGCGCTGCAGACTACCTCCGCCGACGTCCTCACCTCGGCAGGATCCTCCTCCACTTCCGCTCCCGCTCTCCCCATCATCCCCAGCACCATCACCGTGCGGCTCGACCGCAACAACTTCCTCCTATGGAAGACCCAGGTCATCCCCAACATCTCTGGTCATGGGTATCTGGGCTATCTTGATGGCAGCCTCCCTCCGCCGGCCGAGTTCATCACCTCCGGAACCGGTGCTGATGCCGTCAAGACTATCAATCCGGCGTACGTCGCCTGGTGGCACACCGACCAGCGTGTCCTCTCCGCGCTGCTGGGATCCATGACGGAAGAAGTTCTCGCCCAGATGATCGGGCGCACCACCTCCGCTTCTGTCTGGGAGTCCCTTACCTCCATGTTCTCCGCTCAAGGACGGGCGAGCATTCGCCAATACTGTCGCCAGCTTACGACGACGAAGAAGGCCGACATGGGGGCGGCTGCGTATTTCCACAAGATGAAGGGATTTGCTGATGCTATGGCAACCGTCGGAGCCCCTCTGCCCGACGAGGAGTTGATTGACTACATCATCGCAGGCATTGGCTCCTCGTTCTCCGCACTCCAAGCCTCGCTCACGGTCTTCTCCAACGCCAACCCTACCGCAGTTTTAAAACTGTCGGACTTCTACGCCATGCTTGTGTCCTACGAATCAATGCACCAACAGAACACTCAAGACCTCGATTACTCATCCTCGGCAAACGCGGCATCACGTCACGGTGACTATGGTCGTGGCGGAGGACGTCCCAACGACGGACGTTCTGGCGGTCGTGGCGGCTTTCAGGGACATGGCGGCCAACAAGGAGGACGCGGCGACGGTCGCAGTGGAGGTGGCCGCGGCGGTGGCAATGGCTACGACCAATCTGGTGGTGGCGGCAGCAGCTACGGTCACCCCAGCGGTGGCAGCGGCTACAGTCAAGGTGGCGGAGACTACGGCCACGGAGGTGGCAACGGCCAAGGCGGCGGCGGCAATGGTGGTGGTCGCCGTTTCCGTCCAAAGTGTCAGATATGCAAAAACTGGGGACACGATGCTCTTGCGTGTCGCAACCGGTTCAATCAGGTCTACCAAGCCGATGATTCTCGTTCCGGCAACTCTGCCACCTACCATGGCCACGATAATCACAATGAGCCCCACTGGATCATGGACACGGGAGCCACTGACCATCTCACCAACGACATGGAGCGTCTCGGCGTTCACGAACGCTACCACGGAAGGGACCAAGTTCAAATCGCCAACGGTGCAGGTTTGTCTATTTCGCATGTTGGTCACTCTCGTTTAGCTGGTTCTACGCATTCTCTAGCTCTTAAAAACATCCTGCATGTTCCCGACATTAGCAGAAGCTTGCTCTCCGTCTATAAACTAGTTTGTGATAACGATGTTTTTGTCGAATTTCATCGTCATTTTTCTGTGTCAAGGACAAAGTCACGAAGAAAATAATCCTTCAAGGTAGAAGTCGCGGCGGTCTCTATCCTATTCCGTTCGGTCGAGCAACATCTTCCTCTCATCAGGCATCCTCTAGCGTCAAGATTTCCTCTAGGCAATGGCATCACCGGCTTGGCCATCCCTCCAACAATGTAGTTCAAAATATTGTAAAAAATAATCATATTTCATGTTCCCCAAATAGTGATTCCTCTGTGTGTGATGCATGTCAACGTGCTAAGAGTCACCAATTACCGTATAATCATTCTTATCGTATTTCCACTGCACCCCTTGAGCTTGTGCATACTGATGTTTGGGGACCGGCC
Source organism: Puccinellia tenuiflora (assembly GCA_012064385.1). Lineage (NCBI taxonomy): Eukaryota > Viridiplantae > Streptophyta > Magnoliopsida > Poales > Poaceae > Puccinellia > Puccinellia tenuiflora. The sequence goes on along the minus strand of QRDG01001501.1, from coordinate 54,212 downwards.
CTCCCTTCCTCTGGTGGTTTTAAATATTATGTTAGCTTTGTTGACGATTATAGTCGACACTGTTGGATCTACCTGATTAAACACAAGTCTGATGTTGAGGATATCTTTTACACCTTTCAGCGACATGTTGAGCGTTTCCTGAATACTAAAATTCGTGCCGTTCAGTCTGATTGGGGTGGTGAGTACCATCGCCTCCATGATTATTTTCGTCGAACCGGCATTTTGCACCGTGTCTCATGTCCTCATACTTCCCAACAAAATGGCATAGTTGAACGTAAACATAGACATCTTGTCGAGACTGGTCTTGCGCTTCTCGCTCACTCATCTCTCCCATTACGTTTTTGGGACGAGGCTTTTCTAACTGCCTGTTATCTCATTAACAGGATGCCCACACCTGTCCTAGATAATTCTGCACCCATCACTCGATTGTTACATCAAAACCCCGATTACTCTTTTCTTCGCACTTTTGGGTGTGCCTGTTGGCCTAGTCTGCGCAAGTATAATTCGCGTAAATTAGAATTTCGTTCCAAGATGTGTGTCTTTCTTGGTTATAGTCCCATGCACAAGGGTTACAAATGTCTTGATCGTAGCACTGGTCGTATTTATATTTCTCGTGACGTCATCTTTGATGAGCATGTTTTCCCTTTTGCTACTCCCGGTGTTTCCATTGACATCTCCAAACTGCAGCATGTTTCGCTTCCTGCAGTAGAATCAGCTATACAGGGTCCCACATTGCGCAAATATGACATCTCCCTGTTACCAGTTGACCCGCTTGGTCTTTCTCCTGTTGTTCCTGTGCAGGCACCTCCCTCAGCGATCGACGTGCATGTGCATGTCTCGGAACCTGCGCCTGCGACGTCCCCAGCTGAGCGATCGACGTCTCCCGCTCGTGGTCGTTCGCAGCCTGCTGCATCAACACCGGCCCCTTTGGCTGCTGCCCGGGATGGCCCATCATCATCACCGGTTGGGCCCTTGTCCGCTCGGACGGCCCAGGAGGAGGTCGGCCCTTCTTCGTCAGCAGTAGCCTCTCCGGCCTCTCCAGCAAGCTCCAGCGAGTCCGTGTCTGTTTGCGGACTCAGCATCGCCAGGGACGGCTGGATGCACCGTCAAATTCGCCCGAGTTCACGCCTCCGGCAGCTCATCCTATGGCGACACGCAGTCGTAATGATGTCCATCGTCCAAAGCAATATACTGATGGTTACAGTTCGGTACGACCCCTCTCGGCGAGCGTTCCTTGCTGCTCCAACGTCGCACCGCACCGCGCTTTCCGAGCCAGCTTGGCGACAGCTATGGAGGATGAATTTGCTGCTCTCCAGCGTAATCACACTTGGCGGTTAGTTCCTCGACCTCCTGGCACAAATATTGTTGGTAGCAAATGGATCTTCAAACAAAGTTTCGGCCTGACGGTTCAGTTGACAAGCACAAAGCTCNCCCCTAAAAATATTTAGAGGCACTTTGAGGATTTTTAGGGGCAATTTGAAGTGCCCCTAAATAACTGCTCTCCTGTAGTGTGTATTAAGACCAATAGTCACTCCATCTACCTCAAATAATAATTTCTAGAATTGTACTAGGTCGTACTTTTGTACTAAATTTTTAGACTTCTTTAGATTTTATTTTTTTCATGTTACAATATTACATGTATAATTTTCTATACGTTTGCATAGTTTAACCACATGTCTGGCAATATTCCTAAATATTACTTAATGTGTTTGTTACTGAATATCATAGAAAGATAATAACGTTTAATTTGTAACAAAATTTAGTTCTGAAATATTTTTTATAATGCATAATTTATAGAATTTTTACATATTTATGATTAAAATTTATAAATAGTATAATCTAATAAATATCTCGATAGCGTTTTCTAGTGCATGATTAAGTAAACATATTTATGGAAAAATTTAGAGTATAACTGAACCTTAATGACACTAGTTTTTGTGGTCAAAATTGTCTAGCAAGTCAAAGTTTAACAAATTGTGCATTATCTGTACTTGGTATTGATACAACATTGATTAGAATAATAATAAATGAATAATATGGTGTGGATTCTAGTATGTTTACATATGTAATGTTTCTTGTTGATACACTCTTATCTTCTTTACACAAGTCCCCTGCAAATTTATGAAATAAAAATATGCATGGAATTAAAAATTAAAATCTAGTTACATATAGTTTTGTAAAATCAGCAGGACTTACCACAGGAAAGAGAATAACATGCTGACTAAACTTGTTGTCATCGGTCACAATGGATTATTTTTATGTTCCAAGAGGCCCATGGTGTGTATTTACTTTTGCGAATTAATCATTTTTAGTATGCTGATATCTCCCTCCGTCCAAAAATGGTGGAGGCTTGGCATCTCTTTCGGTGTGCGTCTCAGCGACGCTTTCATTAATAGAAAATCAAGTCACATGACCAACCCACGTGGAGACTAACAGAACAAACAGGAAAACACAATTGTCCCAGAAACTTTGCAGATAGAACCTTAAACAATAGAAAAATACAGAACTATCCTTAGTGCTTCCTGCACTCGCCGAAGCTAGCGGCCACCGCCCAATTCATTCCAGCGTCGCTGAGACGCATGCCGTAAGAGATGCCAGGCCTCCACCATTTCCAGATCAAAAAAAGCACCATTGCCAACGAGACTTTGTGAATCGATGAACAGGCCCACTGCTTGCATGGCAGATGACGATGTGATACATCAACCGTGGGACATTCCCGTGCTTTCTTGGACCCAAATCCACCGCATTCCATCGACGAAGTCGGGGAAGAAAGACAGATCCAACACCTTCAGACCAACATCCTCGCACTAGAGCATCCGTCTCGTCCTGGCGGCCGCCGTGGAGAGCGAGAAACTCCAACGACACACCGAGAAACTAATCTCGCTAGATCCGAAGAGCAGCAGGAAGACCAAGCCACCCGCTCCACAACATCGCCGATTAGAGCACCGTCAAGATAGGGGAGACGTAGGGGCACCTTATCCCGATGCGGCATTATCCCCGCAACCGATGCGACGCCCGTGGAAAACCTTATACCGAAGTGCATGAATTGGGCTTGAAGAAATGACATCATTGCTTTATGTCACGTGGAATAATTTTTTATATGTATTTGTACTATTTTTTGTGAAAGTTGTGTGTTGTTGACTAGATAAAGTCATTCATGCTTTACTATTTTTTTGCATGGGAATATTAAGTAGTCTATTGGTTAATGAATAATAGCATAGTGATTACTATATACTTGACCATTTTGGGACCTTCTCTTCTCGTGGCCTAGGCGGTCACATTTCATTCCTGGCCTATGGATCGACCTTTCTACGAAATTGGTACACAATGGAAATTATTTCACGGTCGATTTAAATGGATCGAGTAATTTGTTCATGTGGATATTAGTGCATACATTTTCTAAGATTTAAAATAGTTTAAATTGGGATAAAACTAACAAAGAATTATGAATCGATGTGTCGTGCCAAGTCGTAGGATGCCGACTCTCATTGACTAGTCGGGGATTTCGGTTGGAACACAAGTACTGACACATAGATGAGTCGAGCAAATCTTAATCCTTGAAGCTAAAACATCTTATAGTTTGAAATTGAGGGAATAACAAACGTGAAGGATAAAAAACAATTCTTTAGTAAACTCTGCCTTATTTTACTATTCATATGGATCAATTACCAAAAGTATGTAAACGTTGCAACATGTGGTGATCTTGTTAGTAGACGTTAATTTCACCGCATATATGGAATATGCTATGCCTTCTTTGACACACACATTCACCCGTCATTTTTTTACCTTAAAAGTGTGGCGAATAATTTGATGGCCATAGAAAGAGCCAAGTTCGGAGAAGCCAATGAAAATAGTATGACTATTAAGACATGCACAATGGTTGAGAAGCCACATCTTTTCTTAACATCCACATCATTTAGAGACGATAAAATATATATGTTGTACAATATGTTTTTGGTGTGCCTTGTATGTACTATAGTTTATAACCGTGGCCACGAAAAAAAAGGCTCTTCTATCAAGAAAATTGGTCGTGGTAAAAATCCATTTTACTTCTAGTGATATATAGACTCCTACAAGGGAGGAAGGGCGACCAGGCCCAAGTGGCATCCAAGTCAGCCCTGGCCACAACCCCCCAAAGGTACCCGCCCCTTGGCCGCACCCTGGCCTGCTCTCTCCATATCTCTATATTAATCTAGAGGGAATACGCCTTCACGTTTATTCTCCACCACAGTTTCCCCGCCGCTTGTTGGAACGGTCGTCACCACGCTGTTGCTGGTCCGCTACGTGTGGATATCTCGTAGGCATCGTCTATTTTGACTATAGATCAAGCAAGCTTATACGAGAAGAATACTCTCGTGGTTGGGAGGTATAACCTAGGTGCGGAAATCGGCATCACCGATGTGTTTGTGTAGGGTATGACCCCGTACTTGCACCTCCGTAGTGAAATTTGGATGATTGTGCGAAAAATATTTTTTGTTTTGTTTTACGTAGCATGTTCCCCAACAAGAATGACATAATAACATTGTGAGCATCAATATAAAAATGCACAATGCATACACGATAAATGAACAATAAGCGAGCAACAATATATTGAATAAACAATAATTGCACATGGATAGAAATCTCCAGCAAGTCCACCATGAAAAAACATGTTACCGCTTATCGATAACAATACCAATCATAACATGATAATGAACATGTGATTCATTACATCAACGTTTGGGTTAACCACCCAAATACTTCTCACCGTAGATGGAGAGATTCAACGAAGCCGGTATCATGCAAGCTAAACCCCGATGACCCATATGTTGGAATAAAATTCCAAAACTCAAATCTCACTTATTATGTTGCATATTTTACTAGTCAATCAATATCATGACCCACTAATCACGAGGAACGAACTACTCGTGAACATGGTACAAGCTCACGAATGAATAATATAAGAAGGAACAAAGCACGACCATAACAGAAACAATTGTGACAACATATTAACATCGGTCAAAACATTAGTAAAGCATAAAGTAGGATTTTAAGTAGGAATTGATCCTTAATACATTGAAATACAAGTGTACAACCACCATCCTAACCATCAACCACATGTTAATTCTCGTGCCAACTCTCTAAGTTTATAGATGTGCAACTCAGACGGTTGCATATTTATTTACCTGTCCTGAAGCTGCAATGGTAGACTTGATATTGTGCACTCGACCGGCCGTGAACTAACTATAGTTCCCGATCTTCATATGGAAATAGCAAATTTGCAGTTAAGCATATACGGAGTAAGACCAACTTCTCGCCTGATATTTATCATACACAAGCTCATGCCTCCAGTGTTGCTCTTATTTATAGAATGCATAAATATTTACTCTACACACCCTTAATTACATACTTACATAGATTAATTTGGATAGCCGTGCATGGGACTGGACTAATAAAACTTAACGACAGGGGAGCTGGAGGATAACAAATCAATGGCGAATGAACCGAGTGGATTTGCCAACGGCCACCTCTCGCCGGCCGTGGTAGCTGGAGGTTACCGGCGGAAGATTGCACAGATTTCTGTCCTCGCCGCTCAATTAGACAGCCTCCACGTAGCTGGCGGAGGCATGGAACTTGGCGATGAACTCCGTGGCCTTCCTGTCGACGTCCCGCTCGCCGACGTACCACAGCCCGTCTTCGTCGCTTGGCCACACCTTCCTTGCCGACCGCCACGGCTGCTCGTACTCGTCGTAGTGCCGGTCCCGGCCGCCGCCACCGCCGAAGCATGACTGGCTCCCTCCCATTAGTTTATTCTCTGGGCTTTCTTCCTAGCTAGCTAGTCTGCTCCTCGGTCGGAACCTTCTTGTGAAGTTGCTGCAATGCTGCTCTCTTGCTCAGGTTCAGAGGGCAAAGCAGCCTCTTCCCGGATTTATAGGGGCGGGAGGTCTCACCCGGACGGACAGGATTCTTCCTAGTCGTCCCGCTCCGCTATCGGACGGCGGAGATCCACGCGCCGTAACGTGCGGTGCGGCCTGACGGTGTACCTAAGCACACGGTGAAAACCAAACACTGAAGGATTGATTCTTCCGTCAGGCTTGTCCAGCTTTGTTGTTCTCTGAAACCTGAAGACCTCAAAGTCTGAACATAACAGGTAACGGAGCTACGAACAATCAACCATGCATGGATTTGAAATGACATGACTATATTATATGATAAATAATGGCGGCCAAGTAGTATCTTGGTGTTTCTAGCATGCAGTGCGTTTTTAACGTAGAACAATTTCTTTTTCCTCCTTTTCCTGGGATGGTGATGTAATTCAGATAAGGGAGGGAACTGTTCAGATGAGAATAAGTTTATGGCGATAAGCCGGCATCTCAGAGTCACTAATACGTTTGGTCATTTCAGGGCCAATTTTATATAGTAGTTAATTAGCGTTCGTCGAGATTTGGTCTATATATGCGGTGCGTGATCGATCACTGCGTCGTAACAAATCGCGCGCACACAACTTGCAGGCCAGCTAGCTGCTGCTTGATTTCCAAGCAGTACCGCGTGCACATGCCTAGCTTGCTGCCGGTCACTTGCTCCATGCCCAGCTATATATTCAAAGTAATTATTATCAATGATATATTCGGAGTAATTATCCAGTAAAATGCATTAGACCTCCGTGACTTAGGAGCTTCTGGTTGTCACATGGTTTTGTTGCTTTTCATTTCCTAAATCTCTCATGCCAAATCGGTGATATGATATCTATGTATTCTTTCATCTGATAGGAGCCGAGAAAATAAGGTTTGAAGTTCATGGAATTAACAGATACAATAGTGCACAAGTCGATCAGGAGTTGCTGCCATGGGGATTGAACTCGGGTCTGCTGGGACAGAGGAGCAAGGTTGCAGCCACTGAGCAAAATTGCCTCAACAAAAAAAAAGTCGATCAGGAGGTTTAAATCATACAATTTACCGGGCAAAATATTAAGCAATTAATATTCATGGTTGCTAGTAGAAAGAGTCTCATGGTTATTGAGTTTCGTATCATATCAAGTGCGCATACAATAGATTGTGTCCGCAGAAGTAAAGTGATGAGTACAAAGACAGGATTGAGTCTTTCCTTAGCAACTTAACTAAACCAACTAATGGAATACAACTTGCATTGACTCCCTCCGTCCCTTTTTCGTATGCATGGTCTCCTTCTGCACCATAATTAACATTACAAGTTTTACAATGGTTGGGGAATTTAGGAACCGTCTAATCAAATCAATCCAACGGTGGAAAAATCGGTAGTACTAAGAAGTAGTAGAAAAGAAGTACTGGAAAGTACTAAATTGTTGATTTATTTTATTTATCAGAAAGGGTAGATAGGTCTTTCGATTCTAGACTAGATGCAAAGTACGGAGCAGGCTCTCTGCCCACGGCGGCAGCGGCCGGAAGAAATTGGCTGGCACGGTAGGCAGCTTGCTGCGGGTATATCGGAGCAGGAACAACCCGGGCTCCCGGCGACGAGTGGCACCACGCAGAATGGCGTGCGTAGAGCACCACCCCGGCGATGAGGCAGAGCAGGCTTCTGCAAAGCTTGGCTTGATTTAGTTCGGCGAGACGCGCGTTTGCTACTAGGAGTGGCTCATACGATGCAAATTACCAGACGCCTCGTAAACTTTCGTTTCTTCTGCCATTCACCGTAGAGTAGCTTTATACACGTAAACGAGCGACCAGCCACTCGGTGTGGAGTTCTAATCGTACACGGACAGTCGTACAAGATTCGTATACGACGGAGTACACGACCCCGTGCCGTGGACGCGGCTGGCGAACCAGAGCTCCCGCCGTGTCTCGCCCTCGATGGCGCCGGCGATGCCGAACTTCTCTAGGTCCCGGGGCCATGCCGAACTGCGGCGCAAGTGGGCTGTCTGGCGGCACGCGGGTGGGCACCTCGCCGAAGACGACGAGACCAACGTAGTCGCAGCCGAGCATCTCCCGGTCCTTGAGGTAGACCTCGAGGGCGTTGGACTGGACGCCGGAGTTAGAGAAGACGGACACCTGGTTGCCGCACAGAGACTAAACAACGAGGAGGAGCAGAGGATATCAGCGCGGCCGCGCGGGTTCCAGATCGTGGTCATGAGCGGCCAGTCATGCGGGTGGGTCAACTATGGTCACATAGGAACTTACTAATATACCCCAGATTGTGTTAATTAAAATCACTATTTAACTGTGGTAGATCAACGGACAGAAATATTTCCTAGGGAAGTACTTGGAAGTATTGAGAAGTACCTGCCAATCACCGTAACAGAGCTCAATTAACATTTGTTCAAAGAGAAAAATAGAGCCCCCTTGTTCATTACCATATTCGATCGGTGCCTAACAAGTACGTAAATAACATAGACCAATCTCCAAAGTCCCTCTCCCACTTTTTACTTGCATTATGGCACATTTATCCGTAGGGAGCTATTCAAGTCAATGAAAGTAAAATAAAGATTACTAACCAATAAAGAGGACCAGTCAAAAAGGAGGATTATACCAAAAGCACCCAGTAATGTAATTGCAAAGTGCAAATCTCATGCATGCACGCTAGCCTGGAACTTTCACTGCCTTTTAGAAAGAATTGCACCGTTTGGCCCGTTCTAGATAGAGATGAAAAAACTGAAGAAACAACGTTCTCTCTCTATCTCTAGCTTAGTGGCATCACATCCGTGCGCGTAATGTGCTTGCAGGCTGTAACCACAATGCTTATAATAAGAAGCTTTAAGAAGAATCCTATGATTGATGATCACTTGATCAGAGGTCTATACTTGTTCGGCAAGAGCTATGCTTGGTGTAGTTGATATATGTTTATGTCTAGCTCTCGATTGCTTTAAGTAGTAAAGTTTGTAGCAATTGTGTCTTTATGTTGGTCTCTCCAGCTGTCGATAGGATTACTCAGAAGAGAAGAACACCTCACACATGATGCATGTATATATGGCTTTCTAAAGGAGAGAAGATATCTCACATCGATTAAGGGCTTATGTGTGGGGAAGTCTTTATCTGTTTGTGAGCTGTTTTTATTAGTATGGTCTACACTACACAGTGAAATTATCATTTCATACCCGTTAGAATTTCCCTATCCTTTCTAGCTCTAGTTTTCAGATATTACTTTCTGGAGATAGTTAGTAATCAACTTTAGCATTGAGGACTTAGTTAGTTTGACCGATTTTAATTTGCATTTTCCTTTCCTTCTACCTCTGTCAGGGTGGCATGAATTATGTATTTATTCTACTACTTACTCCAAATTATGGAGCACTGTTGAGGGTATTAGCCATTTCAAAAAGCTAACTAGCTAGCTTCTCACATAAGGTGGTTAAGAGATAGGAGAGCGAGGTGCCTAAAAAGACAGGAGAGCAAGTACAAACTTTCGAGAACAAACCTTTTAGGCAAAGCTACACTATACCTTTTGATTTTTGGAAATATAAGATTTCTCCTTTGCAAAGGTGGGGTTTGGCAGGATCTAGGTCGTTTTGCCCGAAAATCCTAATCAAATCCTCATGGTATAGGTAAGTAACGACGCGGTTTTCATTTTTATGTCGGGTGACCAGCATCATGAATTTGTCAGATAGAAGATTCCGTAATTGGATGGAAATTTTATCGTTAAAAAATTGGGTCACATAAAATTGGAATCAGATGGTAGAGAAAACTAAAGAGTACCTTGAGTCCAATAGCAATATGTAGCACCATCCTCCAAAGCCCATACATGCGTATGCAATATTCTTTTTGAAAAAAGTCGCAAATGTCTTTTATGATATGATATTTCTGTATGTTTGTAGGTAAAGGTAAACTGTTTAGCTTTTAGGCATATTGGCCCCACCTCACATCTCTTGTTTTCTGTTTGCACAACACAAAATAAAATAAAAGACTGAAAATTAAAAGTAAATACTTAATCATGTCATGTCTATGGACAAATTTGTTAACAAAATCAAAGCGAGCAACATAATTTGTTGTACTGGCGCTATATAAACTTCTGTGATACATGGTGTCGTCACGCAAGTTTTTTTGAGAAAACTGTGATAATATGACATGCTCATGCTGCTCGATTTGTACCTAGCCTTTTCTTTTTGTAAAAGGGTTTCTTTAGATTTCCATCAATATATACAATAGTAACCACAATAATTAGGGAATGTTGTGACAGATTTAACACTCTAGGACAAAGATGTACATTCTTCCTTATCAAAACAGAAAAAGGGAGAGATTATGTGCATTGCAAAGTCAATATAATATTACAAATAAAGCAGCACCCACATTATTTGTAGTGTCATAGAACAATATAAAAGCAACACTGGGACAAAAAAGGTTAGGAAGTGACAATTTTTCAGGCTCCATCAGATTACCTGAGGAAGTCCTCTGCTTGCATGGTCTAAAAGGCTATAGTATGCTCTTTTCGAGCATAAAAGATGCCTCCCTTTAGATATATTTATTCACTTTTATTCATATCTATCTTAATAACATTGGCCCACGGATTTAATTAACGTTTTAAGCCACTATACTAGTTTGAGCTAGTTTGAGATCTGCACACCTCCTGCATTCTGGAGAGGTCATGGATTGTGGATCGAGTTTGAATAAGTGGTCCGGGCTAATCCAGTGAATGGCCATACTCTTGGGCTGGACTATAATGGATTTTTTTAGCATCGGACTATAATGATTTTTTTTGCGAGGGGGATTTAATCAACGGACAATGAGTTTATGTTCGTTGTAGCCTTTCGGCTCTAACTTGTCCATTCAGGCCCATCTGCGGGCAAAGGTTATCGAAACAACCTTCAGAGCCTTTTTATCCGGAGAGTGGACTTTCTGGCATCTGCACCTTTTTACGAAAATACATTTTAAACGTGTTTTAAATGTCAAAAACTGCGTATATCTCTGCATTCTATACGTGGCCCACAAAATTTTGCGAAAAAAATAACTTTGGCATGTGTAAAAAAGACAAATTTGTAAAAACATAAACAGAAATTAAAGTCACATGAAAATACAATATTGCACACCGCTAATAAAATAGTGCAAGCCGACAAGCTTTCTCTCAAGGTTCACAGATTCATTATGTCCCAAACATTTTAACTCGTCTGCGTTTTAGTAATACTCCGTCATTCAAGGGCTTTCACCCGGGGACGGGGACAATGCTAGGGAGGAGGGACCTCGTAAACGTGTCCATGAAGGAAACATACGTCTGTGGTGTGTCAACTCCATCATGGCCCGACCAGCTGATCAGAGGTTTCCCCCCGGCCCCGTACGTACACACCACCAACACCTCCACGTTCTCTATGTTCGAAAAACACAAATCCGGCCTTTACTACAAAGTTCAACATGAAATGAACCAGTAAAATAATTCCGAATCTAACGCTCCATTTTCTCAATGCCTTGCAGCGGGGCGTTGAGTTTACGCTGCTCAAGGCCCCGAGTTAATTAAGGAATTGAGGTTCCGAGATGAGTTGGCACTCGAATCCGATGTGGACAAGGTCAACGCCATGAATGGGGTGTTGAGGTTCCCAAGCTCCCACGAACCAGAGTGTTGAGGCCGTGAAGGTTAACGTCCCCGTCCATGGCAATGCGCTTAGACACGTCAACACTCCGGTTCAGGGCGTTGTACCCGCCCCCGCCCACTTCGGATTTGAGTGATAACTCTCCTACTGAACGGTGGAGTTGAGCAGTCCAACCTCAACACCTTGTGTAGAATGTTGAGAAACAATTTTTTAGAGTCTAGATTTCTCCCGATCCTTGGTAGTTGAATTCTGATCTTTCTGCAAAAAAGGTTAATTTCAAAGTTACATTTGAGGGGAATGAAAGCCAAAAAGAATATGTAATGGTAACGAAATATTGGATTTGCTTTGTTGGGTACACTTTTGACAGTGTATAGGAGTTGTAAACTGGAGATTAGTTTCTTTTTTTTTTTGCGAATACTGGAGATTAGTTATAAGCTCTATGATTTGGGAAGATAGGATAATAAGCATGCTTGGAAAAATTTAGAGGCATGTTAGTCAACAAATCAAAATATCGTGTTACTTCCATGGCTGAGGTGCATGGAATAATAGAACGTCAAATAAGACAGAAAATATCAATATATACAATTTGTTTTGTTTGGATGTTTCTCAAAAAGCTTTGAAAAATAGCTACACAGGTGGATAAAAAAAAGTTACAAACCGAGGTATAAGGAATGCCAGATAAAAATCTGCAGATTAGTAGTAATAAGGTTTTGTTTGGCCTGCCTGTACACCATATTACACCCAAAGGACCATCAACATACCCAGCACTCTGTCAAAAAAAAAAAACTTTAACCCAACGACACCTTTTGATAGAGACAAGCACAAATGGCTAAAACAAAATTATCACTACTGACGCATTCACTTTCTACTTTGTGCTTAATCTATCCGACTCTTCCGACGAACCAACAGAAATCTCCAACTACGAGGTTACTTCCCAACCTGCACCAACGACTGAACACACTGGCCGAAAAGCAAATCAACAATCAAACGATTGCACTTAGTCAATGCGTCACACCCTCCCTGCCGGGGTCGTTTTCGTTGGCTCAGCAGGTCAGCATTGGTAAGGATCGTCAAGAAGGTGATGGTGATGCTACCATGTTTTCTCGTGTCGTGAAGCACCGGGATGATTCGGTTTTTCCGAAGCCACGACGGCACAAGCCGCCGGCCACACTTCCCTCCCAGGCACGGCGTCCCAGATCGCATAGAAGACACCGTGCGTTACACGTCGCAGAGTCGATCACACAAAACTAAGTGTAAACGGCCGCGCGTCGAGCACGAGCAGACTGCAACGTTTATAAACTACCCGCCTCGCTCCACCCGGCACCATCTCACAGCTCGCGGGGTTGACTCTACTGCCACTCACTGAGCACCTGAGCAGAGCGGGCGGCACGTTCCGGCCGAGCGCGATCCAGGAGGCGGCGGCGGCTCCGGCGAACGGGAAGATCGAAATGGCCGGCTCCACCGCCCTTCGCCCTCCCCGGCTCCCAGGTGCGGCCATGAATCTTCTTGATCTGTCTGCTAGCCTATTTTCTTTGCTGTAGTGGCCCTGTCTGTGATTCAGATTGGTAGGAGGGCAGGGCAAGAACCGGCTCTGTTCTTCTCCTCGCCCCAAAACCGTTTCGGTCCGTAGTTTTTTCTGCTTGTGCTAGCGAATTTCTCGCGATGTGATTTGGTTCTAGTTGAGCCGTGCTGTTGTTCTGAATTCTGATCCAGTCGACAGGTCCCAAACCAAAACAAATAAAGCAATAACATGAATCAGATGACCAGCTCCTGAACCTGAAGTCCTGAGCAGAGAGAGCATAGGTGATAGTATCAAAGCGTAGTGTTTGTGTAAGGTGGTTGTCTGGCAAAACTGGTGATCTCTCCGTTGTAGAGGAAAAAAAAGAGCAGAAGAATCTTTTGCAAAACGGATCGATATCACAAAATCTGTAGTTTGGTGTCAAGTGGACATCATCACATCACGTTGGTCCAACAAGTTGGGTGGCTGTCGCTATATGGACAAGAGTGTTGGTCCCAATAAGTCAGATTGCATTTAGTGCAACGTTATCAATATCTGTTCGGTCCTAATTTAGGCTGCTAAATTGACAACTACGCTTCAGTTAGACTTTGTAACCATTCCTACAGTATTTCTGAATTCTGAACACTTGTACATGCTTTGCAGCAGTCCCAGAGCAAGCTTCTTCCCTCCCTAGCTTACCAAGAAACAGAGTCACTGTCAGTGTCACCGGAAGGAGGAGCATCGCCACTAGGGCCGGCTCAAATCTGGGCAACGTCAGCATCCCGAAGCAATGGTACAACCTCGTCGCCGACCTGCCGGTGAAGCCGCCGCCGCAGCTGCACCCGGGTACTCACCAGCCGCTGGTCCACGCCGACCTGGCCCCTCTGTTCCCCGACGAGCTGATCAGGCAGGAGCTCACCGAGGAGCGCTTCATCGACATACCGGAAGAGGTCCGTGACGTCTACGAGCTCTGGCGCCCGACGCCGCTGATCAGGTAGAGAAAAATGTGTGCTTTTTTTGTATGATCGGTCAATGGCTGTTGCTGTTATTGCTGTCAGAGTTCAGGGGAGCGTGGGCAGTAGAGTAATGTGTTCGAGATGTTGAGATGACAGGGCCAAGAGGCTGGAGAAGCTGCTCGGCACGCCGGCGAAGATCTACTACAAGTACGAAGGGACTAGTCCGGCGGGGGTCGCACAAGGCCAACACCGCCGTGCCGCAGGCGTGGTACAACGCCGCCGCCGGGGTCAAGAACGTCGTGACCGAGACCGGCGCCGGCCAGTGGGGCAGCGCGCTCTCCTTCGCCAGCACCCTCTTCGGCCTCAACTGCGAGGTAAACCTGCATTTCTCACCTCGCAACGCAGTTCCCCTCTCCCATTCTTCAACTTTCTTCAGTTCAGCATTGACATTTGATTCGGTTTCTGAATATCGTCATGGTGTACATGTGTGCGCAGGTGTGGCAGGTGCGCGCGTCGTACGACCAGAAGCCGTACAGGAGGCTGATGATGGAGACGTGGGGAGCCAAGGTGCACCCGTCGCCGTCGGACGTGACGGAGGCCGGCAGGAAGCTCCTGGCGGCGGACCCGAGCAGCCCGGGCAGCCTCGGGATGGCCATCTCGGAGGCGGTGGAGGTGGCGGCCACCAACGGCGACACCAAGTACTGCCTCGGCAGCGTGCTCAACCACGTCCTGCTGCACCAGACCGTCATCGGCGAGGAGTGCCTGGAGCAGCTTGCGGCCATCGGCGTCACCCCGGACGTCGTCATCGGCTGCACCGGCGGCGGCTCCAACTTCGGCGGGCTCGCGTTCCCGTTCATGCGCGAGAAGCTCGCCGGCAGGATGAACCCGCAGTTCAAGGCCGTCGAGCCCGCCGCGTGCCCGACCCTCACCAAGGGCGTCTACGCCTACGACTACGGCGACACGGCCGGGCTCACGCCGCTGATGAAGATGCACACCCTAGGGCACGGCTTTGTCCCGGATCCCATCCATGCAGGTGCTTGATCATCGCATCTTCTGAGTGCTCCTCGCTTCTTGCCACTGATTTGTTTGTTCTTGTTTACTGATGCAAAGCCATTTTCTACAGGTGGGCTTCGCTACCATGGAATGGCGCCTCTGATCTCCCATGTGTACGAGCTCGGCTTCATGGAGGCTATGTCCATAAAGCAAACTGAATGTTTCGAAGGTACTGCTAATTAACTCACTTTGTTATTCTCGTCAGATAGCAACTTTTCTGTAACGCTATGACGAAACATGATCTCTGAATTTTGGTGTTGATTTCTTGTCTACCTTGTATCTGAACTCAGACATACATTCCTTGTCTTCTTCGTTGAATTAACTGCAGCTGCCTTGCAATTTGCACGGACGGAGGGCATCATCCCGGCGCCGGAGCCGACGCACGCGATCGCGGCGGCGATCAGGGAAGCGCTGGAGTGCAAGAGGACCGGGGAGGAGAAGGTCATCCTCATTGCCATGTGCGGTCACGGCCACTTTGACCTCGCCGCCTACGATCGGTATCTGAGAGGCGACATGGTTGATCTAGCACACTCCGATGAGAAGCTCCAGGAGTCTCTGGCCGACATTCCCAAAGTATGATGCTAGAGAGCGGTAGAAAAACAGCGTCGAAACACAATAAGATTGACAATGTGACTCCTACTTGGGAGTCTATAATCAGCTGGGAAATGTGGGTACGTGACCCAAACAAATTTGATCAATAAATGGAGTTATCCTTTTTTTTACCACTCACTGTTGGTTCCAGAAAACATCGCTCCTCACACAATAGGACTCAGCTTCAGTGACTGACTTTGAGGAGCAAAGTCTCATTGTGACTTAACCCTCCACATTAGCCATTCATTCAGAATCGAACCCATTCATTAAAAGTGCCAAGAAAAGTTTGCAAAGTTTCCAGTAAATCCTATATATTGAACTTCGCATTCTAGGAAAGCTTCGGCCTATTTGGACGTGTGTTTTGTGAATAAACAATTTTTGTAAAACATTATCCCAAAAAACTTTTCAGAAAAAATTGAAAATAATCCAGCAAATCTGATATGTTTATTTGTGCGTTATGGGAAAGTTACGGGTTTGTGAATAATTTCTTTTCAAGTTTAGCTATTTTAGGGTGCAATCAATCTTGTCCATTCAATCTGTATTATATGGCTGATATGGAAGACTAAGTCACAAAGAGACTTGGCTCCTCCAAGTCACTTGGACTGAGTCCCACACAACATTGTTGTATCTGCCACCTTTGTCTTCCTCTGGTTCACAGTCCACGGTCGACGGAGCGCTATTACTCGTTCGTGTTCCTTTTCTTATAAACATAATAAACGGGACATTCGTCCCAACGAACGCACGTACACGTACCGCTATGACCATCTCTGAAGCGCCTCGTTATCGATGGAAACATAACCTATCACTAAACAATATCACCAATTAATTCCTAACAGTTTAAACATCTCCTATTACTGAAAGAATATCACCTATTAATTCCTCAAATAAATTCAGATAAATGTGAACATACATTCGAAGTCTATGACTTGCACATAGGTGGACTGGTTCCATCACAAGAATCCAAAACATGTGAGCTATGCTTAGTTCGCTTACTCGTCTGGTCTTTGATTAGGCCAATTTTCTAATGCATTGACAACAATCTTTACTAGTACTAGCTAAATACCCGTGCGTTGCTACGGACCAACTAATTATTTTATACTCCTAAGCAAATATGTGTTGCATCATGGTATAGGTTGGTATATTACTCGTACCGCTTTGCTAGCAATCACCACATCGGTTATCTTCAGTGGTATCTTGTTGTCTTTTCAACTCTAACACCGTTGGCGAAATTGAATGATTGTGGTTGTCTTCTATATGAAACGTTCACCATAGGCTTCCCTCGGGTTGCATGCTGAAATCTTCGAGCATAGCTATTCAAAATTTAGGAACGTTGTTGATGAAAATAAATTTGTATCATCAGCAAACATGATATGAAATTCAGCTTGCTACATGTCTTAAATAGACCATTCTATCTCTATAGTTATCTGATCATTATCACATCAACGGAATCTAAATATCAAAGAAGATGCATATAATTTGTAGGGTACATTGTCCCACATCTCATATCCTCTTATTTCTTTTTTGTGAGGACCTCATATACTCTTATGCACTACTCTGGAGTACAAGAATTCTATTTTGTTACATGAGAATTCGTCCTGCCACTTAGCAGAATGAACTGTGAAAAATAGGGGAGCAATATCACCTCTACAAGCAACCGTCATATAGACTGATCCTTCCCATAAAATGGCAGCCAACAATTGATGTGGGCCTTTGATTAGAGAAAAATGTCCAACATAATAAGCAAGTTTTGATGGACTCGTGGCACGGTCAAACCAGTTGTCGCGGTCGCGGCAACGAGAGGTAACATGGTATTCCTAGTTCCATTCCAATCACATGACACAAATATTAGCAGCCGATGAACCTCTTATGAACAACCATGACAATATAAATATGGAAACGGTCAAACATGTATCTAATTATGAGGCCAACATTGAGAAGAATGTGAGGGCTGGCGCCACCCGCATGTCGCCTCCCGCACGAAACACGTCGAAGGGAACATTTCGAACTAAAACATCAGAAAAGTTCATGTAACGAGATTGTACAATATTTTAAATAGCGGGTTATGACAAATAGGCAACTCTTCAAAATACTATAGCGGAGCTAAATGAAGCTATAGCGGGAAATTGTACATACTTTCACTTAGCGGCAACCTTCTCAAAAAGCTATAGTCGGCTATTTAAAACTTTGAATCATATATCGCTTTCCTGCTCTTCTCCCGCGAGCGGCTCCTACGCTTCATCTCTGGGCACTGCCATGGCTTATTGGACTGGAAGGTAGGAACTATTGCTTTATATGGGATATCTTTCTTTTCCCTTTTCGTTTGAAAGATTAAGGTTGGAAGGCTGAAATGTGGGACAAGAGGCAACAATCTAGAAGCACTGGATAATATAGTCCAAATTTTATTCCAGTTTAGGTCCTCCTCCAATACCGAAGAACTGGTTCCTCTACAACTTACATGGATCAAAATTTCTCCGTCATTTCTGTCATGCCCGCGTCTCCACTCGAAATGGCACCTCCAAACACAAGGTTGAGCAGAAACCACATGACAAGATTTCCTCCATAGCAGTATTGTGTTGAGTATATTCTAACTTCATACCGATCCTAGGAATAATAAACTTCAAGTGAAGGAACACAAAATAACTTAGAGACAAACTCGCATGCGAAGTGATTCAAACAGCTCAATAAAATTCATGTGTTTCCGAGGAGGTCCAGTCAAGCAGTACTGAGTACATACACGATACACAGGAATGACATTGTAAATTAAACTACACACCAGTACTACATACGTAAAGGTACATACACAAGAAACGACCTCACATGACGTGTCATCACACCTCATTGCTCGCGTAAAGCCTCCCTGTCTTTCCTCTCTGTCCCTTCTACAATAGTTCATGACGACGAGGAGCACGGCCCAGGCGGTGCAGGCATGGCAAAGTCGCGGATGCACGCGGCGCCGCCGGTGACCATGGCCGTGTAGCACGCCATCCCGACTAACCGCCAAAAGTTAAACTGCGAACAGTGCCAGCATCGCGTCGGGCTGCCCGTGCAGACCGCCCTCCGCCAACACCATCCACACCTCCGGCGCCATCACGACATCCGTTGCCATCGACCCGGCCAGCACGATCGCCACCATCGACCCGACCTGCGCGATCTCCACCATCGCCGCCACTGAAGACGCCTTGGTTTCGTCTGTTGCTGACAAGCTGGATGCATAGAAGGAGGAGGCTTGACGCGGCCCGGCTTCCTCTTCAGGTGTAGGCTGGTCACACCATCAAAAGCGTGTGTAGGCTCAGCTAGGCTCAGCGTTGGTTCTATCACTTGATAGGAGGGACACAAGATAAAGATTTTAGTTGTTGAGATAATCGTGTTTCTTTCTTATGGCAAGAGAGTAACTACGGTGGCTATTTTCAGGGAAGTTGTTGGTATTGTACGTGTTGTGAGGAGAGATAGATAGCTAGATTAAAAGTTGCAAAGCGGGGCACTTGCGAATATTGTGGGCGATTAGTTATTAGTCCGTATTATCATTTGTTTTGAGAAAGATATACGAGCTCTTGAGAAAAGCTGGTCACGTACCCATGGGCAAGAAAAGCCGCATCCTTCTTTTAGGGCATTTTTTATGGTAGGATAATATTTGTTATATTTTTTTAGATAAGAGTTGTTAGCCATTTTTTAAGGAAGGCAATCCCTTGAGATAAGAACCAAAAGAGAGAGGTTGTTGTGTTGTCAGAGAAAAGGAAGGGATAGGCTTTGCGGTGGCATTTTCATGTAATTAGTTACATATGTGACACCAGACATTCACCACGGATCCATCCTTTATAGTAAAGAAGATTAAAGGAAAAGACGTGGTGCTTGGTGTCACACTTCAAATTAATTACGCAACCAATGCCACCGCAGAAACAACCTTTCCTTAAATATCTCACACGTTAGTAACAAATCCTGTGATAATCTCTCTGGTATTGACTTCCCAGCCCGCGCACCTGTTTCCAGCGAGCGATGGAGGTTCGACATGCTTCTATCTCGGCGCCAATGCAGGGCAGGGCAGGTACGTGACCGATCGGATCAATATTTTTTTTCCAGAGAAATCGGATCGTTATTTAGAGGGAAAAATATTCGAATTCCTTTTTAAACTGACAAACACAGATTCCTAATCTAACGTACGCGCAGCCACATGTAAAAAAAAGAGCCAAGAAGTACGTGTAGCTAAGTGCGACCTCCCTCACCCTTTTTTTTCCGTTCAACTCACGTCAGGAAGTTGGACTAGAGGGTAACGAATGCACGGGCCAACTCCTCAATTCACTTCCCGACCCCTTCCTGTCAACGAGCGTGCTAATCTATGTTAGAGTATATATGTATATTGTATTTTTCCCATCTGTTAGGGGGCTTTCTGTATATTTACCTGTACCTGTACTATATACATTGTGGCCTTTGACCCCTGGGAATACAACAGTCTATTTTCCCTAACATGGTATCAGAGCTTCGTTAGGTTTTTCTCTACCACACGCGCAGTCGCCGCCGTTGCGCCCCGGCACCTCGCCGCCGCGCCCCGGCCGCCATCGCCGTCTCCTCCCGGCCTCCCCGTCGCCGGCTACCCCCACCCCAGCTTCCTCTTCCCCGCACAGCGCCGTCACGCGCGTCTCGATCCGCTGCTCCTCCTCCGGCCGATCTTTTCTACGAACGCCGCCGCTGTGCTCCTGCGCGACCCGCGCGTGGTCGGCTCCCGACGCGCACCGCCTCCGCCGGCTGACGACCCCGCGCCCGAGCTCCCTCGCGCCCTCCTCCCTCCGTCCGCCCCCGCCGGTCGTCCTCTGCCTCGAGCCCGCCGTGCTCCGCCCACCTCCCGGCCCGGCTCGGCCTCCCCGTCGCCCCTCCGGCCCAGCCCGCCGAGCTCCCCTCTGACCGGTCCCCTGCGACCTCTTCCCCTGCCGTGGTCGCCCGCCGAGCTCCCCTCCGTGGATTCCCTCGCCGGCTCTTCCTTCGCTTCTGCGTCGGCCTCTGCCTGAGATCGATTTGATCTCGTTTTGGTTGACTTCCGGATAGTAAAAAAAAAAAAAAAAAAAAAACAGGTACAATGTCTTCTTCGTCGGGCTACGTTGCGATTCCTCGCTGCCCGGTGATTTTTGATGGCGCGAATTACCCTGATTTCGCTGCCTTCATGCGCGTCCATATGCGCGGTCTTCGTCTTTGGGGTGTGCTTTCTGGCGAGGTCTCCTGTCCGCCGCGCCCCGTTGCTCCTCTGGCACCCGTTGCGCCGCCGCCTGTTGCTCTTGCTTCCGATGCTACTCAGGAGGCTAAGGATGCAGCCCAGAGTGCTTATGACACTGCTCTGGCTGATTATAACGGGAAGGTCCAGGAGCATTCTACTGCTGTTGCGACATACCGGTTGGATCTGTCTGACTACGCTCAGTGGATAGATGAGGATGCTCGTGCTGCTGCTGTTCTCACTTCTAGTGTTCTGCCTCAGTATGCTGCTGAGTTCATGGGTCTTCCCACTGCTGCTGCTCAGTGGACTTTTCTTTGTCAGCGCTATCAGCCGTCTGGCGATGCTCTTTACCTGTCCGTGGTTCGTCAGGAGCATGATCTTCAGCAGGGTGATTCCACTATTGATGACTTCTACACTCAGAGTGCTGCTATATGGCGTCAGCTTGATTCTCTTCGTACTGCTGTGTGTGGCACCTGTCCCTGTTGTCTGACTGTGCGCGCGGATCTGGAGTTTCAGCGTGTCTATGAGTTCTTGTCGCGGCTCCGCAAGGAGTTTGAGCCGCACCGTGCCCAGCTGCTTGCCCGTGGTCGTGTTCCGCTCTCTGAGGTACTAGCTGAGCTTCGGGCTGAGGAGACTCGTCTTCGTGGTGCTGGTCTTCTTGAGGTTCCCTCTGTACTTGCTGCTCGTGGTCCTCCTGTGCCGTCTGCTCGTGGTCCTTCTGTGCCGCCAGCCTCGTTGCGGTCTCTAGGTCCGCCGATACTCTCTTCTCCTCCGGCCCAGAGTCAGCCTCAGCAGCCCCGTGCATCTCCTCGTCCTCCCTGCGCCTACTGTAACAGGCCTGGTCATGATATCTCGAGCTGCTGGAAGAGGGATCCCAGCTTACGTCAGCAGTACCTTACTCGTAGGCAGGCTGGTTCTTCAGGATCTTCTGCTATTGCCCAGGCTGGATTGTCAGGATCTTCTGCTGCTGCACTGTCTGATCAGGACATTATCCGAGGTCTTCGTAGTCTGCTCGCTGCTACAGGCTCTTCCTCGACGGGTACTGCTGCTTCTGTGCCTAGCTCTTCGGGCACCGTGCGACCACCACCTTCTACACAGTCAGGTACGTCATCCCCGTGGTATCTGGATTCTGGAGCTTCTTTTCATATGACTTCTGCGTCTTCTATTCTTTCTGCTCTTCGCTCTTTTATTTCTCCTGTCCGTGTTATCACGGCTGATGGTACCTCTCTTCCTGTTTCCAGTCGAGGCACCCTTTCTACTTCCTCTTTCTCTGTTCCTGATGTTTCTCATGTTCCTAGTCTTAAGATGAACCTGTTTTCTGCTAGTCAGCTTACTGATTCTGGTTGTCGCGTCATTCTTGATGCTGATTCTTGTGCTGTTCAGGACCGTCGTACACAGGCCCTGGTTGGAGCTGGCCCTCGCAGCCTTGAGTCCCCGGGGCTATGGGAGTTAGACTGGCTTCGCGTTCCTTCCGCTGACACTTCATCAGCCAGTCTTCCTGCGGTTGCTGCTTCTGTCACTGGCTCTTTTCAGCAGTGGCATCATCGGCTGGGTCATCTTTGTGGCTCCCGTTTATCGTCATTAGTTCGTCGTGGTCTTCTGGGGTCTGTCTCAGGAGATGTGTCTTTACATTCGTGTCAGGGTTGTAGGTTAGGTAAATAGATTCAGCTTCCCTATCCTACTAGTGTGTCTGTATCTCAGCGACCTTTTGATTTAGTTCATTCAGATGTTTGGGGTCCGGCACCCTTTGCTTCTAAAGGGGGCCATCGATACTATATTTTGTTCATTGATGATTTTTCACGGTACACCTGGTTATTTTTTATGCGCTCTCGCAGTGAGGTGCTTGCTATTTATCAGCGCTTTGTGGCCATGGTTCGTACTCAGTATTCCACTCCTATTCGTGTGTTTCGTGCTGATTCTGCAGGAGAGTATATCTCCCAGCACCTGCGTGGTGTCCTTGCTGAGCAGGGCACCCTTGCCCAGTTCTCGTGTCCCGGCGCCCATGCTCAAAATGGTGTCGCCGAGCGTAAGCATCGTCATATTCTTGAGACTACCCGTGCTATGATGATTGCTTCCTCTCTTCCGCCCCATTTCTGGGCTGAGGCTGTTGCTACGTCGACTTACCTCATTAACATTCAACCTTCTGCTGCCCTTCAAGGTGGCATTCCTCTCGAGCGTCTTTCTGGTACCTCTCCAGACTACTCGGCTCTTCGTTTATTTGGTTGCGCTTGCTATGTTCTTCTTCCTCCTCGCGAACGCACCAAACTGACCGCTCAGTCTGTTGAGTGTGTTTTTCTTGGATACAGTGATGAGCATAAGGGCTACCGCTGTTGGGACCCTGTTGGTCGTAGGATGCGCATCTCCCGTGATGTCACGTTTGATGAGACGCGCTCCTTCTATCCTCGCCACACCTCTGGCACTTATCCGGTGGATGATATCTCTTTTCTTCTTTTTCCTGATTCACCTCCTGCTGTCTCTTCTCCACCTCCTAGTTCTTGTGCGCCTCCTCCATCTTCGGCGCCATCCTCTCCTCCGCCTAGTACTCCTCGTTCTCCGGCTTCGGCTCCTCCTTCTCCTATTCCTTCTTCCTCTTCTTCTGATGAGTCGTCTTCCACCGATGAGTCTTCCCATTCACGGCCTGTTCGTCAGCGTCGTCCTCCTGACCGTTATTCTCCTAGTAAGTATGGTCTTTCTGTTCTCTCCGAGCCGACTTCTTATCGGGATGCTGAGCGTCATCCTGAATGGCAGCTTGCCATGGCTGAGGAGATCGCCGCGCTTGAGCGCACTGGCACCTGGGATCTTGTTTCTCCCCCTTCTGGTGTTCGTCCTATCACGTGTAAGTGGGTCTATAAAATTAAGACCCGCTCTGATGGATCTCTCGAGCGCTATAAAGCGCGTCTTGTGGCTCGTGGCTTTCAGCAGGAGCACGGCCGTGACTATGACGAGACTTTTGCCCCTGTGGCTCATATGACCACTGTTCGTACTCTTCTTGCTGTTGCTTCTGTTCGCCGCTGGTCTGTGCCCAGCTTGATGTTCAGAATGCTTTTCTTAATGGCGAGTTGAGTGAGGAGGTTTATATGCAGCCTCCTCCTGTGTATTCTGTTCCTGATGGGATGGTTTGTCGTCTTTGACGATCTCTATATGGCCTTAAACAGGCCCCTCGTGCCTGGTTTGAGCTCTTCTACTCAGTGGTTATCGCCGCAGGCTTCTCTCCCAGTGCTCATGATCCTGCACTGTTTGTCTACACCTCTCCTCGGTGACGGACCTTGCTGCTTCTCTATGTTGATGACATGATCATCACCGGTGATGACCCTGAGCACATTGCCTTTGTTAAGGCTCGTCTACGTGAGCAGTTTCTCATGTCTGATCTTGGTCCTCTTCGCTACTTTCTTGGGATTGAGGTTTCTTCTACAGCCGATGGCTTCTTTATCTCCCAGGAAAAGTATATTCAGGATCTTCTTTCTCGGGCTGATCTTAATGATGACCGTACTGTTGAGACTCCTATGGAGCTTAATGTTAAGCTTCGTCCTACTGATGGTGATCCTCTTTCTGATCCCACACGTTATCGTCATCTTGTTGGGAGTCTTGTTTACCTTGCTGTCACTCGCCCGGATATCTCTTATCCTGTTCATATTCTGAGTCAGTTTGTCTCAGCTCCTACCACCGTTCACTACAGTCATCTCCTCCGTGTTCTTCGTTATCTCCGTGGCACTATTACTCGTCGTCTTTTCTTTCCTAGTTCCAGCTCTCTCCAGCTCCAGTGTTACTCGGATGCTACGTGGGCGAGTGATCCTACGGATCGTCGTTCACTTTCTGCTTACTGTGTGTTTCTTGGTGGTTCGCTTGTTGCTTGGAAGACGAAGAAACAGGTAGCGGTTTCCCGTTCGAGTGTTGAGGCTGAGCTGCGGGCTATGGCTTCGTTGATTGCTGAGGTGACCTGGTTACGGTGGTTGCTTGCAGATTTTGGGGTCTCTGTTACGACACCCACTCCTCTTTTGTGTGACAGTACAGGTGCTATCAGTATCGCACGTGATCCGGTCAAGCATGAGCTGACCAAGCATATTGGTGTTGATGCTTTTTATACACGTGCTCAGGTACAGGATCAGGTTGTTGCGCTTCATTATGTGCCTTCAGATTTGCAGTTGGCGGATTTCTTTACAAAGGCACAAACCCGAGCGCAGCATGACTTCTTACTCTCCAAACTCAGTGTTGTGGATCCACCATGAGTTTGAGGGGGCACTACTAGGAAAAGCCTTATAGCAGCACACCTTACCGCCGGCAGTTTAAATTTTTTTCGCCGGGGCTAAGGCCAGATGGGCCGACCTATTTTTACCGCCGGCGGTTTGGGCTAAAACCGCCGGGGATAACGAAATTAGCGCCGGCGGGAAAACATTTGGACCGCCGGGGGTAAACTGGGCCGCGGACCCCGGCTGGGCCTAAAATTATCGCCGGCGGTTCACGCCTAAACCGCCAGGGATAATAGCAGTTACCGCCGGCGGTTCAAACCCAAACCGCCGGCGATAACAGATTCCACCAGTCCAACGATTTAGTAGATCTAACGGCCAAAAATCTCTCCCAAAAAACACACAATCCATGTGCTACCTATTGCTGCTCCCTGATTGGTCCAGCTTGATGTATAGGGAGAGAGAGAGAGGGCGAATCTGTTACTTTTTTAGCGATAAAGGACACTTCTCTGCTCCCTGTACAGCGTGACATCGTCTCCATCGTGATGTATCACGTGATGTACAGCAGATGTGATTTTTCTAAGGCACAGCACGCACATGTGTACGCACAGCACGCACGCACCCCGCCCCGCTGGTCACTGCCGACCGCTACCTCAACCTGCTCGTGCGCTTCGTCGCCACCCATGCGGGCGAGCTGCTCGACGGCTCCGTCACCCTGCGCCTCCACCCGGTCGGCCTCCACTACGTCGCCTCCCGCCTCGAGGCGCTGCGCGACCTTGAGGCCGTCGGCGCCGGGGCCCCCGTCGGCTACCTCTGCGCCTACGTCGCCGACCTCGGGGACCACCGCGCGCTCGAGCGGCTCCGCCGGATCCTCCGCCTCCTCGCCCGCTTCCCGCGACTCGAGTCCTGGGTCGCGAGCCTCGCCGCGCCGCTCCAGTGCCTCAAGGCGCTCAAGCTACACCGCATGGCCGTCACCGACGACGACCTCGCCGCCCTCGTGCGCTCCCGCGAACACATGCTGCAGGAGCTCAAGCTCGACAAGTGCTCCGGCTTCTCCACCGACTCCCTCCGCCTCGTAGCCCGCTCCTCTTCGTTCCGAGCTCGCCGACGCGCCTCTCCATTCCGAGCTCGCCGACGCGCCTCCGTGGACCTGATCATTTTTTTTCTTTTCTTTAGGGTGGTCTTTGTAAAATTCTCTGCAAACCATGTGCAGCCTGCATGTAGCGCCCCGACCCCAGAACTATACAGTGGAACGTTGTGTAACCGGTCATGCTACACAATTGAGGGTTACTGGGTTTACCAATCCCAGGCCAATACTCCTTGGCAGGTGTGCTCGGAATGGATCATCGACACACAACACCTCAATCATGCCATAAGCTCAGACATCGCTTCCATGTATAGTAAAGAGACCGAGACTTGTGGAACGAACTGGCACATCACAGACTCTACGACACAAAGATATCATAGTTCAACTCATATAATTGAGAAAGATAGCAAATGACACATCAGAGGTCACTGACCCATCATTACAACAAGCGGAAGCAAATTAAAGTTGTCTAAACAACAAGATCCAAATTATGGCCTAAGAGGCCTACAGATAAACATCCCGTGCCAGCCTGTTCCATGACGTCCCAAGCTGCAACCTGGGAACCCCAGACTACTCGTCGAAGTCAACGTAGAACCCACCTTCCAGTTCGGTGGCGTCCTCCTCTGAAACAAATAATAAGCAACAAAGCAAGGCTGAGTACGACGTACTCGCAAGAATTAGTAGGGCGATATAGGCCCGATGCTGACGGAGGCTTCAAAGCTATATAAGTGGTTGTTTTGCATAAAGCTGGTTTTGTTTCCTTCCGAAGACTAGGACTCATGGCATCGTCTAATCAGAAGGTTTTCATAAGGGGGTAAGAGGGTAACACTTTTCTCTTCGGTTCACGGGGAACCTACTGTATTCAGAAGCACTACTTATCTCCACCAAGGCACTCCCTCGAATCACCCTCGAGGAAATGAACCGTTATCACACGTTGATTATGCAACCTCTAGCTGCCATTTGATTAAAGGTTCAGGTTCTCTATGATCTCACCTATCTCACCAAGATTTGTCCATAACCGTGGACACGGCTTTTCGAAAAGATTAAACCCTGCAGGGGTGTACTGTTTTTAGCCACCGGTACCGTCCGACCCCTTGCCTAGCTATTAGCTCTCTTCCGGGGAAAGCCGGCAGGGCGGGCGCGGTTAAACCTTTACAAAGCATGGGACTATCCAAGGGTCATCGTGACGACGGGACAAGTTCAGCGCCTATTTCAACACCCTGCCCCATCGCCACTCCTATCACCATCACCATCATCATCATCATCATCTTTTTCATCACCAGCCACACACTCGTAAATGGAAAGCGCAAACTAGAGGACCCTTGGATACGCCCGCACAAATTATTCGGTTAAAGGGGATTCCATATGTCCCCACCGTTGGAAGCACGCTCGGTTCTTGGATCGGTCGATAAGAACTCACACCTAGGGGCCAGAATGAGACAAAACACCAACGACCTTGTTGGCAACTCATCCCAGCCTTTTATCAAATTAATTATTGACACAAGTATCCACCACTGTCCGAACATTCCATTCACTTCACATTCATGGAAATAATCAACGGACAACTTAAGCATTCGACTAAGCATGGCTAAGCATATCTAAGCATGACATACAACAGATATGATTTATCTCAGGCCAACACTTCAACCTATGGCTCATAGGTGGGGAAACAGGTAATGGTTCAGGGAACATGCAATGATAGGATATTATATACACTGACCAAAACTTGTCACCAGAATCGAATGCAATAATAGTATGGTGGATAAAATACTTGGGGGATATGAGATATGCCAAGAAGGTTAGGTTAGCTCTTGCCTTGCTGGTAGTACTGGTCGCGCTGGTTGTCAAGGTATTGTGGTGGAACCTTGACTCCAGAATCTACCGAAACACAAACAACACAAGAAAGGAAATAAATAACAAGAATACAAGGTGCAATGCACAATCATGATGATATGGTCATATTATGCATTGGAAAGGTATTGGGCATCTCCCACAGGTTAAATGGAACCCCTAAAATAAATATTGCAATTAACGGGTTAAAACTCCATCTTTAACTTAGTGAATTAGGTGAATATCCAAAAGGTCCAGTACTGAAATATGAGGTAAATATGCATGAAAATGATATTATTTGATAGATATTAACCCACTGATCGTTTTGGTACCTTGTTTGCATTTTTCCGATTAACGGTGAGGAAATAGTGATTTAAACGGTTAAGCAATTTAAATCATTTTAACCAATTCGAAAATGACATCAAAGTAAAAGTTATTTGCATGCTGTGATATTAACATAGGTAGATAGCATTTGCTTTGCTGGTCATTTTGGTATATCATTTGCAATATTTGAAGTATTATTCACCAAGTTATGAATTATTCAAAACGGGACTTAAATCTGCCATTTTAGCAATTTTTGGTAAACAGCACTAACTTTAATTTCTCCAATTCTCTAAAATGGCATAGAGTGATAGCTTATTGTCCACTGATCATTTTTAGCTATTGAACACAATTTTTGGACATATAGAACTCAAGTTATGGAATTAACAATTTCAATATTATTTCTGCCATTTTAGTATTCAGCAAGTAAAGGCAATTTATTTTGACCAATTAAATTACCCAAAGGTACTAACAGATAGACATTTTGGTGCTGAGCTTTTTGACATATTATTTGCAATTTTTGGACAAGTGGTTCAAAAGATATGCCAATTCAAAGTTCAACTTCATTTTCTGTTTTTGATTTTATTTCCAGAAATTTGGCCGAACGCTTTTGCACCGGGCCAGTGGCTAGCCAGAGCCACTGACTGGTGGGCCGGCTGCCACGGTGGCAGCCACGTCGACCGGCCGGCCCAGTGCCAGGTTTGACCTGGGCAGGGATGCCAGGACCGGCGCGGCGCGATGGTCACCGGCGGCGAGGGCGCGCACGGATCCGTCGTTTGCGAGCGCTAAGGAGAAAAGGAGGGGGTGCATTCGGTTCCGCACGGCGAGGAGAGGCTAATGGCGGAGCTAGGGACCAAATGGTCGCCGGAGAGGGCGCCGGCGATGAGCTACGGCGGCGGCACGGTTCGGCCTAACTACGCGACGGCGAACCCGGGGAAGAGAGGGAGCAAGGAGGTGCCCAGCGGGACCGTGAGCTCACCCTGAGCTCGTCTAGATGCTCGTCGGTGAAGGGGGAGGTCCGGTGCGGCGGAGATTGAGCTCAGCGGCCGTCGGTGGTGGGGAAGAGGCCGGAGATGCACGCGTCGATTCCCGAGCTCCCCGGTCCGATTGCTGGGGCGAGGAAGGAGAGGGAGGCGAGGCGGAGCTCCTGGCGCTCTTTGATCTGCTCGGGGATGCTCCAATCAACGGCGGCGAGCGGCGGCGTCCAACCAAGATACGGGCATGGCGGCGGGCGCCTCTAGGGTTAGCTGCAGGGGGAGAAAAGGAGGGGAGGAGAGAGCAGGTGGTCGAGGGAGGCCTCTTTAACCTCCAAGGGGGGCCAGGGGAGCGAGGGAGCGACGGTGGAGGCCGTGGTGGGGGCGCGGCCATGGCGCACTGTCGCCACAGGGGGAAGGGATGACATGTGGGACCCCTCTGTCAGGTTTCTCTCCTTTTCTATTTTCTGTTTTTATTTCTTTAAAAGAACAGCAGCCATTTCCATTTAATTGAGGCTCTTAAATAATTTTAAAAATTCTGCAAAAATTCACAGAGCCATTATATAATATTTGGAACCTGTGATAAAAATTTCAGCCCATTTGGAAATATTTCATGTGGTAATATTTCAGTAATTGCTCTCTTGCATTTTAGGCTTTTATTTAAATAATTGAATTTGCAATTGCATTTATATTTGCCACAAGCATATTTGTTATTGGTTAGAACTTCCTGGACAAATATGATTAGTTGCTTTGCAATTTTGTTCACCACTCTCTTCATCACCTTTGGTTTCTAAAAGTTGCTCCCTTATTATTCCAGGTGAAGCAAAAGAATAAATATGCCATGATGCAAATGAGATGCAAAAAGTGAAAATTTTACTCATATTTTCTGGGTCCAAAAGTGGGGCTGTTACAACTCTATCCCCCTTACAGGAATCTCGTCCCGAGATTCTAAGCTGGAGTGAAGAAGGCGGGGTATTCCTGACGAAGGCTAGTTTCACGTTCCCAGGTTGCTTCGTCTTCAGAATGGTTAGACCACTGGATTTTGAGGAACTTGATGGATTTATTACGAGTCTTCCTTTCCGCTTCATCCAAGATGCGGACAGGATGCTCACGGTAGGTCAGATCCTCCTGGATATCTAACTCTTCATGATTGACCCCACGAATAGGATCTTTAAAGCAACGACGGAGTTGAGACACATGGAATACATCATGCACATCCGGGAAATTCTCTGGGAGCTCGAGTTGATAGGAGAGATCACCTCGCTTGGCTAGGACGGTGAAAGGACCAACGAAACGGGGTGCCAATTTTCCCTTGATCCCGAAGCGACGAACGCCTCGGAGGGGGGAGACTCACAAATTTATCTAGACGGTAAGAACCCAACCCCGAGATCCTAACTTGATTCAACTGTAAAACAAATTGAGGTAAGGTGACTCAGAATTAGAGCGAGTTGGGTAAGGAGTAAAAAGAATTCCTAAGATGGTTTTCACAACTCATTTTATTTCATAAATAATAATTTTACCAACTCTAGACTCAACTTCGACCAATAGAACGGGTTTCCTACAGGCAGTACTGCTCTGATACCAATTTGTAGCGCCCCGACCCCAGAACTATACAGTGGAACGTTGTGTAACCGGTCATGCTACACAATTGAGGGTTACTGGGTTTACCAATCCCAGGCCAATACTCCTTGGCAGGTGTGCTCGGAATGGATCATCGGCACACAACACCTCAATCATGCCATAAGCTCAGACATCGCTTCCATGTATAGTAAAGAGACCGAGACTTGTTGAACGAACTGGCACATCACAGACTCTACGACACAAAGATATCATAGTTCAACTCATATAATTGAGAAAGATAGCAAATGACACATCAGAGGTCACTGACCCATCATTACAACAAGCGGAAGCAAATTAAAGTTGTCTAAACAACAAGATCCAAATTATGGCCTAAGAGGCCTACAGATAAACATCCCGTGCCAGCCTGTTCCAGGACGTCCCAAGCTGCCACCTGGGAACCCCAGACTACTCGTCGAAGTCAACGTAGAACCCACCTTCCAGTTCGGTGGCGTCCTCCTCTGAAACAAATAATAAGCAACAAAGCAAGGCTGAGTACGACGTACTCGCAAGAATTAGTAGGGCGATATAGGCCCGATGCTGACGGAGGCTTCAAAGCTATATAAGTGGTTGTTTTGCATAAAGCTGGTTTTGTTTCCTTCCGAAGACTAGGACTCATGGCATCGTCTAATCAGAAGGTTTTCATAAGGGGGTAAGAGGGTAACACTTTTCTCTTCGGTTCACGGGGAACCTACTGTATTCAGAAGCACTACTTATCTCCACCAAGGCACTCCCTCGAATCACCCTCGAGGAAATGAACCTTTATCACACGTTGATTATGCAACCTCTAGCTGCCATTTGATTAAAGGTTCAGGTTCTCTATGATCTCACCTATCTCACCAAGATTTGTCCATAACCGTGGACACGGCTTTTCGAAAAGATTAAACCCTGCAGGGGTGTACTGTTTTTAGCCACCGGTACCGTCCGACCCCTTGCCTAGCTATTAGCTCTCTTCCGGGGAAAGCCGGCAGGGCGGGCGCGGTTAAACCTTTACAAAGCATGGGACTATCCAAGGGTCATCGTGACGACGGGACAAGTTCAGCGCCTATTTCAACACCCTGCCCCATCGCCACTCCTATCACCATCATCATCATCATCATCTTTTTCATCACCAGCCACACACTCGCAAATGGAAAGCGCAAACTAGAGGACCCTTGGATACGCCCGCACAAATTATTCGGTTAAAGGGGATTCCATATGTCCCCACCGTTGGAAGCACGCTCGGTTCTTGGATCGGTCGATAAGAACTCACACCTAGGGGCCAGAATGAGACAAAACACCAACGACCTTGTTGGCAACTCATCCCAGCCTTTTATCAAATTAATTATTGACACAAGTATCCACCACTGTCCGAACATTCCATTCACTTCACATTCATGGAAATAATCAACGGACAACTTAAGCATTCGATTAAGCATGGCTAAGCATATCTAAGCATGACATACAACAGATATGATTTATCTCAGGCCAACACTTCAACCTATGGCTCATAGGTGGGGAAACAGGTAATGGTTCAGGGAACATGCAATGATAGGATATTATATACACTGACCAAAACTTGTCACCAGAATCGAATGCAATAATAGTATGGTGGATAAAATACTTGGGGGATATGAGATATGCCAAGAAGGTTAGGTTAGCTCTTGCCTTGCTGGTAGTACTGGTCGCGCTGGTTGTCAAGGTATTGTGGTGGAACCTCGACTCCAGAATCTACCGAAACACAAACAACACAAGAAAGGAAATAAATAACAAGAATACAAGGTGCAATGCACAATCATGATGATATGGTCATATTATGCATTGGAAAGGTATTGGGCATCTCCCACAAGTTAAATGGAACCCCTAAAATAAATATTGCAATTAACGGGTTAAAACTCCATCTTTAACTTAGTGAATTAGGTGAATATCCAAAATGTCCAGTACTGAAATATGAGGTAAATATGCATGAAAATGACATTATTTGATAGATATTAACCCACTGATCGTTTTGGTACCTTGTTTGCATTTTTCCGATTAACGGTGAGGAAATAGTGATTTAAACGGTTAAGCAATTTAAATCATTTTAACCAATTCGAAAATGACATCAAAGTAAAAGTTATTTGCATGCTGTGATATTAACATAGGTAGATAGCATTTGCTTTGCTGGTCATTTTGGTATATCATTTGCAATTTTTGAAGTATTATTCACCAAGTTATGAATTATTCAAAACGGGACTTAAATCTGCCATTTTAGCAATTTTTGGTAAACAGCACTAACTTTAATTTCTCCAATTCTCTAAAATGGCATAGAGTGATAGCTTATTGTCCACTGATCATTTTTAGCTATTGAACACAATTTTTGGACATATAGAACTCAAGTTATGGAATTAACAATTTCAATATTATTTCTGCCATTTTAGTATTCAGCAAGTAAAGGCAATTTATTTTGACCAATTAAATTACCCAAAGGTACTAACAGATAGACATTTTGGTGCTGAGCATTTTGACATATTATTTGCAATTTTTGGACAAGTGGTTCAAAAGATATGCCAATTCAAAGTTCAACTTCATTTTCTGTTTTTGATTTTATTTCCAGAAATTTGGCCGAACGCTTTTGCACCGGGCCAGTGGCTAGCCAGAGCCACTGACTGGTGGGCCGGCTGCCACGGTGGCAGCCACGTCGACCGGCCGGCCCAGTGCCAGGTTTGACCTGGGCAGGGATGCCAGGACCGGCGCGGCGCGATGGTCACCGGCGGCGAGGGCGCGCACGGATCCGTCGTTTGCGAGCGCTAAGGAGAAAAGGAGGGGGTGCATTCGGTTCCGCACGGCGAGGAGAGGCTAGTGGCGGAGCTAGGGACCAAATGGTCGCCGGAGAGGGCGCCGGCGATGAGCTACGGCGGCGGCACGGTTCGGCCTAACTACGCGACGGCGAACCCGGGGAAGAGAGGGAGCAAGGAGGTGCCCAGCGGGACCGTGAGCTCACCCTGAGCTCGTCTAGATGCTCGTCGGTGAAGGGGGAGGTCCGGTGCGGCGGAGATTGAGCTCAGCGGCCGTCGGTGGTGGGGAAGAGGCCGGAGATGCACGCGTCGATTCCCGAGCTCCCCGGTCCGATTGCTGGGGCGAGGAAGGAGAGGGAGGCGAGGCGGAGCTCCTGGCGCTCTTCGATCTGCTCGGGGATGCTCCAATCAACGGCGGCGAGCGGCGGCGTCCAACCAAGATACGGGCATGGCGGCGGGCGCCTCTAGGGTTAGCTGCAGGGGGAGAAAAGGAGGGGAGGAGAGAGCAGGTGGTCGAGGGAGGCCTCTTTAACCTCCAAGGGGGGCCAGGGGAGCGAGGGAGCGATGGTGGAGGCCGTGGTGGGGGCGCGGCCATGGCGCACTGTCGCCACAGGGGGAAAGGATGACATGTGGGACCCCTCTGTCAGGTTTCTCTCCTTTTCTATTTTCTGTTTTTATTTCTTTAAAAGAACAGCAGCCATTTCCATTTAATTGAGGCTCTTAAATAATTTTAAAAATTCTGCAAAAATTCACAGAGCCATTATATAATATTTGGAACCTGTGATAAAAATTTCAGCCCATTTGGAAAATATTTCATGTGGTAATATTTCAGTAATTGCTCTCTTGCATTTTAGGCTTTTATTTAAATAATTGAATTTGCAATTGCATTTATATTTGCCACAAGCATATTTGTTATTGGTTAGAACTTCCTGGACAAATATGATTAGTTGCTTTGCAATTTTGTTCACCACTCTCTTCATCACCTTTGGTTTCTAAAAGTTGCTCCCTTATTATTCCAGGTGAAGCAAAAGAATAAATATGCCATGATGCAAATGAGATGCAAAAAGTGAAAATTTTACTCATATTTTCTGGGTCCAAAAGTGGGGCTGTTACACTGCAGCAGCGTGCAGTCTGCACCACCAGCTTTTTTTAAAATTAAAAAAGATGTTATCCCCGGCGGTTTGGTTAAAACTGCCGGCGGTAAGGTGGGGTTACCCCCGGCGGTTTGCAAACCGCCGGCGGTAGCTATTACCACCGGCGATACTATCGCCGGCGGTTTGCAAACCGCCGGGGATAGCCCTTTTTGGTGCGCCGGCGGTAAGGCTTTTCCTAGTAGTGGGGGGTGTTAGAGTATATATGTATATTGTAGTTTCCCCACCTGTTAGGGGGCTTTCTGTATATTTGCCTGTACCTGTACTATATATATTGTGGCCTTTGGCCCCTGGAAATACAATCTGTGCTATTTCCCTAACAGACAGGACGAACGAGTCGCGACGATAAATGATGGCCTCTGTTTCGTTCGGTAGCATCTTCACCGCCGGTGTTTAAATCGTGTCCGGCGCTTGCTTTGAATTATAAAAGAAAAAGTCCATTTTTCGTCCTTAAACTGTTTGAAGAGTTTACTTATCGTTCTAAATATTTTTCTAGGAACAAAACAACCCCTGAACTTTGCTAATCGACCAAACACTGGGTTTTACTTTTTTTATCGCTTACTAAGAAAACCAGAGCGCAAAGGGGAAAAAAAACCCGGCCGAACAGAAAAAAGAAGGAAAGCCGAATCAGCTGATCGTAGGCGCGCGACCTCGTCTCTCTCTTTCCCTTCCAGCCTTCCAGCGATGTGCAGGTAAACGACAGGAGAAGCCCTGGCAGCGACGGCGCACGCCGCCGTTTTCAAACTGTCCATCTTGCCGCGCCTGGCCGCTGAAGGAAGATTAGAAGAAGATTGAATTGTCTTCTTGCTCAAGGTGCAGATTAGTACGTAAGAGAACCTCTTCACATCTTCCATGGGTTTCAGCTGCAAGTAGATAGATCGTGTTTATTCGTTGGATCTATGTGTGCTTACATAAACAACAAAGTAACTAATAGCGTATGTCCGGCTTCATTACAATTTCATGTTGTATTGATACAATTACAACTTCGATTTGCAACACAGCTACACAGGTACTTCATTACCTGATGAAAATGGTAGCAAAGCAAAACAATGCAGAACACCCCACATCCACATGCACCAACAGGAGCGATTCTCTCTCGTTGGGAGTCTTGTTTACCTTGCTGTCACTCGCCCGGATATCTCCTATCCTGTTCATATTCTGAGTCAGTTTGTCTCAGCTCCTACCACCGTTCACTACAGTCATCTCCTCCGTGTTCTTCGTTATCTCCGTGGCACTATTACTCGTCATCTTTTCTTCCCTAGTTCCAGCTCTCTCCAGCTCCAGTGTTACTCGGATGCTACGTGGGCGAGTGATCCTACGGATCGTCGTTCACTTTCTGCTTGCTGTGTGTTTCTTGCTGGTTCGCTTGTTGCTTGGAAGACGAAGAAACAGGTAGCGGTTTCCCGTTCGAGTGTTGAGGCTGAGCTGCGGGCTATGGCTTCGTTGATTGCTGAGGTGACCTTGTTACGGTGCTTGCTTGCAGATTTTGGGGTCTCTGTTACGACACCCACTCCTCTTTTGTGTGACAGTACAGGTGCTATCAGTATCGCACGTGATCCGGTCAAGCATGAGCTGACCAAGCATATTGGTGTTGATGCTTTTTATACACGGGCTCAGGTACAGGATCAGGTTGTTGCGCTTCATTATGTGCCTTCAGATTTGCAGTTGGCAGATTTCTTTACCAAGGCACAAACCCGAGCGCAGCATGACTTCTTACTCTCCAAACTCAGTGTTGTGGATCCACCATGAGTTTGAGGGGGGGTGTTAGAGTATATATGTATATTGTATTTTCCCCACCTGTTAGGGGGCTTTCTGTATATTTACCTGTACCTGTACTATATACATTGTGGCCTTTGGCCCCTGGGAATACAACAGTCTATTTTCCCTAACAATCTAAACAATCTTTTTAATCATGTGAATAGCTAACAATATGAATAGCTAACTTGGCTAACAATATCTCAACAACAATTCAAAATTCCTGGCTATACTCGTCCTTGTTCTTCACAATCTTTACTGTTGAAGGACAATCTGTGGAGACTGCTGTCACATTTCCTAGTAATCTATACCTAATAATAAAACATTAAGGCTTCCGCGGTTTGGTTTGGTACGTCATTAGAATTATCCTTAGTTTTCAATTAAATTTACAGCAGTTGCCACCGCAAGATAAAAAAAACGTTTCGGTCGTCTTCGTTGCCGCGTTAGAATTTGTTTGGGATACCTGGCAAACCTTTCCCAGTCTAACACGATCGATCCGGATTACTATAATCCTCGCTCTGATGGTCTCGCCTACGATCTAGGGCTCCTGCCAGGTTCCAAGATGCGGTGAGATGGCCGCCAATGGCATCGCGTCGCAGCTCACGCCCGCGCATCAATGAGCATCGGACCACACGGCGTTGTCCTCCCTATCAGCAATGAGCGCCGGCGGCAGCAACCCTCTATCCGGCCCCTTCCTTCAGCGCCGCCACGGCCATCGCGACACGTCGCCGTGTAGCCGTGCGTGCAGGTCGTCCACCGCGGCGACGAGGCGCGCCAGCTGCCCAGCTCCACACCATCACAGTATGTTTCTTGATCAATTATTTTTCCAATGCTGTACAGGTTGTTGAGGTTTTCTGCTATTCTCCCTCGCCAAGATGCTTGGCATGTCGATGATACAGATGATTGTGACAGGATTTATTCCTCGAATGTATAGGGAGGTTCAACCTGGTGCGTAGCTCATTACCTCCTACTGATTGAGCTACAAATATTTATGCACAGTGATATACGTGGTCTAACCAGCACCATGCATCCTACATTATCTATCAATTTACTAAAGTATTTAGTTCTTTATTTGTAAAATTTGTATAACATCAATGGTTGCAGAGTAAATCCCTTCATAAATACGAGTGATCGTTATGAATAAGCAGTGCCCATTGTGATCTATTTATTTGTGAGAGTATCAAGTAAGACATTTTCACGCTGAATTCTTAAACCTTTACGCCCCGTTCGGATGTTTGCATTCGAGCTAGACATTGGATATTCGCAACATTTGGGGCCGAATATCTCGAATATCGTTGTTTGGTTGCGCTAGGCATTCCGTCGTGACATTCGGGCTCAATATCGAGATACCCCGCGCGAAGGCCAAACTCGCCCCGGGCCAATCTCTAGCTCCACCCCTCGACATCCCTGTGTATTCGCTCCCCGCGACTCCCTCCCGTACCCGTTCGCTAGCGAGCAGGCAGAAAGAGCTTCGCTCTCCATCCCTAGCGGCGGCGCAGATCGAGCCCCCTCCCTCCACGCTCCCGTCCAGCTGGACGGCTAGGCGCCGCCGCCCGACCCGCCCACGTCCTGTCGCTTGGCCTGTTCCGTCGTGACATTCGGGCTCAATATCGAGATACCCCGCGCGAAGGCCAAACTCGCCCCGGGCCAATCTCTAGCTCCACCCCTCGACATCGCTGTGTATTCGCTCCCCGCGACTCCCTCCCGTACCCGTTCGCTAGCGAGCAGGCAGAAAGAGCTTCGCTCTCCATCCCTAGCGGCGGCGCAGATCGAGCCCCCTCCCTCCACGCTCCCGTCCAGCTGGACGGCTAGGCGCCGCCGCCCGACCCGCCCACGTCCTGTCGCTTGGCCTGCCGTGAGCCGGGGCGAGCTCCGTCACCCAGCTCCCCCGGCGCCCCCGTCGCCGCCGCCGCGGGATGCGTGGGTGGAGAGCGAGCGGGCGAGGCTGGCCGAGGAGGTGCAGCGGCACATAGGCAGCGTCGACTCATCCGTCGTGGTGTCCCTGGGCAGCAGCGCTGGCGGCGCCCCCAGGATCGAGCGAGCCCTTTCGACGTGTTCCGGCCGTCCCTGGCTGCTGCTGCCCTTTCGGCGGTGTTCCGGCCGTCTCTGGCTGCTGCTCCCTTTTCGGCTTCGTCCTGCCCACAGCGACGATGGACTCTGTAAAACTACTATGCAGAAACGAATGGATTGATTTGTGTATACAGCCACAAGCCTGACGATATACTCCGTGGATGCTTATCATTTCGGGCACTGTTCAGATCGATTCTCTAACTTGATTTTCAATAAATATACATGCTTAGCAAATCAGCCGTCCTGTAGGTATTTTATAGCTTCCGTTTGATTAAACTTATTGGGAGACAGTATAATGATCAAAGTTTTAAGGAATTGCAATTCATCACTTTATACCATCCAAACAACATTTGACATTCAGCATCAATATCTTGTCTGGGTCTAAATATCTAACACATCCAAACAAAATTTTTGACATTCAATCTCAATATCAATATCCTAGATATTGGACATTCGGCTCAATATAATGTCTACCCTCCCAATGCAAACATCCAAACGGAGCCTTATGTATATTCGAACCATCAAATATGAAGTACTTTTGATTTCCTATGTATAACAGTTGCCGGTTACTTACACATTTTCTGGTAAATATATATGGCTATTTGAAAAATATTTATATACCATTGTAACACGTTTACTTTTAGATAAGACCAGGTGTAGTTTGGAGGTAGACATGGCGGTGGCGGTAGGCTGCAGCATGGAAGATGGTTTCCGGAGCCAACAGCACGGGAAACACTCATACCCACATGTGATCGTTGATCTGGCAGGTGGCTCGCGTGTTCCCCTAGGATAATTGGTGGGTAGAGGACCCCTCGACATGAGCTTTGGCAACAACGTCTATGGCGTTTGTGTCATTACATCATTATACGCGATGCGGGGAAGAAGGGTGTCAACTAAAACGTGGTGAGGAGAGGTAAAAACACAAATTCATTCGTGTTTCTTCCTTTCCCCATTTTCGCTGCCATGGTGACATTTTAACAATGTATCTTTCCTTGTAACGTACAGGGCAGTTTCCTTATACCCCTTCTATGCAATACATGGGCAATTTTCCTATACCCGTTATGTGAATTGGTAGTTAATAGGAACTGATCAAACCACAAAGCATGTCGGGGACACGTTCAACTTGGTTGGCTTCTGCGACGCGCAGTGGCTGTAGAAAAATATATACTTTATGCGTTTTCGTGATACAGAGATCTCTTCCGTTGCAACGCACGGGCATGTTTACTAGTTACATTAAAAATGCCACAACTTTAACAAGCTATACCCCAAATATTGCTTCCAGTCCGTTTCCTTCCACGATTTTAGGAACAATAATCTCTCCTCCTCTCAATCAGATATCTTCTCTCCCAATATTTGCATGATACTCCCGCACCAGACGGTCGCCGATTCCACCCCCTCTGTCGTGGTGGATTGCACGGCATATCCATCAGAGATGGAAAAGAGTATGGGGCAGGCGACGATCGGATGCTCGCGCGGGATTGGGCAACAAACATGCAAACACACGTCAGTTACCCAGGTTCGGGGCCCTCCTCGTGGAGGTAACACCCCTACGTCCTGCTCTTCTTGTTCTTATTGATTGATCACAAACTCGGGCTACAATGGCGCTCCTTGAGCTGTTTTCGAGTGGTGGCCGGCTGAAGGTTCCAGCCGGCTTGAGGTTGAAGATGATGCTAAAGGGTTCCTCTCTCTGTGTCTCCCTCTGTACGTATCTTACATGCCTCGCGCAGGAGGCCCCTGCATGCTTTATATAGGCAGCATCTAGGGTTTCTAGGTTACAAGGAGATTACATGTTTACCCCTATGACATCACTACGATCTGGAGCCGGCTGGAGCTGTCTCATCATTACATTGTAGCGGTAACGCCCGACAGGGGCTGGATGCTCCGGGCCCACCAGTACGGACCGGTCGGTGGGTACGGCCGGCTTGAGCCTAACCGGCCGTCCGCCTCCGGGTAGACGAGGCAGCCTGCTTCATCCGGCAGGTGCCAGGCGGCACGCCGCAGCCGGCACTTGCGTAGCCGGCCCATGTAGCTCTTGAAGAAATGGACCTCTTAGGGATATCCGGGGTTCATATCCCCGACACTAGCCCCCGAGATCGTGGAGTCTTGTTAGCTTGCTGGGAAGGCTTCTCGATCTTCTCCCCTGTCTTGAACGTTGCAGTTGTGATGTCGAGGTTGGAGTGGGCGCCGGTTGGAACCAAAGCCGGATGGAGCTGAAGCTTGTTCGTGGGGAGGGCCTCACGGGCACTCCTGTCTTTGGTCGTACATTGTCGAAGTAGCCGTTGATTCGTCCGGCCACGTGG
Source organism: Puccinellia tenuiflora (assembly GCA_012064385.1). Lineage (NCBI taxonomy): Eukaryota > Viridiplantae > Streptophyta > Magnoliopsida > Poales > Poaceae > Puccinellia > Puccinellia tenuiflora. Next base: position 13,402 of record QRDG01001501.1, on the reverse strand, counting down.
AACCGGATCAATAGGTCTCTGTGGCTCGGAGTGGCCGGCTTGGTGGCTTAGGTCGTGGCTTACGTCAGCCACGTTTCGCCGCTTCGGGGAGCCGTTGATGTTCTGCCCGAGGCCTGGCGTACGTCGCCTCGGCTTCTCCGGGCAGGATTTTCTGTGGCCATTGCCTGCTTTCGGGATCGTCTGCGGAAAGTGCGGCGCGGTTGCCCGCCACGCGGCGTGACAGGCGGGGCGGTTCCGCCTGCCCTGCTTTCAAAGTGGGAAGAGGGGGAACGGCCGGGGATACCGCTCCCCATTTCTATCTCGTCTCCTCCGCTTGCCTCTCGTGCTTCCTAGCTCTTGTTCATCTCCTTTCTCGTGCGTGCCTTCCTCACATTCGCGTATCTCGCGACGGGAAATCGAACCTCCATGGCGAGCTCGGGATCATGGATGGGCTCCATCGTGAATGAGGAATACTTATGGAAGTTCCGCCGGGGCAAGTTCTTGGGGGCGACGGGCGATGTGGAAGCCCGCGTGCCCCCAGAAGGGGAAATTTCGCCAGAGCCCAAGGACGGCGAGGTTGTCGTATTCACCGCGCATCTGGAGCGAGGATTAGGGCTCCCGGTGAGTTCTTTCTTCGCGGAATTCCTGCGTTTCTACGGGCTGCAACCCCATCATCTGGGGGCGAACTGCATCACCCAACTGTCCTGCTTCGTCACGCTGTGCGAGGCGTACTTGGGCCTCTGGCCCAGCATGGAGATCTTTGGCATGTTCTTCTTTTTGCGGTCTCAAGCGACCGCCGGGGTGCAGCGCGTCTGCGGCAGCGTCTCTATCAATGCGAGGAATACGCCGCTGCCCAAGATCAGCCTGCCGGAGTCTGTCAAGAAGTGGCAGAACTCCTACTTCTACGTCCGGAATCTCTCGGACGTCGACCGAATCGGCCTTCCGGTCTTCTCCAATGAGCTGCCGGCTTCCAAGTCCTGGCTCCGGAAGCCGCCTGTGGACTCGGCTCTTGAGAGTGTCTTGTTCAACCGGCTGAAGGAGCTGGTGAGGGATGGCCTAACATCCCGGGACCTGACTATGGCGTGGCTGTCGAGGCGGATATATCCGCTGCGGACGCGTCCACACAAGATGTGCTTCTACTCCGGCATCCGGGATCCCAGCCGGGCCTACTTGGAGTTGCCGAAGCCAAAGGCCCTCCGTAAATGGGCTTCCCGTCTCGTCACCGACAGGGTCGAGGATGGCTGGGATTTCTGGTGCGAGCCTTTCACCCGCTCGGCGCCCGCTCCGGTGGTTAGTCTTTACTCTCTTGTCCGCCTTCAATTCCTTTGTCCGGCTACCGCCTGACCTAGTCGACCCATTGCGCAGCTTTGCGACCTCCAACGGGCGGAAGACCTCGAAGTCGTCTTCGAGCCCGACGTCAGCGGTCCCTTCACCAAGACGTTGACGAAGTTGCTGGAGACGGCGGAGAGTTCCGCCGACGAACAGGCGGGAGAAGAAACAGATGCCACCGCTGACGAAGAGTCGGGCGGCGGCGGCCGCGCCGGCTCGGACGGGCGCGGCGACTCCACCGAATTGTCTGGTGGGGGCGCCGATGTTGATGAGGATGACGGAGGCAATGACGACGCTGCCCACACCGCCACGAGCCCTGTCTCCTCCGCTAGTTCCGACTCCGACCCGGCAGCCGACCGGGACGAGGGCCTCGAGCGCGTCATCCGGCCTCCGGTCTTGCCGCCTCGCGGTAAGTCTCCCGAGCCCGGAGTCGCCGGGCAAACTGATGATGTGACGCGCGTGGTAGTGAATCTTTCCAGCAGTTCTGAGCCGGACTCTGAAGATTCTTCTTCCGTGCCAGCCTCCAAGCCGGCGATATCCTCCCGCCGGACCAAGGAGTTGGAGGCGGCGGCGCGGAAGAAGGTGGTCCTCACCCGGCGGATCGTGACGGAGAGGCGGTCGAAGTCGGCCGCCGACGTCGATGCGAATACTGCGCCGCCCAAGCGGAAGGGCGCGTTCGGGAAGCGGGGCGTGCTGCCCGCCAAAAAGTTGGCTTCGACGTCTCCCCGGCCTACCACGGCCGGCTTGTCGCCAGCCGGAAGACCGAAGGCGGAGACGCCTGAGACCGAGGCCAGGGCGGACGAGATCATGGCCGAGATCCGGGCTGAGGTCGACGCCAAGATGGCGGAGGAGGCCCTGACTGATGGGGCCAAAGACGAGGTGATTGGTCGCGCTCCCAGCGGTGATTTTATTTATGATTTGAACCCGGGCGATTTGGAGAGGGAGTTTTATGCTCAGACGACGCAGGCTGTTTTGGCTTTGGAGACAACTGACATTGGTATGACCATGGAGCAGCTGCTGGCCTCGAAGGAGGACGAGGAGTCGACGAAGGCGGCGGACGTGGAGAGGGCAGAACCCGCCGCCGACAAGAGCCACGCCCAGGTGGTTAATCTTTCTCCTCCTATTGTTCTTGGTTATGACTCGGGTATCGAGGATATGGAGAAAGCTATTTACGCGGAGCTGGCGCAGGCGGATTCGATCCGGGCGTCGATGGATGCCCAGGCGGCCGCAAAGCAATCGGCGGCTGCTAAGGCAGATGAGGAGAAGGCGGCAGCGGGCGCGGAGGCCAGCAATACCGCGAAGGCCTCTGCTGGGGCCGAGGTGGTGCCGGCCCGCACGGAGCGGCCGGTCGAAGACTCTGTCATTCCGGCGAAAGGCGGTGATGCGCCCTCCGGAGGCGTGAAGCGCCCGTCCGACGCCGTGCCCTCTCCCCCGCCAAAGCGTTTGAAGAGGAGGACGGTCAAGGCGCTGGGCTCATGCGTCGGGTAAGTCCTTGTCTTGTGGTAGGAATTTTGCGGCTTGAGCTTAGCGGTGACGCTTTCTTCGTTTTGCAGAGCGCCGCTTCCAATAGCGGAGACGGCGGAGACGGTTGTGGAATCGGCTTCGTTGCCTGTCGCTGGGGCTCCTATGACACAAGCGGCCAGCCCACCTCCCGAGGCGAGGACGACGGAGGCGGACAGCCGGGTGCTGGTGGAGGCGGCCCCCCTTGTGGTCGATTTCAACCCTCCGGCTTCAGGTGGTGATGCCGAGGCGCCAGTGGGCGCTTTCCAGATGGTTCCCCAGCCCGGCGCCGGGGCTGGGTATCTCGCCTTCCCCACTCCTTCTTTGACCGTGGCCGAGACAGCCAAGGATAAGGCCATCGCGGAAGCGACGGCTTCGCTCCCCGGCCCTCGCCAATCAACTTTGGTGTCTTCTCCGCCGTACTCCGGACCGGTGCCGGCTCGGCCCGATGCGTCGGGGAGATTTCCCCTTGCCGAACTGGTGGAGCGGGTGGCCAGGGAGAACTTGGCCAACGTAACATTGCTCCGCTCCTCCATAGAGCAAGGCTTTGCCGAGGCGGCTAGGGAGGCGGCATTGCTAAGGCGGGAGCTTGAGGCGGCTAAAGGTTTGGCTTCCTTTTTCCTTCTGCACTCTGTCTTGCCGTTCTGCCTTTTTCTCTTGCATGTCTTGGCTTGACGGTGATTTGATCTCCACAGGTGACACCACCTCCCGCGCCGGCTTGGAGACGCGGCTGAAGGAGAAGGACGCTGCCCTGACCTTGGCCAAGACGGATCTCCAGACGGCGGAGAAGGTATTAGAAGAGCGCCGCCTCGAGGTCGTCCGGCTGGGCGAGGAGGCGGCGAAGCTGCGGGACTCCGAGCGTCGGAAGCAGAGCGAGGTTGAGTCTCTCCGCGAGAATGCGACCGAGTTGAGGGATCAGCTGAAGGCTTCCATCGAGAACAACGACAAGGTCGTCCAGGCGGCCAAGGCGCGCGAGCTTGAGCAGGAACAGCTAGTGGCGGCTTGGTCAAGGAGGTTGAGCACGTAAACGAGCTGATCCTCGGTAAGTGAGGTCTCCTTTCTCCTTGGTTTCTTGCTTGGGGTCTTCTGCTCGGCCTCACTGGTTTGTCATGCAGGCCTCTATCCCGAGGTGGATGCGCAACTCCAAAAAGATGCTGCCTCGGCTCACTCCCGACCGGAACCCTCTGGTGTTGCTGCTGGGTCTGCTCCGACTACCGCCTCGCGTCTTCTGCGGTTCGGCCAGGAATTCAAGCGGCTAAAGGAAGCGGCTGAGGGCGTGCTTGAGAACTTATGGCCGGATACTTCCTTGCCCACTGCTCTCCCCGACTTATGCGCCCGGCTCGAAGGGGCGCCCGCCGGCATCAACGAGCAAGTGGAGATGGCGGCGCGCGGAGGCGCCGACATGGCCCTGGCCGTGGTAAAGTCATGGTATCCGGGCGTGCTGATGAGTAGGCTAATGGACGGCTTCCGCGCCGGGACATCCTTCGTGGACTTGCGTCCAGAATTGCCGAGGCCTCCGAGCGGATTGCCGAGGCGGTTGACCTGACGAAGCTGGTACCTGCCGAGCCGTCTTCGGCGCCACAACTGGCTGAAGATGCTGGAGCCGGCGACGCTGCTGCCGCTACCGACGCCGCTACCGTTTGATTCGCTCGTCTCCCCGGAATGCCGGGTGTAACTGTTGTTCTGTGCCATTAACTGTCCTGCCACATTAGCCGCCTTGTTATCTTGGACACCTTGAAGGTTATCATGTAAAAATTCGCTATTCTGCTTCCTGCCGTGGTCTGTTATCGTGAGTGTCGTTTTCTCTGTGACTGCTGGGCCTCTGTGCTATAATTCGTGCTTGTTTTTGGTGATGATGATCACCATACCTAGCCCCCGAATTTTTGGGCCGGTTTGAGCATCAATCCGGGTCGAAATTCACGCCCTTCGTTTGTTTTGCGTTTTTCCTTCTGTCTCGTTATGTCGTGGAGCCCCTGAGTCCGTGACTCGGGGTGATGCAGAAATGCGTCCGGTCTGGGCAGCCGCCTTGGCGGGTGCGCAGCCCCCGGGTATTTTTTATGCCGGCTGACGGCTTCGCAGCCCCCGAGTCCGTGACTCGGGGTGATTTTTATATTCGTCCGGGTCTGGGCAGCCGCCTTGGCGGGTGCGCAGCCCCCGGGTATTTTTATGCCGGCTGACGCTTCTTCGCAGCCCCCGAGTCCGTGACTCGGGGTGATTTTATATTCGTCCGGGTCTGGGCAGCCGCCTTGGCGGGTGCGCAGCCCCGGGATTCTTATGCCGGCTGACGGCTTCGCAGCCCCCGAGTCCGTGACTCGGGGTGATTTTTATATTCGTTCGGGTCTGGGCAGCCGCCTTGGCGGGTGCGTAGCCCCCGGGAATCTTTATGCCGGCTGACGGCTTCGCAGCCCCCGAGTCCGTGACTCGGGGTGTTTTTTATATTCGTCCGGGTCTGGGCAGCCGCCTTGGCGGGTGCGCAGCCCCCGGGAATCTTTATGCCGGCTGACGGCTTCGCAGCCCCCGAGTCCGTGACTCGGGGTGTTTTTTATATTCGTCCGGGTCTGGGCAGCCGCCTTGGCGGGTGCGCAGCCCCCGGGAATCTTTATGCCGGCTGACGGCTTCGCAGCCCCGAGTTCGTGACTCGGGGTGTTTTTTATATTCTGTCCGGGTCTGGGCAGCCGCCTTGGCGGGTGCGCAGCCCCCGGGAATCTTTATGCCGGCTGACGGCTTCGCAGCCCCCGAGTCCGTGACTCGGGGTGATTTTTATATTCGTCCGGGTCTGGGCAGCCGCCTTGGCGGGTGCGCAGCCCCCGGGAATCTTTATGCCGGCTTGGGCTTGTCTCCTTGGCTTCCGTGCGTGGACCCGGCTACCGTTGCTGAAGAGTCTTGTCGTCTGGGTTTCGTTGCCACGTGTAAACCGTGGGATCGTGGGTGACGGTTGGGTCTCCCACGTTGTCTCCTGTTTCTGCTATAAATCTTGACCGTTTTCTTTCTTCTTCTTCACTTGCGCTTCTTCGCTCCCTCTTCGCCTTCCTCGTCTTGTCCCCTCGCATCTCTGCCATGGTGAAGTCTGAGCCTTTGGATGTTGCCGCTGAAGGGACCGCCGCTGCGCCTCCGGCGAAACGTCCTCGCGGCCGTCCTCCTAAGAGAGGCGGTCGAGGGCGTGGAAAGGCGGTCGCCTCCGCTGCCGCCGGTAGCAGCGCTGGCCGCGGCAAGGGCGGCGGCCGTGCTGGGTCGAAGAGGGCGAGTACCGCCGGTGTCGGCGTTGGTCGTGGCAAGACCCTCCTTGTTCTTCACGACTCGTCGAACGAGGAGGAGGCCACCCCTGTTCTTCCACCTCCGGGATTTGACCCGGCTCCTAAGCATGCTTCTGTTGCCGCTGGTGACGAGGAGGACGGCGCGGAGTTGTCTTCCGCCTCCTCCGATTCCCTGGAGAATCCGCGGCGCCCGGCCTGGGGTGTGTTCCCTATCGGGGAGTTCCTCTTGATCCTGCACTCGCCAGTTACTGGGCCGGTGCAGAGGCTTCCCGATGCCTTCGCCGACGCACTGCCGGGCGTTGGCCACTTCAAGTTCAAGCTCTTCCGTGAGGGTGCTTCCCAGGGTCCCTGGGACGCAACCGTCCGGTTCACCTCCCATATGGAGGGTGATGCTGTTGTCAACAGGGTGGAGTTTGTCAGGGGTTGGGACGAGTTCGCTGACTTCTACGAGCTCGAAGCCGGCTTCATTCTCTGCTTCCGTCTCCGGCGTGACAAGGGCGTCTTCTTCGTGAAGGTGTTCGACGGCACCCTCTGCATCAAGCACTGGGTTGGCAAGAAGATAGGTGGATCCGGGAAGGCGACGGATGCCGCTTAGGGAGCTCTGCCGGCTCGACCTTGTAGTTGCGCGGGGAAGGTCCGCCTGTGGACTTCCCTCTTTTGCTTTGTTGTTTAGCCTTTATCTGTAATGCCTTGCCCTTGATGTTTAATGCTACTTGCTTTTGTTCCTGTACTTGTTTGCTTGTGCCCAATTTTCGTTTCTTGCTCGTCGGGCCTGTGTCCGGCTTGGGCTCTCGAAGCCGGTTGGCGGCGTTTTCGCGCGTGAAATGAAATGACGAAGTGATTAGCTTGCTATTTTGATCACGGAGAATACTTTTTCTATGCTTATCTCAATTTCACACTCGCCTGTAGCCTTTCCCGCCGCCGTTCGTGTGCACTTCACCGTCTAGCGGGATCATGCACACTACTACAACGCTAGGATCTGGTTTGTTAGGCCAGAGTTTTCTCAGCCGGTAACGACTTCTATTTCCTACGTCTTTCGCATACACTCAGCCTCCAGCTTATTCTCTTGCCGGCCTTAACCGGATTCGAAGAGTTAGCCGTTTAGCGTTGTGTAGTTAATCATCCGTAATCGGAGAAGCGGTTGCCGACTGCCGGCTTGGCCGAGTTTGCAGAAGAACATTATTTCAGCCGGCAGGACTTCCCTTTATGCGTTTTTCACGTTGTTGGCCCCCTCCAGCTTGTTCTCTTGCCGGCCTTAACCGGATTCGAAGAGTTAGCCGTTTAGGGGTTAGTCACGCTACACGGCCGCTAAAAGCAAGCTTGCCGGCTGCCGGAAGAACCGGAAAGAAAAATGCGGAAAAAGTTGCGGAAAACTGCTCATGTGTTCATCATTCTCGTTTCTTTTATTGATAGCATAGGTGATACATACATTGTACTTTCTCAAGTGTAGAATCGACGCAAGAGTGACGCGTTCCATGGCCTTTCCGTTTCATCGCCCTCTTTGTCCATCGTGTCCTTCTTGTGCTCGCGGGCGTCGATGAGGTAGTAAGCATCGTTGATGAGCGCTTTGCTGACGATGAATGGTCCTTCCCACGGTGATGACAACTTGTGCATGTTTTTAGTGTCCTGGATGAGCCGGAGCACGAGGTCGCCTTCGCGAAAGCGGACGTGCTTGATGCGCCGACTGTGGTAGTTGCGTAGTTGTTGCTGGTACATTGCCGACCTTGATTCGGCAAGCTGGCGTGCTTCCTCGAGCAGGTCCATTCCATCTTCGTAGGCTTGCTTAGCTTGCGCTTCCGTGTACAGCACGATCCGGGGTGCGTCGTGCTCGATGTCTGTTGGCATGACGGCTTCGGCTCCGTGGACGAGAAAGAAGGGGGTGAAGCCGGTTGAGCGATTCGGGGTCGTCCTTAGACTCCAGAGGACAGAAGGTAGTTCCTCTTCCCATGCGCCGGCTGCGCGCTCGAGCGGTTCGAGCAGCCGAGGCTTGATGCCGGATAGAATGAGGCCATTTGCTCGCTCGACCTGCCCGTTCGACTGCGGGTGCGCGACGGAGGCCACGTCGAGCCGGATGCCGGTCCTGCCGCAGAACTTGGCGAATTCTCCTTTGACGAAGTTTGTCCCGTTGTCCGTGATGATGCTGTTGGGGTAGCCGAAGCGATAGATGATGCTTTTGAAGAACTTGACTGCTGTTGGTCCGTCCAGTTTCTTGATCGGCTTGGCTTCAATCCATTTCGTGAACTTGTCGACCGCTACCAGCAAGTGTGTCATGCCTCCACTGGATCTCCTCAGTGGCCCAACCATGTCGAGCCCCCAGACGGCAAACGGCCAGGTGATAGGAATCGTCTTGAGTGCTGAGGCCGGCGTGTGCTTCTGCGTTGCAAATCGTTGGCAGCCGTTGCAGAGTCGGACCAGCTGGTTCGCATCTGCCAGCGCAGTCGGCCAATAGAACCCGTGCCTGAACGCCTTAGCCACAATTGCCCTGGAGGACGCATGATGACCGCATTCGCCTTGATGGATCTCCTTGAGGATCCTGACTCCTTCTTCTTGGCTCACGCATCGCTGGAACATCCCAGACACACTGCGCTTGTATAGCTCGTTGTTGATGATGGTGTAAGCACTTGCCCGGCGTCTGATTTGCCTAGCGGTGAGCTCGTCCGTCGGGAGCTCGTTGTTGGCGAGGTAGGCGAGGAAGGGTTGGGTCCATGGTGGAGCCGCTTCGATGACGAGGACCTCGACGGGCTCCGTCTCGCCTGGAGCCGGCCCAGCCGTCTCCGCGCCGGGCGGCATCCGGATGGAATCGGAGCCGGGACACGGCGTGATGGATGGTTTATAGAGCTTTTCGAGGGTGACGCCGGGTGGGATTTCCTCGCGAAGAGAACCAATGTTCGCCAAAGTGTCAGCCGCCTCGTTGTTGGAGCGGTGGATGTGGTGGAACTCGCATCCGTCGAAGTATCCCGCGAGTTGCTGGACGAAGAAGCGGTAGGCGGCCATGTTGGGGTCCTTGGCGTCCCAATGACCAGTGGTCTGCTGGACCACCAAGTCGGAGTCGCCGTAGCAGAGGATTCGCTTGATGTTCATAGCCTTGGCGAGCTTGAGGCCGTGCGCGAGAGCTTCATACTCGGCTACGTTGTTGGACGCCGTGAAGTGGATCTGTAGCACGTATTCGAGTCGGCCACCCTTGGGCGAGGTGAGGACGATTCCAGCGCCGAGTCCCCAGTATCTTTTGGAGCCGTCGAAGTGCATGAGCCAATGTTCGCCGGAGTTGGGTGGCGGCGGTACGTGGTCCGTCTCCGTCCAATCGGCAAGAAAGTCTGCCAGTTCCTGCGACTTGATCGCTGTTCTCTTGTCGTACTCGACTCCGTGCGCCGTCAGGTTGATCGCCCATTTCGCAACTCTGCCGGTTGCGTCCTTGTTGCCTATGATCTCGGCAAGCGGAGCGTCGCTTATCACCTTGATCGGGTGCTCTTGGAAGTAATGCTTCAGCTTCTTCGTGGCCATGTACACGCCGTATACGAGCTTCTGGTAATGCGGGTAGTTTTGCTTTGATTGCGAGAGCACCTCGCTGAGGTAGTAGACTGGCCGCTGAACCGGCCGCTGCTTGCCGGGTTCGTCTCGTTCCACCACTAGGACCACGCTGACGACTCGATTGGAGGCGGCAATGTACATGAGCATGGGCTCCTTTGGGGTCGGAGGTGCCAGGACCGGGGTGGTGGCCATCGCCCGCTTGAGTTCCTTGAAGGCGGCGTCGGCCGCGTCGCTCCAGACGAACTTGTCCGTTTTCTTCAGTAAGTGGTAGAGCGGGAGAGCCTTCTCCCCGAGCCGGCTAATGAAGCGGCTAAGGGAAGCTAGACAACCGGCGAACTTCTGAATGTCCTTGACGCTTCTCGGTTGTCGCATGTTGTCGATGGCGGCGATTTTCTCCGGGTTGGCCTCGATCCCTCGTGCCGACACGAGGTAACCGAGTAGTTGTCCGGCTGGAACGCCAAACACGCATTTCTCCGGGTTGAGCTTCATCTGGAAGCGGCGGAGGTTGTCGAAGGTTTCCTTGAGGTCGAGGAGGAGGGTATGCTTCTCCTTGGTTTTGATGACGACGTCGTCGACGTAGGCGTGCGCGTTGCGGCCGATTTGGTCGTGCAAGCATTTCTGCATGCAGCGCTGGTATGTTGCTCCCGCGTTCTTCAAGCCGAACGGCATAGTGGTGTAGCAGTACGGGCCGTATGGGGTGATGAAGGCGGTCTTGAGCTGGTCGTCCGGATTCAGCGGAATTTGGTGGTAGCCGGAGTAGGCGTCGAGGAGGGAGAGGAGGTCGCAAGCCGGCCGTGGAGTCGATCACTTGGTCGATGCGCGGCAATGCGAAGGGGTCTTTAGGGCAAGCCTTGTTGAGGTGGGTGTAGTCGATACACATCCGCCATTTCTTGTTCTTCTTTTCCACCATTACCGGATTGGCTAGCCACTCCGTGTGTTGCACTTCTTTGATAAATCCGGCTGCAAGTAGCCGGGCTATTTCTTCTCCTATCAGCTGTCTCCTTCCTTCCGCGAAGCGTCGTAGGGACTGTTTTACCGGCTTGGCGTCCGACCGGACGTGAAGAGAGTGCTCGGCGAGTTCCCTCGGCACACCAGGCATGTCCTTGGGGGACCACGCGAAGATGTCCCGGTTCTCACGGAGGAACTCGACGAGCGCGCTTTCCTATTTGGGGTCCAGGCTCGCCCCGACGGAGACGAACTTGGACTTGTCGTTGTCGTCGAAGTAGATCTTCTTTGTGTCCCGAGCCGCCTGGAAGTTCGACTCGCCAGCCGGCTTGGCCGACTCCGGGATCTCCAGCTTTTCCTCGCTAGCCTTGCGCTTGAATTGCTTCATCTCCTCGTTGCAGACCATGGTCTCAGCCACCTTTGCGCTGTCGGAGGCGCATGCGATGGAGCGTTTATAGTCTCCGGCGACGGTGATGATCCCGCGTGGGCCTGGTAGCTTCATCTTGAGGTAAGCGTAGTGGGGTACCGCCATGAACTTGGCGAGCGCCGGCCGCCCGAGGATGGCGTGGTAAGCGCTGGAGTGGTTGACCACCTCGAAGGAGATGGTCTCGCGGCGGTGGTTGCTCTTGGTGCCGAATAGGACATCCAGCCGAATGAGGCCCATGGACGAACCGGCTCGCCCCGGCACGATGCCGTGGAAGACCGTCCGGCTCGGAGTCAAGCTGGACTCGGATACGCCCAGCTTCTCCAGCGTGTCACGGTAGAGGATGTTGATGCTGCTGCCCCCGTCAATGAGGACGCGTGAGAAGGTGCAAGCGCGTTTGGTGGAGATGATCATGGGCTCCAAGACTAGAGCATAGCCGCCTGGGTTGGGCATCAGTTCCGGGTGGTCGCGGCGGTCCCACGTGATCGGCTCCTGCGACCAGTTGAGGTACTGGGGGACAGGTGGAACCACCGCGTTCACCTCCTTGAACCGTTCGCGCCGGCTTCGTTTGTCGTCGCGCTCGCTGACGAATACGATGTAGGCGGCATCCGGATTCTGGTAGCCGTCTGGTCCCCTTGGAGGCGGAGCCGGAAGGCGTTCCCTCCTTTCTTCTTCGCGTTGGCGATCATCGCGATCCCTGTCTTCGCGTCGTCTGTCGTCGCGTCCTCGATCGTCCCGTCCGGCTTCATCCCGAGGCGGAGGCGGGTTTCGCCGCTCGTACGGTGGCGGCCTTGGGCGTCCAAGGGTGCATTGCCTGACGGTGTGGTTTGCTGGCCGGTCGCCATGGTTCCGGCACGGTTGGTCGAGCATGTAGTCGTAGTTGTTCCTCGCCCTTGTCCGGCGCATGTCGCCGCTCGTCCTCATGCGGCGGTTGTCGAAGCCTCCTGCCGGCCTTCCTTCGGTCGTGCGACGACCTTGGACTCGACACGGGTCGTCTGCAGACTTGCGCTTGCCGGCCGCGTCGGAGTCTCGCCGGGTCGATTTTCCTCCATCTTGGTTCTCCGTCCGGCTGCGGCGTGCAGCCGGCTCCGTCGTGATGATTCGTCTTCGGCTTCGTCGAGTCGGATCGGGTTGGTCATGCCCGCGTCGGCGGTGGCGTACTCATCGGCGATTGCCATGAGTTCTGCCATGGTCTCAGGCTCTTCCTCAGGAGCCGATGCTTGAGCAGCGTCTGGTCTCGGCAGCCTTGAATGAAGTACTGACGGCTTGGAGCTCGAGTACTCCCTCGCAGGAGTTGCGAAGGCTTGTCCATCGGGTGAGGTAGGCTCGGTCCGACTCGCCGTCCTTCTGCTTGCACAGCGCGAGAGCTGTGCGTTGCCAGGGCGCAAGTAGGTGCCGGTGAAATTGCGGTTGAACACTTCCTCGAAGTCCAGCCAGCTGTTGATGCTCTCCTTCGGAAGGCTGTTGAGCCAAGTCCGTGCCGATCCCCTGGAGCATGAGTGGCACGTAGCGCACGGCTACCCGCTTGTTGCCGCCTGCGATGTTGACCGCTGTGACGTAGTCGGCGAGCCAGTCTTCCGGCTTCGCGGTGCCGTTGTACTTGGGTGTGTCCCTGGGGAGAGTGAATCCTTCGGGAATCGCTCGCTCCGGATGCGGGGTCCGAAACAGCGATGAGCAGCGATGTCTTCTTCTTCGATGATGCTGGACAGCTTGAGCACGTCGATGCGGTGGGCGTGCGTCGTCGCTGGTTTCGGGTCCCAGCGGCCCCAGGCGTTCATCGATGGTGACCTTGTGGCCGACTCGCTCCTTGATGTTCCATCCGGCTCGAGGCTCGCTCCGGTTGCCGTCTTCGCGTCGTCCAGCCGGATCACGGCCGTGATCACGAGGATGCGAGCTCGCGCTCCCCTCGCGATGAACTCGCGGTTGCTTGTCCTTCGCCCTTCCGCGGCTCGTGGATGACGCCTCTGCACCTTGCTTGGACTTGCCGGCTGCATCGTAGCCTGGAGGCGGCTCATGATGCCCCTTGCTCGCCGTTGCCTCCGTTTCTCGCTGCTGCCGGTTGGCCGTGTTGATGAGTTGCGAACCCGGCGCATTTGTTGATGTAGTTCTTCGCCTTGGAGATAGGGTAGCTCGGCGGCCGCTGCTTCCGCCGCCCTCATGTTTTGCGTAGGACAGCTGTACTCGGGGAAGCTGAGGTCGGTGAGCTCATGCGCCTGGCCGGCACGGTTCATGGCGCCACCAAGATCTCCTCCTTTGCGCCTGACTTCATTCAGCTTCTCCGCGTTGCGGTCCGCCTGCTCGATGCCGTGTGCGAATTGTACTCGCGAATTGTGGCGCTGAGCCGGCGCTGTCGACGCGAGGTTTAGCGCCTTGTCGTAGATCTGCTGCCGCATCCTCTCGAGTTCAGCCGCCGCCTTGACTGGATCAGCACTCGGCGCGATGA